>ML675610.1:158663-299236 GCA_007922155.1 Mesoclemmys tuberculata
AGATAGGAAAAGAACCTGCCAACCCATACAGTGTGCACTGTAAAAAAACCAGAGCAATATTAAAGAAAACAAATTAATGTGCAGGAAGTTGCCCAGAGGAAGCTAAAAAAACATGTTGCAAGAGGGCAACACCTTACACACAATTATATTTAGATGCAGGTAGTAGGCCTGGGTAGCCTTGAGCAAGTCACTGGGCCTCTCTGTACCTCAGCTGTAAAATGGGGCTAATAGCCCACTCACCTCTGTCTCTCTCGACTACTTAGATCATAAAAGTTTCTTAGGGCAGGGACTTGTCTTTTACTTAGAGTTTGTACAGTGCCTAGTACAATAGGGCCTCGCTCTAGACTGGGAGATGCCATTCACTTCTGCGATATAACTAATAATAATGGTTCTGTTATCCTCACTCACAATGACACTATTGGTAGGGTATGGTACTGCTAAGTGTTAACAAGGGTGGAGGAATCTGACCCTGAGAGTCTTTAGGGCATGGAAGCATAGGACCATAAGAATTGCCAGACTGGATCAGTCCATATAGTCCAGTCTCCTGTTTCTGACACTAGCCAGTACCAGATGCGTCTGAGAAGAGCACTGGCTGCACATCTCATCCAAATGGTGGCACCTCTGTCATCATGGCACTTGATAGGAAGAATCCACTTTATTGAATCACCTCCATTACTTCATGAATCCACCTTAATTCTCTTCTGAGCTCCCCCCTCTCAAGCACTAACCATCCCCTTCCCCCCCCCCTTTTTGAACTGTCTCTCGTCAGGCTTCATCTAAAGGATCCCTCCCCCAGCATTATGTCCTGCTTTTGGTTAATACTGTGTAAGACTGAACAATATCCCAGATGTTCTATCCAGAGCTTTGTGTATTAGAAATGAATAAGGGCCTGATTCTGCCTGAGTCCAGGACATCTATGGAGTAAGGTACATGGACTAAGGTACAAGTCCAGTTATGTCTCCACTTTGAGCTGGGAGTGTGATTCCCAGCTCAAGGAGACATACTCATGCTAGCTATTACTGAACCAGCACGCTAAAGATAGCATGCAGCTGTGGCGGTGTGAGCAGCTAGCTGCCCTGAGCACAACCCGTCCAAGACACGAGGTGTGTACTCCTCTGGCTGGCCCCACCCGCTGCTCATGCCATCACATCTGCACTCCGTTTGTAGCATGCTATCTCAGTCCGAGCTACTCAGTTATGTCTCCTTGCACTGGGAATCATAGCCCCTGCTGGAAGTGTAGGCATAGTCTCAGTGTGAGTAAGGATGGCAGAGTTTGTCTTTAAGAGAAGCTCAGTCTAGCCTCTCATTAAATACTTTTGACCTCAGCCAGACAGTACTAAGCTATAGCCCATCACTCACTAGAGCTAATCTTTTTTCTTAAGATGCCCTCTCAAGATGGTTTCTTTTTGGGGCAGCAGTAGCTTCTATGTTCTCTCTCACACGCATTCAGACATGCTCCACAAAAAATACCCCCAAACCATAAAATTATAGAGATTAGCAATGTGACAGGCCCATTTGGGCATCTAGTTTATCCTTCCAGTTGCCAATGAAGGGTAGTTCCCTAGGGTCTGATTCTCCATTGTCCTGCACCTTTATACCAGTTTATATATCATTTATACCAGTGCAAAGTAATGTAAAGTCGGTGCAGTTCTGGTGGGGTAGCATTTCGGATCCACTTTGCCCTCACTTTGCAGTGGTGTAAATAAGTGTGCAGGGCGCAGGGCAATGGAGAAGCAGGCCCCTATTGTCTTCTCATGCATTATCTGATCTAGTGTTAAATATCTCACAGGATGAAGCTTCTCCCACTTCCCTTAGAGATTATTCTATGGCCTAATACATCTCATTATTAGCAAGTTCTTCTTGGTATATATCATGAACTTCCCTTTGTTGGCTTTATTCCCTAGTTATAGCATCTTGGATGATCCTAAATAATTTCCTTTCCTCTTTGTTGTTTTCACACTTCATCTACTTATAGACATTAGTTTGTACTCTCTCTTGGTTATCACGTAGCCAAGCAATATTGTACATAGTAATTTAATCTTTAAATCAATCCCGCCAGGGTCCTGCTGCCAGTGATTGAAGTTTCGATTGGGAGGGTTTTGGTACCAGCACAACTAAGTAAAAAGTTAAGCATTAGTTAAAAGTTAAGCATTATTTAGTAAATAAGAAATGCATCAGTCAATTTTCTAACATAATAAAAAAGTAGAAATTATGAATCTGAATAAATGTATGTTAAACTACATAATTGTGTGATTAAATGTGTATAGTTCTAGTGTGTCTTATTGATTAGCAAAAGGAAGTTCCAAATCTCATGAAAAGGCTATATTTAGTAGTAAACAATCAAATCTACACATTTTAATGGGTTATACCAACTGATGAGAATGAAACGGGAAAATAAAAGTGCAAACAGAAAACGTAATTAAAATTGATGATTTAAATGAAGGATTTTTGCGTGCTGATTTAAATCAGTAGTTTAAATCAAAATGACTTAAATCAGGCTACTCTAGAACTAACAATAATTTGAAGCAAATAATGTAATTGGATGAATTTTCCTAATTTTTAGTCTGCGGATTTCTCCTGAATAACTTCTGATTTTCTCAGATGTATCCATCATTTTATATTATTATTTATTGAATGGTTCTGATCAGGAATTTCTTATCTGTAGATCAGTTGCAAGCCGTTTATTAAGGCGCAGTCCACACTTACCTTTACGATTCGGCAGCAGTTGACGGGAGATATGCGAGTGACATAAATCACTTGCGTATCTCCCGTCGACTTTGCAGCGTCTCCTCTGCGCGGCGTCCATACTGAGCTGCATCTCTCCTCTGCGCTCCTCTGCGCTGCATACTGCGCTGCTTTCCCTTTGACACAGCACTTCGCCACTTACTGAGGTGGTTTTCCTGCATTGCTTGCTGGATCAACTGAGCTTGTCTATACAGCCCACTCAGTCGATCCAGAGCAATCGATCTGACGGCGACGAATTTGCCGCCGTCAGTGTAGGCCCAGCCTAAGAGTATGCAATATTCAAAATCTTGAATTGTGCTGTAATTTTGATTGGACACATAATGTAAGTCAGGTGATAGTCTTCTGTTCCCCTACTGGGTAAGCACGGTTCCCAGAATTAGTTTTCCAGCACAAATACTTGCATGTATGAATTCACATTTCTTTCAGTACAAATATTCTCTAATATCTTGCCTTTGAAAATCTCTCCCACAAATATATGTGGACAAGAAAGGCTAAAGAGGCACGTATACAGTCAAAATAAATTTGTTTAAAAACTGGAATAAATATTCATTGAAGATTTGCTGCAGTATTCATCCTGCTATATTAACTACAGGTGAGAAGGAAATACCATTCATTCTACACACATGCTGGCTCCCTTCATTCCTCCATGGTAAATAAGTAAGATTTGGTGTATGGAGTTGTCTGAAATCTACAGCTTACATTATTATTAATTATTATTATTATTTTATTTATTCACTCTATGACAATACCACCTAGGAGCCCTAGTCATAGACCAAAATCCAATTGTGCTAGGTGCTGTACAAACACAGAAGAAAAAAGACAATCCCTGCCCCAAAAAGGTTATGAGGATAACCCTGTGAACTTCATAAGAGACCAGCTATGGCTATAGAAAGTGAATGTTTCTAGTGGCAAGGTACTTCACTTCTTGAGTATGAATAGGCACTTGCTATTTGGCTCTTCTGAACTTGCAAGCTGTGCTTGGCATGTCTGTTACACTTCTGCATTTCTTCAACCTGAGCTTTCGGGTTTAATTTAAGGAGCTATATTGAGAGCATTTTGTGAACTTGAACAAAAACCTATTCCATTTCTGGAGTTAGAAATTTATCTTGGGGGTTTCTAATTTCCTTTAGACAGACACTTTGACTTTCAATATTACAGTGGCAATGCCTGCAGAGCTAGTACACTCCTTGAATCAAAGCTATTTGGTATGAGTGTTTATAGTCTCTTCAGGTGAGGCCTGTGAAGTTTATTAAATTCCATTATTCACTATCAAGGAGTTTATAAACTCCACACAGAGATCTGAGAGGTTCAAATACCTGTAATAAATAACTTCAAAATTAACCTGGCAACCTTCTAAAAATAATCCAATACACTAGATCTAGTCTGGGATCTGCCCAGATCTCAAAAATGAAACAAGATCAGATTTGGAGACCAATGAGAAAAACCAAAGCACTACAAATGGAAGTGTTGGTGTTTAGTGAGTCTCCCTTCAGAATAGACAATGAACCAATACCTCCATGAGATATTAAAAGAGATGGTACTGTTGGCAATTCATATTTTCTGGTGAGCTGTAAAACCAAGCTCCTTATCATGACTGGGCATTAAAATAGTCTTGTTTACTTTTTACCCATAACTGCTCTGCTTTTCTATATACAATTAAACAGCTACCACATTCCAACCCAGAGGTGTATATATGTAATTTTTGATATTTTCAGGATGAAGATCACTACACAGTCTTGTCCCTAGTCCTCTACCAAGGGAATGTCTGTTTTTTATTACTAGGAACTCATTTTCTTTTGGAATTCAGCCTGCAGGGCAAAATATAGCTGCAGGAAAAAGGGGACTTCTAAATGTACGGGAATGTAAGTGTATAAATGTAAATAATAGTAGTAATCATAATAATAATAGAACTAAAATGCCATGTAAGGGCTTGTCTACACACAAAAGTTGTGTCATTTTAACTTACTAGTATAATTAGCTATACCCCCAACTGCAGTGTAGAGAGTCATACCAGTATAAATGTGCATTTTGTGGTATAACTTATTTCCATTGGGAAGGGGAATAAGTTATATGAGTTTAAGGCCATGTATATTCATATAACTGCATCCTCACTAGCGACTGTGCTTGTATAAGTACATTGGTAAAAAGTGACACACTAATTGAAATAATTATAGTCTTATAAAAAGTGTGTGTAGTCCTGGCTTAAAAGTCACAAGTGATTGACATTTTAGGTGCTTCTGTTTGCTATGTAAGTGGCCCTGTGCCCCCTGGTGGTCAGATAACTCAATCCAGCCACTTATTTCAATCAAAGTGCAAGGAACAAATTAGATCGCAGCAGCGAGTCGGTTGCTCTGTTTGGGGAAGGCACTACACCTCATTTTGTTAGAACCATTTAGTTCATCTCTGCATCTGAGGCCACCAGGGAAGGAAAGTAGCACACTCCAGGTGCATGGCTTCTTAGTGCAGTATGGTAATTGACCTTAGTAAAACAAGTCTGGCTAAGTGAATGCCTCTGACGGAGAGATCCCTTTGTCACAGTACTGGGTCAAATGATAACTTGATCTGTGACAATTCCTGTTAATAAAGTTTATAGTCAAGGTAGGATTACCCAGTAGGTATGATGGGTGCCATCATACAGATTTTCCTTTCGAGCATGCCGCAGAGGGACACCTAGCAATCATTGGCTGGTAATAGACATTCACAAGCTGAAGTTTCCCAGGCAGGGAGCAGCTGAGTAACAAACCAAGGGCATTCTCCCTTTAGTAATAGAGCTGTGGAGCTGAAATGTAGAGCCAGCTAGTTGCAGTGAAGCATTACTAACATGCACAGTCGCTTAGGTATTAAGTTCACTATGGAATGAAAAGGACAGGCAAAGAACACTCAGGCAAATGTGTAACGGATAGCTACAAGTGGGAGGAATGTCAGCATTGAACCCTCACTCTAATAATGTCTTGTATAAGCTTTTATATAAGCAACCAGACTTCTCATAGTAAATATATTTGGGGGTTGGGCTCCCAGGATTCCTTAGGGCTGGATACTCCTCAGGCAGCTGTCCCTCTGGAGAGCTTTTACTTGGAATGTGAGTGGAAGGTCAGGGAAAGCTGCAGGGAGAATCAGCCAGCCCCACAAAACCCTAAAGAGCAGGAACTATGACAGGAGCAGGCCTAGGGGAAGCCTGAGCTCCAGCGAGCCAGTTTTGTGGCCACTGGCAGAATTCTAACCCTGCCCTGCCACCATTGACTGCCACAATTTCACTCAGAATTAAATGCACCCGAAGCAACACAGCTGTTTTACTGGATGGGGCCACAGCATGATATGTATGGAAATATCCATCTCAGTGTGTTTCATAAGGCACAGTTAATGATGGAAGATGAAAGTTTGCGGAGGGTCTAAGAATCGTGTCAGTTCTGACGTCGTTTGAATCTATTTGTTCAGGCAACGCTACAGGGAACCCCACAGACACAGCAGCTGTTATTATTTATATGACAGAAGTGGCTACAGACCCCCTGGCACTGGACACGCAGCATGGCCAGCTTTCATGATTTTATCATGAGTGTGATGATATTTGGTGTGTTTCTGAAAGTTCCAGCTCCTGGTGGCATGATTTAGTTGAAATTGAGCAGGGGGTTGGACCAGATGACCTCCTGAGGTCCCTTCCAGCTCTAATATTCTATGATTCTATTATCTGATCAGGTGAGAAGTTCAGCTTTAATTTTTATTTAAAATGTAAGTTTCTTGCCCTCCCAGTAGCAGAGAAAAGCTTGAAAATGTGTAACCCTGGAAGCTCAAAACCCAGAAAGCAAAGAGAAAGAAGTCCTTATTTAAAAAAAAAAAGCCTCACTTTTTATACCCAATCTCCTGGTTTTGGGGCTTCATTTGTGATTTTTACATGTGTGGGGTTGACAATATTGGATACTACTCAAACACATGTAAAAAGTCAATCCCTTCCCCAAAGAGCTCACAGTCTCAGTACAGAGGACACACAAAAGAAGCAGCATTATCCTCATTTTATTTATGGGCAGGTAGGACATAAAGAGAGCAAGTGACTTAGCCATAGTCACAGTAAGAAGTTTATACCAGAGCTAGGACATGAACCCTGACTTTTTGAATCCCAGTGGCAAGAGCATGCTTTCTTCTACACTCTAAGGGCCACTGTGCACTTTCATTCTAGAATGGCTTTGATTTTTTACATTAAGGAAAACAAGAAGCAGCAAAAACAAAAGATCTTCATGAAAGAGCACAGCATATGTGTCCCATTTGTACAGGCTGCCTCTGCTCTGAGAACAAAATGGCTGCGATCTCTGTGCACACGGACTGAGTCCCCCAGTACGTAAAAGAACAACACACCAGCAACAAAGGCATGAGAGTTTTACCACTGCAGGCAACAGCAGTAGCAAGGAGTGAACTGCGAAAAAGTCAGAAGATCCATTTAAATAGCGATATTACTTTTGTTAATGTGATTATTATTTATTATTTAATAAAGCAGACATCCCAAGTTCAGGTGCTTGTCTAAACATTATCTAAATCAGGTGTGGAAAATAGGATTGGACATTTCATGAACTCAGGCTCTTTCGTGAGCCAGTACAAACACCTCCTTCTGTCTGCGCTGAAAATACTAAGTCAAATTGCCTTTCTCTGCACTATTTTAGCACATCAGCTTCCTATCTGGGTCAGAATGAGGCAATGCAGAGATATGCAAAAAGACAGTACAGGAAATAAAAGACTGGTTCTTACTGATCTGAACCAGGTCACCTTTCCCAGCGGATTATGGAAGGAGGCGGTATGTTTAGTGTTTAGGCTAAGGGAGTGAGAGGAGTCTGGAGAGCTCAGTTTTCTTTTCAGCTCTGCCACTGGCTCACAAAGTGACCTTTGTTGAGCCATTTATCCCCTCTATGCTTCCATTTACTTTTGTGTAAAATGGGGTAATGAAACAGGCCACAGTGTGGTAAAGTGTTTTCAAATTTTGTCATGCAAGGTACAATCTCAAGCACTTGTCTCATTTCTGGCGTTCCAAAACTCCTAAATAAAGGTGCAGATGACAAAAATGAAGCCACTGAAGAGGCTGAAAAAAGTAATCAGCTATGACCAACTCTCAGTGGCATTAAGTGCATACAATTTTTGTGAGCAGTTAATTCCACTATTTCACAATGGTTAAATCACTCATGGAGAGGGGTCAAAACAATGTCCCTGTAGCAGATTAGATGCCATTACGATAAGTGCTTTAGAAGTACGAAGATAGAGAATAGTTCATTGGTTGGTTCATTAGGGAAAATGTCTGTGACACTGTTGATCATACGGTGAACACAGCGTATACATTTATAGTTCTGCATGAGTCAAATGACTGGATAAAACCTGTGCTTGAGTTCCAGGAATATAAGTGAAAATCACTCTGATGGGACTGAGAGTGGTTCCCTCCATAATTAATGATTCTGACTTTGCTCTGTAGGTCTGTCATTTGTTTATTCAGCCTCATCTATACCAGGGATTTCAGTCTTTGGTGGCTGGCCACTGGTGTAGCTGCAAACTCCTGGTATAGACAGGAAAAGTACCTCTGCAGTTTACTTCAGTTTCAAGCAGAGGTAAGCTACTGCTTAATAAGCCTTAACATTGTAGCATGCTACTGCCACTGCAAGATTAAGAAATCTGGATATTATGCCCAGCTGCTGGAATGTGTTGAGCAGAATGGGATTTCTAGTATCTCAGCATTGTGCATGTAAACCAGACATAATGAGCACTTGTATCAAATAATAGCTTGATAAGGAGACGACTCCTAACACTGAGCCGCTGTTGTGTTGGAAAGAGGTTTTTACACGTTCTTTGTTCTGTAGATTGAATTTTCTGCTAGACCAGTTTTGAAAATAATTTCTCTCTCAGTACCAAGAAGCTCGTAGGCTACCTCTGGCTGATACACGCTGTCGATATTTAACCACCTATGTTCCAGTTCACCACTTTCCTGTCCTGATAAGCTCTAGTTAGAACTGGCCACTCAGAGTAACCATGATGTGAAGAGCCTCCGGGGCACAATTGCTGCATCAGCAAGGCCCAGAACTTGACTTTCCCTCCATCATTAAGCTGCTCAGCCAAGGTCGATCCCTCTGGTTTGAAGTCAGCTGGAACCAGATTGCTGTAATCCAAAGCATATGCTGGTCACTGGTGAATGTTTAAATGAGTAAATAGGATAAAGAGCACGTGGAAGTTGCTTTTCATAGATTCACAGATTTTAAGGCCAGAAGGGATCATTAGATCATCTAATCTAGTGATCTTCTCTATTTTTCAAGCGGGGGCCACTTTGGCAACAAACCTTCAATGTGAGAGCCACATCAACTACTAAATTAACATATTGCTTGCTACTCCTTAATTACATAATGTTACAGAGCCACTTGTGTAACTAAAACTTTTGTTTGTTCATTTCATTAATATCCACAGTTACATTCTTGTCTGCTTTTTCTACTGTTTCACTTTCCGATTTTCTCTTCAACAGAATTAAGAATCTGTCTATTCTTTCCAGTAACTCACTGGGGCCAAAAAATAATATATGACACAAACAGTTGAACAACAAGTTCTACGTTGGTTGCTATGGTAATATTATGGTTAATTATACAACAGATATACTTAGATGTACTTATTGGCACACATCGTACCATGTGGTCAATGTGACGTGTAAAGAAGGCATACTTTGATAGACTTGGTACATATTCTACTGTTAAAAATAAAATAAATTGGAATATAAACAATCAGTTAGGGAGCCGCACTTAGGGTTAATGGGAGCTGCCATTGGCTCCCGGGCCTTGCAATGAAGAACACCGATCTAATCTGACCTCCTGTAATCCACAGGCCCTTAAATTTCACCCTGTTACCCTTATACTGAGCCTGATAACTTGTATTTTTCAGTCTTGATATGAAATAAGGTTCTTATCTCTCCAAAGTCTACAATCTGCATTGTTACAGGGAGCAGAGAAGGAGGGATGAGTGGAGCTTTTTCTTTGCTATGTTATTTCAATATATATTATGATATTCAGTGGCACATCATAACTTTATTTATAAACCCTTTGCCACATAAGGCACCAAGCAAACATTATTTGTATGGTCAGACTCTAAAAGTCCCTTCTAACAGAGAACTTTATGTTGGGGAATGTGTGGACAGCATAACAATTTTAGAGTAAATATTTATAAATTGTGTATTCTTATAAAGTGAAAACTAATAGAAATATGAAGTCAATGGAGCAATGCCAATTTACAACAGATAAGGCTCAGGTGCATAAGGTTAACAATTTTCACTGGCTGAGTTACTGCCCCATTGAACCCATCTGTTTCCAGGACTCTCAAGACAGCTCCATTCACAGAGAATATTTGGTCATGTTAAGGATCTCTGCATGTTGCCAGTATTTACCCCCCACAGGAGAAGAATTGCCTGGCTGTGGGTGAGTAGATGGCTGTACATCAAAAGTAGTTATCAGCTACTAGTGCTGGCGACAGCTAGTGCTTTTAGAGTTAATAGTCTGGACCTACGGCCAGGGGTTGCTGCTGACTTGTTCTGTAACCAGTATGAGTCCCCTAGGGAAGAATCATGACCTGTTCCTACACCGGAACACAGGAGAGTAAGGGGTGAAAAGTCCTGCCATGTTCCCCTGCACAGGTTAGCTGCATTGCAGGTTGCAGCATAGTATGGGGGTTATCCTGACCCTACACAATGGAGGTAGAGAACAGACAGGCAGGGAATGGGCAGAGCCGTAGCACTGTCCCCCTCTGACACATCAGCCGGCACTGGAGAGCTGAGCTGGCATGGAGAGGAAATTCATCTGCTGCTGTCTCAGAGCAGGATCAAGATACCTCCCAACTAGAGCAAGGGGGAACCAGGAGTAAAATGTGTGTCTCAGAGTTGCAGTTCCCTCTCTGGTCTGCTTGTGGGGCTGTGTAATGCTGCCATCCATCTCTCAATCCCTTTGTGTTGCAGCATCCCTTTTATAAAACGGGGATGGTCAGCCTTATTTTCATAAAGCTCTTTGAGAGCTTCAGAAGTGCTACAGCAGAGCATGAGGATGCACATGGCAACATAAGGACTTGGAAATCATTTGCAGCTGGCTATATGGAACGAGCTAGAGCCAGTGTAAGGACTGGTGTAAGCAGTCCTTCATTCAACAATGGTCAAGGCAAAGCAGGCCCATATTTGAGGATTAATGACTTGCTGTGAAGAGCTGACTTGGACTAGGAACCACATATACTACGCAATTCTCAGTATCGCTGTTAATAGTGACTGACAAACAGCATAGATTGATTCCGTATAATTCATAATTAAATATTAATTACTAATAATTAAGTAATCATTGTTAATCATTTGATGTATTATTAATAATTATTAATAGTGGGCACATATGTAAAATAATCATATATAAGAAACTAATTAGTGTAGCACCAATCTATGGTACCCTCGTTTACAAATTTTTCATTGATTTCAGTGAGGCTAATTGTAGTGTACTACAACGCACTATTCGATGAGCGTAAAGGTATCGGACCGATAAGAAGCACGTGGATAGCAAATTCTGCCCTGGTATGCACACAGCAGTGGGAGCGGAGGCTGCATAGCCAATGGTAAGCGCAGAGCTCTCCTGCAGAATGATGGCTCTGTACTGTAGTCAGCTGGGCTGCCTGAATCGTTCTCTCTCAGCATGCCATTCAGCCTACAATGCTTTTATTACCACCGCCTGCTGCAGCAACAGTTTTTCTAGTATGCTCAAAATGGCAGCTTTAAGTGAGAATGCAGAACAGACATAGCTCTGTGTCGTGACAGCAAAATAGACAAGGTTGGCTCCAAGGGCAGTCTTGCATAAAGATGTTCAGCTCTCTCCTCCCTCTCTGGGCAGTGGCCTCCCTTTCCAGCCTCCTGTCTGGGACGGTCAAGAATGGTATTGCCACCCTTACTTCTCTTCTTCTGCTAGCAGCGGTGCTGACTTCAGAGCTGGGCCATCAGCCACCAATCTCCATTCTGCCTTCAGAGCTGGGCAGCCAGAGATCGGCAGCTGCTGGCCAGGTGTCCAGCTCTGAAGACAGTGTCACTGCCAGTAGCAGTGTGGAAGTAAGGATGGCATATTGCTGTGGGTAAAATATGCACAGTAAGCTTGTTTCCTAAAGCTCCTCGCACTCCCCTCTCTGAATACATTCTGCAACTCCCCAGGGGAGTGTGCCCCCAGTTTGAGAACCTCTGTTCTGGGCTATTCAGTGACACAGAATGAGAGGTTGGGGAGGAATGCTTTCTGCAGTGTTAACTAGAAGAGAAAATTGAAGTCCTGGAGTGATGTGAATTCATCTATACGATACAGGGATACAGAGTACCTGAAAGCTTGGATGCAAATTCCTCCTAGACGGTTAGTGATTGAAGGTGGCAGCACATGTTGCTAGCAAGGTAATTTCTCCTAAACTGACAATGAAACCTTGGATTTGTGCTATAACCTCCACGCCCCACTCTGTAATCTCGATACAGGTCGCATACAAGCAGACAAACATACCATTTAATTCTAGATTTGCAAGAATTTTATTAATTTACAAAAAACAAAAACACTACAGTTATTAGAATCCATTCATTTCTAAAAAGTAATTTATATTTACACTGAGTATTCTTGCGCCACTTGGGGTAGAGTTCTCCACTAGTTGGAGAATAAGCGATCGGTACATAGGATTGGCATCAAGTGCAGTCTTCTGCCTCCAGCCATGGCTTACACATGATGCTTCAGAAGAAAGCAAAGGAAAAAATAAAGCAACTCATTCAGATCTACCTCACATCAGTGTAAATAAGGAGTTACTTCACAGAAGTCAGTGGGCTAGATCCTCCACTGGTGTAAATCTGCATCAAGCTACATTCACTACAGTGACCATCATTTACACCGGGAGAGGACCTGTCCCAATACGCTTGCATTGTTGCCAAGTGGGAGGTGAATCAGGCCCAATACATCTAGCTATTTATGCAACACTGTACAGAGAGGTAGAAGGGCCAGGAATTCCCTCCTGAATCCTGCAGTTATCAGATGATGCCCTGGAGCATGACGGTTGTTTACTTATAGCTTATATAGTTATTGATGATCAAAAAATGATCCAGACTTTTTTTAAAGTCCAGCCCCAGTGTCTGACACTGACCTCCTTCAGCTGTGAGTTCCACAGGTTGATCACACCCTGTATGAACTAGTTTCACCCATATCCCTGTCCTTTCTGATTGTACAGAAGTTCAGCCAAGTGGGGGGTGGGGGTGGCGGTTCTTACACACAGTAATAAATAATTATTCATGAACATTTCAGAAAATAAACCTGAAAACAACAGCGCGAAAAAGTCCAGCAATAAAATGGAATGATTCTCAAGTCAGTCCTGCCCTAATGATGAATGGATTCCGATGAGCCCATGGTAGTTCAGAGACTTTATTTCCAATTAACAACTAGAAGAAGTTACAAGCAGTTGCTGAGGGTTTGGCTGGTGTATCCATTTACTTAATTGCCTTTGGGTTTGGGTTTTTGTTTGGGTTTGGACTTGACCTTCTTCTGGGGCCTTCTGGGAAAAGGTCTTTTATCCAGGAATTTTATGGCTTCCTGCACCCATGTAAGATCAGGCTGGACACAGATCTTGATGCCGTTCTTGGTGATGAACCTGCAGGGGAAGAAAAGGAAAGCCAGGCTGCCATTAAAATTCTTGTCTCCTAACCAAGACCTTGTATGCATGTTTCTATTCTATGGCATATGTGATGGCATGGTGTGGTACAAAGGTTTTGTCTGCAGGAGTTTGGGGCTGGTTGCATCACTAAAGAGTGGCAAACCGGGAAAGAGCCAGTTCTACCATATGGCATGGACATCAACTCTACAAACATAGCATGTGTGTGTGTGTGTGTGCATACACTATATATATATATATAGTGTATTCATATATGTACTAGGCATTATTATATAGCCAGAAATTTCAAAAGAGCTACACATCTAGCATATTGAGGGTTCTGAAAGTTTGGCCCCACATTTATCCCACAAAAACCAGAACTAAATAGATGCTCCCGAGATTGAAGGACTGGTCACATCCTCTAGAAGGAGGTATAATGACACTTGGCTGTTCTGTAAGTTTCCTTCACACACCTCAGCTCAATGTAGAGCTCAATTGGCAGAGGACCCTTTGCTATTCCAGAATATGCCACTCAAAAGAGCTTTTGCTCTTTGTGAGATTTCCTCCTCCCAAGTTCTTGATCAAAAAGGTTTGTCTGTTCAGTCAAATTGTAGCTGCTTCTCTGAACAGCACAAGTACCCCAGACCTTTTGAGGTTCATCCACTAACAGTTACTACATGTTAGAAATGAAAGAATGCTCTTCAGTAGCATGTTCGGTCAGATTAAGGCCACGCTTGCTGGGGTGAGTGAGCCTGCCCTTTCTCTCCTGCTATCAGCAGCATGTGTCTCCAGATTAGTTTGAAGACTGATCCAGATACTTACATCACAGCTTTTACTGGTATGTTCTGCCTCTCATATCCAACAAGACTTCTGATGTTCAGCTCCCGCGTTGCCAGGTCTATACAGGAACTTCTGGACACGACTTGACTTGCAGTGCTTCCTACAGGGGAAAGCACAGATGGTAAACTAGCGCTAAATGAACAATCATTCTTTACAGTCAGAGGAAATTATTGTGTGTTAAAGTACAGTTGAAATCCCTATAGGTGTATGTACTGGGATCCATTTCTTAAGCATGCTTCTTACATAGGAGATATGCAAGCAAACTTCTGATCACCTGAGATCATTAAAGAGCCATAGCAGCTGTTGTAAGAGTGGGTGTCCTGGTCAAATTCCAATGTGGGTAATAATTACACACGGCCTTCCTAAATTGTCTCTGCAGTCTCAATTGGATCCATTGTTCTTCACTTTCTGTCCTAAACTTCATGTAGTCGTGCTTCGCTGTTGAAGAGCTGCTGGATTCCCAGAGCTTCGTTGTTGAAGCTATCTGTGTATATAAAGTATCTAAAGCGTTTTGGAATCTTTTGGAATGAAACGTTCTGGATGAACATGAGATACTTTAAAAGTGGGAACTGAGCACATGTGTGCCTGTCAAACAGTTTAAAAAAGAAGTAGATGTGCATCACGTGCTTAAACCAGGTATGTGCATGTAATAATACTAAGAGTTGGTGCTTACATAGCACCTTTCATGGAAGGGGCTCTCAAAGTACTTTACAAAGGAGAATCATTCCTGTTTCAGAGGTGAAGAAACTGAGCCACTCTGATTTAGGGTATCAAACTTGAGACATCCTGGAGCTGATTTTCAGAGGTGCTAAGCACCCTCCAAGTCATGGAAGCACCCAAAAACCCAAGCAACCAGAATAAATGGCCACTTTTGAAAAATTAGGTGTAAGGAGCAAACTGGGATTAGCATTTGAGGACTCTGAATTACAGTCCTCAAATGTGGCCCGTGGATTTACTTCCTCCCTCTGTGTGATTATTTTCACCCTCTCACACTTGGCTCTAAAGAATATACTCTGTACAAACAGAGCTTCTCTAAGTGGTTTGGAAAGGGTGTGAATAGACATCCTATTCTATGGTGCAAAGATGTGTGTCTATAACTCTCTTATCACTGCCTTTGTTGATCCCTGGTATGCTGCTCACATCCCTTTCAGCTTTTCTCTCTGTCTACCACAAGCTTATGTGACTCCATTCTTTTCTTTGGCCTCCTGTTGCCTTCTGTTTTCCTCTTCACTTCATTTCTCTCCCCTCTTTACTGCTGCCTCTCCAATCCTTCCACTCCATTCCGAGGGGCTTTTACTCTCCTTCCCAGAAAAATCTTTGTCTCCCTCTGTTCCCTTTAACCAAGAATTTTTAAAAAATCAAACCCACTTTAAGCATATTAACTACAGTGAAAAAAGATCAAATGCTCCAGTTTGCCTTTCTCATCCCCCTTCCTATTCATCTGCCTTTGGAAAGTTTTGTTTTTCTGCCCAATCGCTTACATCCGCAGAATCACTTCTAACATGGCTACCACCTGAGACCCTTGACATCTGCCCCACCTCCCCACATATCTCCAACTATGCACTGTTCTTCTACACAAAATTTTAGCTACATTTTATGGCAAATTATACAGCCGGGGACACAGGGTTGGAACAGCAAAAACACACGACAGGGATGGGCCCTCTGGATGTATAGTGCAGATTATATTGAGCGTGTGGGAGGAGCCGTGTTTGGAGTTTGTGGAATTTTGTGAATATTTTTTTGAATTCATCTTCGTATTTTTGTGGTTCTGCCTGTGACTGGGTATGGCTATGGTTATGCATGTGGTTGTTTTCTTCTTGTTTGCACTCATGTTTGTGTGTATTTGTATATCTGCTTACGTGTGTATGGATGAGCTTTTGCAACAAGTATGATCTGTTACAAATGCCATGTAGTTTTATTAATTGTTCATGATTAATAGGATAAAGATCTAAGTGTCACTGTGAACAGTTAATTTAAAATATGACCAATGTGCAGCTGTGCTCATAAAAAGCAAACAAGATCTTAAACCTTATTAAGAAAGGAATAGCTAATAAGATTGAAAATATCATAATTTCATTGCACCAATTAGTGGTGTGATATAGTCTTGAATGTTGACTTTAGTCATCCTACCTCAAAAAGGATTTAGCATAAATACACAAGGATTCCATAGAAAGTAAATTAAAATTATTAGAGGTTTGGGAAGATTTTCATACAGAGAGAGATTAAAATGCCTAGGACTATATAGATCAGAGAGGAGACAAATAAGAAGTGACATGATAAACATAAGAGTTGCCATACTAAGTTAGACCATGGTCCATCTTTCCCAGTATCCAGTGTCTGACAGAAGTACATTCCTGAGCTTCACAGGGAGAGTACAGAGTAGAGCAATTATGGAGTGATCCACCCGTCTTCCACTCTCAGCTTTTGGTAGTCAGAGGTTTAGGGTTTCCCTAAGCATGGGATTGCATCCCTGAATATGTTGGCTAATAGCCATTGATGACCTATCCTCCATTAACTTATCCAGTTCTTTTTTGAACCTGGCTATATTACAACAAAAGTATATACAATAATGAACAGTCTATAGAAAATAAACTGGGAGCTCTCCATTTTCATAACGTTAGAAGAAGGGCACAATCAACAAAACTAAAAGGCAATATCCTTGAAACTGATTGAAAGACATATATTTTTATAAAATGCATAATCAACCTGTGGAACTCATTGCCACAATAGATCAGTAAGATCAAAAAAGGTTTTAGAAATGTATATGGATAATGAGTGCATCCATAGATGCTTTAGTTAGGCTCAAGGGTTTCCCGGGGATATAAACCCTCCTGGCTTCAGGGCATAAACAAACCACGCATTGACATGAGTTAGGAAGAAACTTCTCCTATGGGCAAGTTATTCCATAACTGTCCACTATCAGTTTTCTCACTCCTTCCTCCTATATATTGGGTACTGATCACTACCCAAGACAGTATACTGGATTGGATGGACCCCTGGTCTGATATAGTACAGCTATTGCTATTTTCTTGTTGAGTTAAAAACTTACCTCTCACAGTGCTCACAGTAAAGATGCCGAGACAGAAAATGACCAGGATGTTTGTTGTGTAGAGTTTCATTGCTGATGGCTTCTTTGAAGTAGCAGAGGTGAAAATGATAATTGGAGCCCCTTTCACCGAGCTTATATACTGTCTTACAATGGTCAGCTCACTTCCTGCACCCAATAGAAGGGGCGTCATGGTGGGGGTGAGTAGAGATGGAAAATCTGAGAAACAATCAGTACTTTTTTTTAAAGGTGCAGAAAAACTCCCCCTTCCCTTGCTAGCCCCCCTCTGAAGGCTTTTTCCTGCCACAAACTGAGCTGTGGTTGCATCTTGCTAACACTTCGCAAGCATGTCTTATTTTTGGCTGAAAAAAAAAGTCACCTTTCTGCAGTGGAAACCAGTAATGTTCCCATCCTTTGATATCTAGGCTATGAGCATTCAAAGTTAAACCCCACCACAGAGGCAAAAAGTGACTGCTCAGAGCTAGGTCACTCCGAGACCACTTAAAAGGGAAACATGAGTTACAAGAGAGGAGGCTTTGCTAATGGAAACAGGAATAAATTGGATTGTCCTTAGCAGCTATACGTCAGTGGCAGCTGTGACATTACCCAGGGTACAATCTGGACTGATGGACAGCTCAATTCTCCAATCTGGGGTGCCTTTTACACTGCTTCGCTGTGAGAGCAATTACTCCTAGTCTGCTCACCAGTGGAAGATTAACACACGGGTCCTTGGGCCCCATGCCCAGGGGCACCAGCCAATTTGGGGGCCTCAGCAGTGCTGGAACCTGTAGGGAGAGGGGCCACCGGCGCCAGAACTATGGCCTTGCCCCTGGCTGTTCCTCTTCCCCCAAGGCCCTGGCCCCTGGCCAGGCCAGAAGCCGGAGCCAGGCTGTAGTAAGAGAGGCCCAGTTTGCCTGGGCCACTGTGGGAAGCCCCGGACCCTCCACTTGCCTTGGGCAGGGGGTTGGGAGCCTGGAGTGCCAGCCCCTGGCCCTTGTCCCCACCCCCCTGGAATGCACTGTCCAGGGCAGGTAGTGGGTGCGGGGTCTCCACAGCGGACAGGGCTCCCTGGGCAGCTTTTACCATGGCCCAGCTCCAGATTCTGGCCTGGCCAGATGGCAGGACCTTGTGGGGGAAGAAGAGGCACAGGGGCGGGGCCCGTGATAATGGGGGGCTAAGGCCCACCTCAGCCCCTTATCACCTTATCAGCTCGCCCACCATGAAGTGCAGTACCTGCCGCTGCTGCTCCACGCCTGCCCGAGGCTACTATGCCCATGTTATAAAGTGGCAGGCATGGCTCTCCCACATTTAAAAGTGGAAGTCCATGGCCCCCTGACCTCCCTGGTTCTGGCAGTATATGGCCCCTAGGGCATGGGGTCCCAAATGTTCTTTGTGCCCAGGGCCCCAATAAATCTTTTCCACCTCTGTTGCTCACACACAGCCTCCAGCACGTAAATCACTCCCAGCTATGTTATGAGTGCAATAGCCAGTCACTCAAGTATTAGATTATAGGGCAACACCAGGCAACTCGCAGTCTGACTTCCTCCCAGAAATGTGCCTCTTGTGCCGTCCAGCACCTTCCTGGACAATACAAGCTCATATAAAGTCCATCGTTTTATTAATGGACAATGATATGCACAAATCCTGTTATCTCAAATGAAGTTTACCAAACACTTCAATGCAAACATACTGGTTCACACGAAACAATAAAACAAGTTTATTAACTACAGAAAGAAAGATTTTAAGCAATTACAATAACAAGGCATAAAAGTCAAAATTGATTACAAGAAAATAAAAGGTAAAACACAATTAATATCTAACTTAACAAGCTAAATGAATTCAAAGCAAACACAGCTCTCTCCACATGCTACAACATTCTTACTGGCTGGAATCCTTTCAGCCTAGGACCCCTCCCCCAATTCAGTGTTAATTTCCTTGTCTTTCAGGTGTTTTTCATACCCTGGGCAGAGGGAAAGCCAGGAGTATTTGGGAGTGTCTGTTCCACTTTCTTATAGTTCTCTTTTTCTTTGAAAATCATATCCAACTGAGGTTCAGAAGACAGAAGATTTGTGGGGACAGGAACCTCCAGCTACTTCTTTGCCAAAATGTAGATTTCTCACTTAACACTCTTTTTCCTGCCAAAGAATGGCCACTTAACCAGGTGATAATGCATTCGATTTTGTTGACACTTGGCTGAGGCCTCAGTTTGCCTTTTGTCTTTGAGGAACTGGTTTGTGCCTGCTTTTTTAAGCTTGGACCATGTCTCAGTGCAGTGTTGCCACACGTATTTTACCAAGAAAATAATGATCAGCAGATTATGGGTTTTCAAATGACACCCCACAAAGCATAATTTGTGCAAATCCATTCTAGTTTTGTAAAAAGGGTGAACATGAGGATACATAAGGACTGTCATCGTGGCTCTTAAAGATATGGCAGGTAGAGCAATAGGGAAATATTTCCTGTCCATTCTGTGTGGTGGATCTTGTCAAAGCTATTCTGCTCTCTCCCTACATGCACAGGGTCAAAATTGACACCACTAGGTGTTCAGGCCATGTTGAGAGAACGAATAAACACACAATGGTCTAATCCTCAATTTGCAAGATACAAGTAACTCCACTAGCCTCCACAAGAGTTACCGACATGCTGTGTGGGAGAATCTTGCAAACAGGCTCTAGTCTAAACTTGTAGGGAGTGAGACCAGTTTTGGCAGAAGCAGTTTCAAATTTGGTTTCATCACGGTTATGTCAGCCATTATCAGCTTCCTCACTCCTTCACGCAACGCACAGTCAACCTATAGAACTCATTGTCAGGGAACGTGTGAAGGGTAAAACTGTAACAGGGTTTAAAAAGACGTAGATGAGTTAATAGAGGATAGGTCCATCAATGACTATTAGCCAAGATGGTCAGGGTTGCAATCCCATGCTCTGGGTGTCCCTAGCTTCTGACTGCCAGAAGCTGAAAGTGAACAACATTGCCCTGTTCTGTTCATTCCCTCTAAAGCACCTGGCATTGGCCACTGTATGAAGAAAGCACACTGGGCTAGATGGACCATTGGGCTGACCCAGTATGGACGTTCTTATGTTATGCTCAACATCTTCTTCAGAGCTCTGTGTATGCTTGAAAGCTTGTCTTTCTCACCAAGAGAAGTTGGTCCAATAAAAGATATTACCTCAACCACCTTGTCTCTCTAATATCCTGGGACCAACCTGGCTACAACAACATTGCATACAGCAATGGAACATATCTTTTTTTCACAGGCATTTGGGAGGGCAGAGGGAGGGAAAAATATATGATGTGATTGCAGGTCTCTTTGATTACTTTAATTGATCAATAGTTAATTAATTAAACTCTCCTCAGCCACAATGATGACAAAATGCTCAGCAACAGCTAGGCAATTTCTGTGACTGCTGCTCAATATAGATCTCGTTGTTACCAGGTGCTCACCTTGACTGACTGTTGTAGTCACCTATTGTCTCTTACCGTATACTCAGATTGTCTAAACTCTGTAGGCCAGATTTTTATAGGTGTTTAGACACCTAAAGATGCAGCCAGGTGCTTTTGAAAATCCCAGTAGAGCACCTTTCTGCATCTTTAGATGCCTAAGTGCCTTAAAAATCCGGCCCTTTGGGAAAGGGATCCTCTTTCATTATAAATGTGCAGTGCTTAATGCAATGAGGCGGATCTCTGTTTGGGACTTCTGGGGACTATGATCATAGTAATTCCTAATAAATAACCCTAAATAAGTAATAATACCAATAATTAACTAACAGTGGCTAATAATTTGACTGATGTAGGCGATCCATTATGTATTGGTTGTACTTGATACTTGTACATCATAATTCATTCTAAAAGTACCCAGAGTGATAAATAGGCACTTATTCCATATAAAAATACACTTACACTAATTGAAATATAGACACACAAACTTGTGCATTCACAGAGCAGTAATATAAGGTTTTATATATAGAGGAGCCAGTAAATGAGAAGTTCCAAACTCAACAGCACCCTCAGAGAGGAGCAGCAACAAAAACCTCCATGACACCAAAAAGCATAACCACAATATCCACAGTAGAAGGTAACCAAGACCAAAATCCTCTTAATTGCACTATCCAAAATGACCAGCAATAACACTAATAATTAATAAATATCTTGTACTTCTATAGTACCTCTCATCTGGGGTTCACAGAGCACTTCACAAACACAAATAAAAATAAACATCTTATCCCCAAAGCGAAGCAGGGTAGCACTATCCCTATTTTATAACCGAGGAAACTGAGGCACAGAGAAGGGAGTGATTTGCAAAGGGAGTGCCAAAGTTTATATGGGCGTAAAATGCTACCATCTGATGTGGGAGCATGCTACATTTGCTTTGCACTTCATGAAGGTGTTAATCATAACATAAATTGAAAAGGAAATGGAAAATCAGACTCAAAGGGTTAGAGTCTCACCGCAAGTCTGAGGCAGAACCAGTAAGAGAATCCTTGGGATCGCAACTCCCAGTCCTGTGCTATCACTGTGCCACATTCCATGTTTTAATCTGTAGTAAGATTACAACCAAGTTTGGAAAACATAGTTACTTACCAGTAACTGTTGTTCTTCGAGATGTGTTACTCATATCCATTCCACTTAGGTGTGTGCGTGCCCTCGTGTACGGCCTCCGGAGAACTTTTCCCTAGCAGCCCCCTGTAGGGGACAGTCTCGGCGCCCCCTGGAGTGCCGCCCTCATGCTGTGGTATATAGGGCGCTGCCGGCCCATCCCCTCCTCAGTCCCTTCTTTCTGCCAACTCCGACAGAGGGGACGGAGGGGGTGTGTGGAATGGATATGAGCAACACATCTCGAAGAACAACAGTTACTGGTAAGTAACCATGTTTTCTCCTTCGAGTGATTGCTCATATGCATTCCACTTAGGTGATTAATGAGCCTTACCTGGAGGTGGGTAGGAGTCAACGGTGAGCTGCCCTCAGCATGGCTCTGCCAACTCGTGCGTCCTCCCTCGACTGTTGGACGACAGCGTAGTGCGCGGCAAAGGTGTGCACCGAAGACCAGGTGGCAGCCCTGCAGATGTCATCCAAGGGGACTCTTTCCAGGAAGGCCGCCGATGCGGCCTGGCCTTCGTTGAGTGCGCCGTCACCACTCCAGGAAGTTGTATGCCTGCATGCTCGTAACGGAACTTAATGCAGGCGGTGATCCATCTGGCGATGCACTGGGTAGAAACCGGGGATCCCTTCATCCTGTCCGCCACCGCGACGAAGAGCTGCGTGGTCTTCCAGAACGGCTTCGTCCTCTCGAGGTAGAACGCCAGCTCCCTCCTTACGTCCAGGGTGTGTAGTCTCCTCTCCTCCTCCGACCCGTGCGGTTTAGGGAAAAACACGGGGAGGAAAATGTCTTGGTTACAGTGGAATTGGGAGACTACCTTAGGCAGGAAGGCTGGATGTAGCCTCAGCTGCACCTTATCCCGGAAGAACATGGTATAGTGGGGCTCCAAAGTCAAAGCTCTTAGCTCAGAGACCCTCCTAGCCGAGATAATGGCCACGAGGAAGGCCACCTTCCAGGACAGGGTCAGCAGGGGGAAGGTGGCCAGGGGCTCAAAGGGGGGCCCTGTCAGTCTAGTGAGGACCAGGTTCAGATCCCAAGGAGGCACTGGGTCATGGACCTGTGGGTACAGCCTCTCAACCCCCTTGAGGAACCTCACCGACCCACCAACGGCTGGTGGAAAGCCAAGATGGCCGCTAGGTGCACTCTAAGGGAGGCTAATGCTAGACCCTGGAGTCTAAGCTGCAGCAGGTACTCGAGAATAGCCTGCACGGGGAACGTACTGGGGGTTATGCCCCACGACTCCGCCCAGCAGGTGAACCTCCTCCACTTGGCTCTGCAGGAGATCTGTGTGGAGGGCTTCCTGCTTCCCAGCAGCACGTGTTGGACCTGCTCTGAGCAGGTTCTCTCCTCCTCGGTCAGCCAGAGAGTCTCCAAGCCGTCAGGTGCAGGGAGTCCAGGCTGGGATGCAGCAGTCGACCGTGGTTCTGGGAAAGCAGGTCCGGCCTGCTCGGGAGCTCGATCGGTAGGGTGACAGAGAGGCCCTGCAGCATGCTGAACCAATACTGCCTCGGCCACGCTGGGGCAATCAGAATCACGTCCGCTCTGTACCTCTTGATTTTCAAGAGGACCCTGAGTAGGAGTGGGAAGGGGGGGAACGCGTACATGAGGGTCCCCATCCATTCGATGAGGAATGCGTCGGAGAGGGAGCCCGGCTCGTGACCCCGGAGCAAGCAGAACCTCGGGCACTTCCTGTTCCAGGACGACGCGAACAGGTCCAGTTGGGGAACACCCCACTCGTGGAAAATCCTGGCCGCTACCTCCAGATGCAACGACCAGTTGTGTTGGGGTAGAAACGACCTGCTGAGGCAGTCCACCTCGTCATTCTTGACCCCCGGGAGGTGAGAGGTGGTTAAACAAAAGTCGTGCCTCACCGCGAAGTCCGAAAGACGAAGCGCCTCCTGGCACAGAGCCGAGGAGCGCGTGCCCCCCTGCTTGTTTATATAATACATTGCTGCAGTATTGTCCGTCAGCACCTGTACCATTTTGCCCAATAAACAATGGAGGAACACCTTGCATGCCAGTCTGACTGCCCTCAGTTCCTTTACACTGATGTGGAGGGCAGTCTCCTTCCATGACCAGCGGCCCTGGGTACTCAGGCCACCACTGATGTGGGCCCCCCAACCGAGGTCCGACGCATCAGAGATCAGGGTGACCGAGGATGTCAGGTCCCTGAACGGAACTCCTTCCATGACTGTCCCGGGGTTCAACCACCAACGCAGTGACCCTAGTACCGCGGGGGGCACCGTAACTACTCTGTCCAGAGGCTGCCTGCTGGGCACATATACCGTGGCCAACCAACCTTGGAGGGGCCTGAGCCTGAGGCAGGCCAGCCTCACCACATAGGTGCACGAGGCCATGTGGCCCAACAGTTGAAGGCACTGCCTGACTGTCGTCGTGGGGCACCTCTGAAGTTGCGATATGATCGCTGCCATGGCCTCGAACCTCGAGCGTGGGAGGGAGGCTCTGGCCTGAACCAAGTCTAGGGAGGCCCCTATAAACTCTATGCGCTGCACCGGAGACAGCGTCGACTTCTGCTTGTTGATGAGCAGCCCCAGAGCATGGCAGGTGGCCTGGACAAGGGAGACCGCCTCGCGCACCTGTAACTTGGTCTTGCCCCTTATCAACCAATTGTCCAGGTAGGGGAATATCTGGACCCCCCCTGCGCCTCAAGAAAGCCGCCACCACTGCCATACACTTGGTGAACACCCTGGAGGAGGAAGACAGGCCAAAGGGCAAGGCCATAAACTGGTAGTGGCCACCAGCTACCATAAACCTTAGATAGCGCCTGTGGGCGGGAAGGATGGACACGTGGAAGTATGCTCCTGGTGAGCCCTGAAATCGATAAGAGGGGCCCCCTGGTCCCTGAAGGCCGCCTCGTCTGGCAACAAAGAAGAGGACAGGTGGCGGGGTCCAGTGGAGGGGCTCTCCCCGGGGTCCGACTCCCCCTCTGAGGAGTGGTCCCTTTCCTGCACCAAATGTGCCTGTTGGAGCTATCTGGGTTACTGAGGCAGGGGCCGACAGAGTTCACTGCCCCATCTGGGCTGCCCCCGGACCTCAATATGGCCATTGCCAAGGGGTCCAGCCCAGTGAAAAATGGAAATTTTTGCAAAAATGTCTGTTTTCATCAAAAAGTTTTACAGTGTCATAAAAAAATGAATATCAAAACATTTGGAATCTTGGTTGCTGATAAATAAACCATTTTGGTTTGGGGATTTTCGATAAAAATCAACAAAATTTTGAGGAAAACAAAAAGTTTAATATTTGAACTTTTTCATCAGAAAATCATTTCCCATCAGCTCTGCTTAGTACATTGAATTCAAATAAATAACTACAAGCACCAATCTTCCCTCTTGCCATTATATTCTCAATTCGTTTCTCTCTATGTTCTCTTCTGGATGGGTTCTTCCCTTTCTATATATATCACATCATGAAGTTGTCTAATGCATAATTCAAACCCATGTGTAAAAAACATTTTGATCAGTGTTTGTTATCCATGTCATGTCTGAGTAATTGGTATCCCCCCATTAAGGGTTTGATCCTGCCTCTGTTAAAGTCAATGGGCAAGACTCTGATTGTCTTCACTACTGCAGGATCAAGCCCTAAAGTAGTATCCTGGCTGGTTTCAACTTCTTCCTTAATTGGTTCCTCATTAATTGGTTTAGGAATTCTGAGGCAGACCTTCAACTGTTGTAAATCAGCACAGCTCTATTGACGTTAATGTACCTACCCCAATTTACATCAGCTGAGATTCTGTTTTTTTCTATGATATGTTGATTCATTCATATTCCCCCCCCCCCGCCATCTCCTTTCAGTCCTCTAGATCTATTACAGATGCCCACATCACTTGAGTTTCTCCTTTTTCTCATTTCTTGCATACATATTCACTCTGTTTTGTGGCTGCATTATTCATTGTCAAGTTCATAACTGGTCAAATAATTACTTGCAAATAATATCCACTGTGAACTCTATATCAATTTTTCCTTTCTTCCACTATTTGACACCTCCAGTCAAACTGTATCTCACTGATTCTGTAAATGCTTTTGATGTACAATTCCACCTTTTCATCTTTTTTCCCTTTCTACAAAGATCAGTGCTGACATTCCATTTGTAACATCCCATCAGGTTAGTTACGCCTCATTACTGTAGGTCCTACTCCTCATCATTTAGGCCATGTTTATACATACAGTACTGCAGTGGTGCAGCTATGGGCAGCAGGTATAATAGGCCAGGGGAGAAGCTGCCAGATGCCTGGGCCATAATGTCCCTACTTCTTCCCATCCCTACCCCACGCCTTTCCTGAGGCTCCACGCCACCCACGTTGCTCCTTTTGCTCCCCCTGGTTCGGCGATGCTTTGGGCGTTGGTGGGCCAGCTGGGATTCAGGGCTGCTCTGGGGGCCAGCCAGGGTTTGGGCTGATGGGATGGGAAGTGAAGGGGTGGAGTGGGGATGGGGTCTCAGGTGGAAGGGGTGGGGCAGGAGGTAGCTTCCCTGAAGGGTGGGAGGGGTGCACATGCCACCCATTGGCTGCTGCTGTGTTGTTGCAGAGCATCTGGTGAAGACACTCTGTGCTGACGGGCATAAAAAAACACCTTCGTGAACAGCAGAAACTATGTTGGCGGGAGAAGCTCTCCTGCTGACATAGTGTTGTGCACACAGTGCTTATCTCTGGAATATTCACACCTCTGAGTGACATACAATTTGCCCTCAGACTTTGATCCAGCAAAGGGCTTATGTATGTGCTTATCTTTAAGTATATACTTAAATCTATCCCTCTTGAGCAAAGCACTTAAGCAATTGCTTAAAGCTAAGCATATGACTAAGTCCCTTTGAAGTAATGGGACTTCAGCACATATTTATGTGCTTTGTTGTGTCAGGGCCTTAGAAACTCTTCTGGTTCATCTTGCTTGTTTGCATAGAAGCATCAGCATATTTGCAATCTTATTCATATTAAACGTTTTTTGTTGCAGACCACCTCTTCCTTAATACCATTCATATTGGAATTTTGTACTATGTAAAGCTCTATCCTTCAATAGAACATAAATCCATCAAACACTTTTGAAAATCATTCCTTTAGGCTTCCAATTTCAGATATTCAAGTATGAAAATGTAGGCCCAGAATAACTCGGTTTGAATGGACCTCGGATAGATCATAGAGTCATCTACACCAACCCATATGCTGCAGACAGCTGTGAGATCACAGCCTGGACTTTCGCTAGTGACTGTGATTCCATAATTTCTCTTGGCAAATTGTCAAGTGACTGTATAGGAACAAAATACTTACTGCTTATATAGCATTCTATATGTTGAAAGCATTGTACTGGCATTAACATGGATTTTTCCACATCAGAGAGCTCTTCAGCCTCTCTTGGTGAGTGCTTTGTCTTGAGGAGTGGTTTTGTAGTCTGCTGCCAAAAGTCTGTAAGAGGAAGTCTCAGATACCTTATCTATCTAATCTGTCTTAATCTGAACTATTATTATAGGCATGTCCAAGGTGCTCATCAGCAAACTAGCTAAACACTTTGCAAAACTAAAGGTACAGCAAGCCCACAAAGCTGCTACTTTCTCAGTCTTCTCCTGTTCCCTTTTTTCCATTATATCTTATTCCTCTTTCTTTCTTCTCTTTTTCACCCTCATCCTCTTTCTTTCTTTCTTTCTTTCTTTCTTTCTTTCTTTCTCTTTAATTTCCACATAAGATAGAGAAAGCAGACACAGTTTAACATTTGCTTGCAAACTTCTCTAAATATCTGCGATATGGAAGCCAATTTGCATCCCATTGATTTTCAGTGGGCAGAGAACAAAGCCTATTGCATGCAGAATAAATATTGACTCTTGGTTAGCCAGGGGTAAAGAATTTCTGTGGTGATTGGAGATGGACTTAAAGCAATACATGGATCCATGAACTTTAGAAGGAAGTTCAGTCACAGATTCTCTGTAATGGGCCCTCTTTTCTATCAAGATTTGTAGACATTCAGAACTAATTTTGCATCTTGTGCTAATTTGTAGGGCACATACCGTTTATTCCTCAATGCACTGGACTTTTCTTAACATTATTTGCTAGAGTAAACTAAAGCAAGCAAGGAAGATGATTTCACAGCAGTAACTCCTTTAATAAAGAGGATGATGGAGTTACACAAAGGAGAAATTTAAAAAATTGATTTCTGGTGCTTCCTGCTCCTTATGACGTACGAAAGTGGCCTCATGAAGGTTTCTCAAAACCATTCTCTCTCTTTGTCTGCTCCTGATTTCCCACTTTTTGCTGGAGGACTCTGAGCAACTTTGGAGGATCTGAATGGTAACACACCTGCTCTAATGCATTGCAGCAATCCCAGCTTTCAACGGAGGATATTTGCCCAAGGCTCAACAGATCTGACTCTGAACTCCCCTACAGTAGGGTAAGTCAGGAATAACTCTTAAAATCACTAGAGTTACAGCAGTATAACACCAGAGTAAGCAAAACCAGAATGACACCCAGTTGAAGGCTGCGGGATGGATCCACCACAGATTTCAGCCATGAGCTGTGCTGTTACCATCCAGATCTTTCAAAGATTTGCCAAAGTCCTCCAGCAAAAAGAAGGAGACATTAGGCCCAGATCTTTATAATACAAATCACAAGCAGGAAAACGTCTTTGGGAAGAAGAAAAGAACCTACACATTTATGAGGCCTTCTTTCTCCTTCCTAAAGAGCAGTAAAAGGCACATCTTTTTTAAAATGCCTTGTTGCTTTGTCGTTCATCTCTAAAATGACTTACAAGATGAGTTGTCACACTTTCTAACCACGCCATTGATGATGCATGTCTCCAAGCTTCATGTTGGTTACTATGAGCTGGCCATTTTGTGGCCACATCCTGCTCCACAAACTACTACAGTAGTTCTAAAAACAAAACCAAGCAACTGCTCCTCATTTATAGCATGAAATGTAACTTTCATACCCTGAACATGACAAAAGGCGAGAGGAAATATTTTCTTTTCAATAGGCTTTTTTCCCTTAGATATTCACTCTGTGACCATTGAGAGTGGAGGTGTGCCAGTGGGAAGGCAAGCGAACACCAAATGACTGGGGCCAGGAGGAAAAAGTCAGCCTGTATGGTTTGCAGTGAACGCCCACGCTTTGAAAAAGTTCCATACTCTGAACTTTCCAAAAGAGAATCCTTGGGGTTTATTTGTTCTGTGGGTTTTCCCCTCCTAACCAATACACATCTGTATAGAAAGACTTTTTTTAAACAGTGCATTTGTTAGAGAATCAGTCTAGATTCATTATTTGCCTAAGCTCACTGTAGTGAATGATGCAAAAGAAACACCACATTATGGCTGGGGGAAAGCCCTTTTCTCCTCGGAAATAATGTATGTTCTATACTTTGAATTCTTAAAGGATGAATTATATTTATTAAATGCCATTTCATCTTTTCAACGGTCACCAGTTTAGCCTCACAACTACATTGTGATGTAAGCTAACATTATTGCCTTTTTACAGCTGTAGAAAATTAAGGCACTGCGCAATTAAACAACTGGAGTCTGGGGTGGAGTCAGGACTAGAACACAGAGTGCCTAATGTCTACGCCTTTGCCATAATCACCAGAGCCTGTAATCAATGCTTACACTGACTGCAGATCTCTTTCCGTTCCGCCAGCCAGCCTCTGTGATGTGGGCAGGGAGGAAGGTGTGAGAGATGGCCCATGATTTCGAAAAGCTCCAACAAAAGAAGTTCAAATTGTTTCAAACATTTAAAAAGTACGAACAAAAGACATTGTATTTCGTCTCCTGGGCTGTCTTGCGCATCTTGGGGGTTAATAGGCAGCTCTTCACCATGTGTAAGCCACTTAGAAGTCAATGGAGTTACGACAGTTCACACTAGCTGAGATCTGGCTCCATGGGTCTGATGTTCCCAGTGCTAGTCTGGTACTTTGTAGCTCTGGCAGGGATATGATTTCCTTGCTTTTTAAGCAAAATACCATTGCAAAAATAGTTATTGAAACTTTTTAGCTTGCAATGCCAGTGCAGCATCAACCTATGTGTTTTACAAATATTGATTAGGCTGTTGGATTTAGATGCTTGTGTTAAGGCCATTAACTCAGATTCTGCTGAAATGGGACAGCCTACAGATGTTACTCCTCAGTGTGAACAGGGAAGCCAAAAGTGTTGCTACTGCAAAAGCAATAGCTCAGTCACTCCTCCTAACTCATAGTTCAGTGCCTCAGATCTACAAAACATTCAAAGCGCCTGTGCCTAGCATCAGCCTTGGGAACTCTAGGATAAGGAGTCCCAAATCTAAAGCTGGCTGCACCAGAATGGTTCTGTCAGAAACAAGCGTTGCCATGTGAACATTACTAGACACAAGCAAAACAACCAGCCCTTTCAACGTATCAATGAATCAATGTACCTGCAGTCACTCTCTTATTTGGCATGGACACACCACCACTGAACTCTTTGATTAGCATACTTGATAGCTATTCAGTAGCCTATGTGAATTGAAATGGTATTCTCATCTCTCTCCTTAACGGCCAAATGTCTGCATCACAAAAAATCCTCACTACCGGACAGTCTGTCTGGCAGTCTCAGCAGAAGCAGCTAAAGGTGTAATAGGCCCTGATTACTGTTCTCTCCCAGCAGAAGGAATAAAATCCAGTCTTCTCTTCTACCCACAATCCTTTCCATTCTCTTATTTGCTATCAATGCAGGCCTTAGTGGAACTAGTACCCTAGAGATGAAAGTGTGTATCCTTTTTCCTAGCCATGGATTCTCCAGATCCCCTACATTCTTGACTTTTATCCCAAAGGTACTGGATTATAGAAAAGAAAATTAAACCACCCTCTAAAAAAGGGAGAAATCCAGGGAGCCAATGCCTAGTCCATATAAGGCTGAATATTGCCCTACTGGGGAAATAGGGAAAATCCTCTCTCTGAGGCTATGAGCTGATGAGCCACTGTGTAGAGGGTACTTCAGCCCAAATATTAACAGAGGGTTTGTCTACACTGCAGAGTGAAGTTGATTTATTTTAAATCAACTTTCACCCACTGAATTTTAGAAGTTGGAGGAGTGTGATCATACCATGCTCATTGCGTTGGGGGATTGTGTCCCCACTAGCTGTGCTTGGGTTGACAATCAAAGCAGTGGACCATGGGTAGCTATCTCACAACTAGCCGCAGAGGCTTTGGGAAGGTTGTCGTTCTCCCATGATGCAATGTATTCCCTCCCTGCCTTCTTGTCCCAGTCCAAACAGACGATCGTCATTTTGCACTATTTTTTCAAGCCCTTCACTCTCTGCCACATGCACACCATTGCCTGAGAGGAATGGAGCCCACTCAGCTCTGCATTATTATTGTGAGCATCACAAGCGTCTCACAACTTATTCTGCAGTATTTTCAGGGGTGAGACAGGAGCCACACCACTGTAAATTGCGATGTTACAGAGGCTGCCTTGCTACAAGCCATAGAATGAAACAATTCCCATTTGCTGCAGGCTGTAACACATCATCTGCAGTCAGTGGAGTGCTGTTTCTGGTCCCAGGAAACAAACAGTGACTGATGGGATCACATTGTTATGAAGATGTGGGATGATGGGCAGTGGCTGCAGAACTTTTCAAATGCAAAAGGCCACTTTCTCTGAACTTTAAAGAGAGATCTCCTCAGCCCTGAAACTCATGAATGTTCACTTGAGACCAGCTGTGACAGTGGAGAAGGAAGTAGCCATTGCTCTGTGGAAGCTAGCAATGCCAGACTGCTACTGGTCAGCTGGGAATCCATTCGGAGTTGGTAAATCCACCGTGGGATCAGCTATGATACAAGCGTGCTGGGTCATTAATAGACATCTGCTAAGAAGGGTAGTGATTTTGGGAAATGTGGAGGACATAGTGGAAGGCTTTTCCATAATGGGGTTCCCAAACTGGGAGGCAGGGGGGGCATAGATGACACACACATCCCTATCTTAGCCCTGGATCACCTTGCCACAGACTACATAAATCAAAAGGTATACTTCTCAATGGTGTTGCAGGCCGTTGTGGATCACAAGGGACGCTTCACCGACATCAGTGTGCGGTGGTCTGAATAGGTGCGTGACGTGCATTTTTAGGAATTCAGGTCTGTTCAAAAAGATGCAAGCGGGCACTTTCTTCCCTGACCAAAAAATAAATATTAGCAATGTTGAAATGCCAGTAGTGATCCTGCATCTAATCCTTGCTCCCCTGGCTAATGAAGTCCTACGCTGGGTACCTGGACAGCGAGAAGAAGCGTTTTAACAATAGACTCAGCAAGTGCAGAATGGTGGTGGATTGTGCATTCAGACATTTAAAGATGCACTGGTGCAGTCTGCTCCCTAGGTTAGAGCTCAGTGAAAAAAACAACACAGAAGTTCTCTCTTCCTGCTATGTGCTTCATAATGTCTGTGAGACAAAGGGGGAGAAGTTCCCATTGGGTTGGGTTATGGAGACAGATAGGCTGACCACAAATTTTGAGCAGCCAGATGCCACTGCAATGCTGAGAGCTAATCGCGGAGTGCTGCGCCTCAGTGAAGCATTGAAAAACTGCTTTTGCAATGAGACACAACAGTAATGTGCATTGCTTATCTGTGCTGTGCTTTCACTATGCATTCCCTACCCATTCCCCACCGAGCCAGTTCCCCTCCCTTTTCCCCTCCCTTTATTCCCTTCTTATCAATAAACAAACAGTAATGAATTATGAAGCAGTAAGTTTCCCCCCAAACCTTCGCCCTCCCACTCCAATCCATTCCCCCCACCAGCATCCACCTCCCTTTAGTCCCTTGCTATCAATAAAGAAGCAGTAATGAATTGTAAAGCAGTACTTTTTCACAGGGGGAGAAATGGAAGCTAATGGAATGTTCCGCATGCATTGTGTGGGGCCAGGGATACACAGCTCATTTTGGCCGTGCACACATGAAAGAATCACATATCCCCACTCCTTAAAGGGGCTGTCCCCTCTTTCTGCTCCCCTGAACTGCTGAGGAGTGCAGCACGCACTGCACCCTGCTCAACCTCCTCCTAGACCGCTTTCAGGAGGACACTAGTAAAGAACGCATCAGCTCAGAGTTTTGCAGGAGCTGCAGAGGGAGTCTGTCTTGCTGCTGGGCTTCCTGAAGGTCAGCCAGATACGTCAATGTGTTTGACTGTTCACGCATTATACGCAGCATCTCTTCTTGTGCTGGACGCTCATACTCTGGTGCTGCCTTCCTGTTGTCCAGGTCCATGTTCAGTTTGTCAGATCACAAAATCCGTCATGCTCTTAGCTCTGTGTCAGCAGTTGTGAAGGCATTCATTAGCTCATCAAACATGCCATCCTGTGGGGTTTTTTTTAACCTTCTTATCTGCACTAGGCGCTCTGCAGGAGTATGAGATGGTGGTGTGTTGAAGGCCAGGTTGTCCACTGTGAGGGAAGCAAAGCACAAGGTACCCATTGTTAACTCATCCCATGGATGAAAAGCAATGTTACTATGTAAAAATAAGTCCGCTGAACATTCCCAAGGAAAGGCTACAACCGTGTACCATTGTCTGACTATTGCAGGGATTGGAGTACCGTTCCAGCCATGGCAAGTAAGGGGCAAGTGCATCTATGTTAGGGAAATCCCCAGGGTCCATGCTGCACAAGTCCATGCTCCCTAGATCAGCATGGACGCTGGGCTCCAATTGATCAGGCTTTTAACAGGCGGTAGAAAGGGTGAAAGGTGGGTACGGGTTAACTGTCTCTGGAGAAAAAAATTGGGAACCCATTTGTGGGTGCCTAAGGCACATAGCAACAACGTCTTGCTTAGGGAGTTGTGGTGTGCTGGACCAAGAAACCATTCCCAGCTGTCAAATTACACACACTTTAAAAAATTTTCTTGGGAGGGTACTGTAAAAGTGTGCCATCTTCCCTAGGTAACCATGAGTGATATCAGCTTGTTGAGGGTCACACATGTGGGAAGGGAGGATTTCCTGCAAGCATCTGGCTACAGGCCTCGCCCTTATGCTGCTATGCTGTGTTCCATGATGATGCCTGCACAATTAATAACAGAGTGGCAGGGGAAAGTGTCCTATCGCAGTGGAAGAAATAAGGCTGCCCTTCCACGAAACCTTCTGCAAAGGACTGCAGAGTATCTACATGATTTGTAGTTTCCAGTGTTTCCTGGAGATATGCATGGAGGATTCTCAAAGTATCCCTGTGCACATAAATAATCTTCTCCGGGGTGAACCCAATGCTTAAATACACCAACTACGAGGAAGCACAGCCCCACTGCCACACACACCACTTTTCCCCACTGGTACAAGATTGTGGACAGCGGATATAACCAAAGACATACAATTTGCAGTACAAACTCATCAGATGTGCCTTCCCCGGCATCCTGGTCAGTCTCTGTTTCTCACGTCTGGGTGGGCATCTGATTGTTCCTGTGTGGCAAACAGCTCTTGGCTTTCAGGGAGAAGGGATACCCTACTCACCTGCCTCCTGCTCTCCTCCTCCTCCTCCTCTTCATCCATGGACTCATCCTTATTCATCCTGGTCTTGGACTCCCATGAGGTATCTATGCTGTGTGGTAGCAAAGTGGTGGGATCTCTGCCGAGAATTGCATGCAGTCCTCGTAAAAGTGGCATGTTTTGGGTGAGGAGCCAGAATGGCTGTTAGCTTCCCTTGTTTTCTGATAAGCCCACCTCCCCCCTTTGATCTTAATGTGGCACTGCTGTACTTCCCTGTTGTGCCTTTTCTTCAACATGCTGTGAGATACCTTCTCATAGATATCCAAATTTCATCTGATTGCTTGGAACTGAGCCAGAACAGACTCTGCGTCCCACAGACAGATGAGATCCAAGACCTCGGGTCGATTCCAGGCTGGAGCATGTTTGGGACATGCAGTCACCATGATCATTTGTACTGGCAAGCTCTTTCCATGCTGCCCAGACATGAAATAGGAATTCAACATTTTCAGTGGCTTGCAGGGAGGAGTTATTTCCTATTTACGTGGCCACAGTGCAGCAGACTGCAAATGTGCAGAGCGGTCACAACAGAGAATTATGGGATACCTCCTGGGGGCCAATGACATTGATTTACATTGTGCTCTGCCTACACTGACGCTCATTTGACCCATGGAATTCAACTTCAGCACTACGCCACTTGTGGCAGTGGTTTTATTAAGTCGAATTTTACCGCAGTTTAGGTCAGCAGAACCGACATGCCAGTGGAGATGCATATTTTATGTGGTCAACCTAAGCCGCATTCCGTCATCCTACATTGTCAGTGTAGACCAGGCCTTAGTCTTCTATAACCCCCGCATGCCCCATGAGGGAGGGAGACCTGGAGAACTTTCCCAGCAGCAGCAGCAAATCCTCTGGTCCTGCCATTGCTCTGACCAACCCCTGCCCCACCATTCGTATGCTGCCCTGTAAGGAGCCCCTGGGGAGGTGAGCTCCGCATAGTCTCCCAAATCCCCACCTTGTGTGGTGGAATCACACTTTTTCTACTATTGGGTGCAACAGATATGAGGGATTTGCCCACAAGAGAAGGCTTTTAGCCATTCACAGAGCAACAGGGTGTCCTACCCCAGGGAGAAAACTGCTTTTCTTTTGATTAATTGGGGGAGGGGAGTGGAATTTTAGATGGTTAGTACAGCAATAGGGGTGATTAGTTGTCCGGGGGAGATTGGAATATTACGTTGATTCATATCTAAAGCAATTTGACATTTGCACTGATGACAAAGGGGGCAGGCTAGAAGGGAGCAAACGGAAACAATGTGCGTGGTGAAGCCACAATCAGGCTTTTGTTCAGCAGAGCAATTCTTTCATTGAGAAAAAAAAGCACATCTGACAGGAACTCACGTTTACTCTAATGATGATCATGTAAATTAGCCTGTGTACAATCAGCTCATTCCAGCAATAGATCTCATTCCAGTGCCCAGTGCACAGACTCCAGATCACTAACACCGCCTTCAGAAATGGACTGCAGAGCTGGTAGCTTCAGCAAAGAGGCCAGGGAATAATGGGTCCACAAGCACAGAGTAACATTCTTGCCACTCTGTATGTTCCTTGGAGGTCAGTGCATTTGTCAGGGGTGGGACTCCAGGAATCTTGGACTGCCCCGACCATGTTATATCTGTTCTGTAACTAAACAGGGGACTTTTGTCTCCAGAAGCATCTGTGCAGCAACTTTCACTTTGAGCTAGAACTTGCTCAAAATTAAAAAAAGCAAGCAAGAAAGAATCACCAGCAAAGGTTATAATTAAAACAAAAAAGTCATTGCAGACCTTACACAGAGCCTAAAAATAAGTCCCAGGTGGCTTATGGGAAATGGCAATGAAGGAGGAGGGCACACTCAATTTACGGCATGTTTGAAATGCTTTCTTAACTCAGTCCGGGATTTATTTATGACCACTCACCCACTTGTTTATTTAGAGCTTTCAACAAATATTTAAGAGCAGTTTATTATGCTCCGCATGGCTGACATACTATAGTGATGCACTAGGTGTGAAATAATTAGATAATCCCTGACAGAACTCATATTGAACAAACAAAAGACCTAAGCTTGCGACTCCACTGACCCAGTCAGAAGAATGTGTTTAAAACAAACCAACCATCACATGGGTATTCTTTGCCTTGCAAAGTTGAGATGCTGCTGAATGAATCAAGTTCCCCAGAGGAACACAAAATCCTTTAAGCTACAGCTCAGTGTATGAGATGGGACTGGAGTTAGGATGTCTGTCTTCCAGTCCCAGCTCTGCCCCAGACTGATGCCCTGTCTGGCCTTTGAGAGATGACTACTTCTCGTTGGGTGATGCTCAACATTGGCCCACCTATGTTCACACTGAGTGCAGTAGTGAAACTCCCATTGAATCAGGCCGATGTTGAACACTTTTGAAAATCCCATCCTTTGTGCCTGGGTTTACCCATCAAGAAAATGGGACTAATAATCCTTATCAACCTCACAGGAGGCCTGTTGTCCCATGGACAACAGTGGAGCAGAATCAGCCCCCTGGTGTCGTGAAGTCAGCTGTAAAGTGTATGCCTGTAAAGTGTCTTGGCATCCTCAGATTTAAGGTGCCATTGTTTATGAGAGCACTGTATTAGGTTATACACCACAAAACTAAAAACTTTCTCAAGTACTTTTAGGGTGAAATTGGGGAAAATAAAAGTAAATGTTAAATCTCAGGTAACATTTTTTAATGGCGTGGATCTTTGAGATTGTGGAGAAATCCCCCAAGAAAACTCATGGAAGCGCCAGTGCTTGAGTCATTTAAAACAGGAGGGGACAAAGCAGTGAGCAATGTGCTGCTGGGAACAATCTTGGATTGCCAGGGGATGGACTAGATGAAATGTAATCTCTAAGACAAAAAGTTCTGAGGTCCTTACTCAATTCTTTCTAAGCCCTTACTCAAGCACAACTTCCATTGGCATCGGTGAGAATTTGACAGAATAAAAACTGGGCTTCAGCATCTGACCCAGCGGCTTTAGATTTAAGTAGCCAAATTCAAAGATGGGGCTATAGCTCTCCATTATCATAGGAATTCTTTTCCATGGAGCTAAAGCAGCTTCTTGGAAAGTGTCACACCTTGGAAGACCTAGCTGATGTAGGAGTTTTTGTGCTAGTCTGAGATGGTTCAGGCCAAATAGCCATCAGCTCCTGTTCTCTGGCAGGTTCAGCTGAGGACTGTGTAAAAGGTCCTCCAGGAGGTGCGCATTGTTGAATGCATGATTGTCTTTGTGCCTGTGCTGCCTAGGAGGTATGGGCAACATAGGTTATGCAAGACGTGTGTTCTCTTCACCCAGAACCATCCTTTCAAGTCTACAAAAGCAGACGGGCACAGTCAGCGTATGGTCAGTGAGCCAAAGAAAGCTTGTGTAAAATGGGACAGTGAAGTAACTGCCAGCCTGAGATAAGAAACGGCATGTAATGTGAATCACTCCTTCCCTCTCGCTGGCTCCAGGTCAGATCCGCTCAGATGACAAGTCAAAAGTTAATGGGCCAAATTTATCCCCAATGTAAGTCCATTCAAGTGAATGCAATGTATGCAGTGCCTTACCCTACCCATAAAGCAGATTCTCTGGTTTAAAAAGTTATAGCTATATTGATTTCCATCTATAAGCCCATTTACACCTGCTGAGAATATGGATAACTAACAAAGCCACAGCTGCGCACACACACGCACACCCCGGGCCTGAATTTCCTTTTCTTCTTTTTTCCTTAATTATGAAAATGTCTGTTAATGTGCAGTGTTAGACACGGAAATGTCAGGAAATACAAAAATCATCCTATAGGAACATTTCTCACCTAAATCTCTTGCCAGGCTACTGACAGAAGCAACCTGTGCAGCTGGCAGGATATGGGCATCTGGGACATGCCTAGGCATAAGCCCTGGAGTGGCCTTGCTGCCATGTTTTGAGCTAGCTGCAGCCCTCAGTGGATTTCAGGAAGAGCTGGTCAAACACCAGAACAAATAAATATTTAGCAAATACTGGGTTTCCAATTGATTCAAGCTCTTCCATACTTGTGAATTCACACCATTTCTAAACTGCGCCGTGTGGCTCTATCAAACACACTCAGCCAACACTGAATACATGTGCCTTACCCATTAGAATACTTGGGTGAAACAACCTGAAAGAACAGGCTCAACCTGGCAGGACGCGTTGACGGATTCATGAATGATCCCTAGGCTTCCGTACCATCCTCTTTGCTGAATATCTTTGAATTCTGAATGGAGATGCAAATTATTGGCCTGGGTCACACACACTGAGAGAAGCTGAACTAAAGGCAAAATCTGCCTGTCTTTTGACCAGGTCTAGTTTCAGGGGTAGCCCTAAATAGAGCACATTGCAGAATACCAGTCAGCACCAGATTGTGCTCTAGCCTACGCAGTTGTGTAGCGGCATATGAGGGAGTAACGGCCCCCCTTGCATGGCCTGTGTTAGCCTAGGCTGGATAGAAACTCAGGGGAGAAGAAAGGCTGCTCTGGATATACTTCCCACTGGGGAGCAAGTGGATGGGGAGTAGATGAGATGGAGTCAGGGCTCTGGCCCCTGCATGCCACCAATGCAACTGGCTGGACATGGAGGGCGGAGCGTCCTGCACCCCCTAAAGGGAAATTGCATGTTAATCCCCTTCCCTGGTGCAACAGGGCTGCTTTGGGAAGCACTGTGGCTCTCTGCGTCTCCCAGGGATCCCCCAGGGTGGGCCATAGACACATTGTCCCTTATTTAGGGTTATTCCCTAGAGCCACAGCCTAGCCATTAGACAGCAAGCGTTTCACTTGAGATTGCCTGTTGTTAATTTGCCCTGTTAGCTGAATAAATGATCGGGGGGAGTTGTAGGAGCTAAATTCTGCTCTCGGCAATGCTAGTGCTGCTTGCCCTGGTCCCTGAGAGCAGATATTTTTTGGCCCTGAATTACTACTACCCGCTTGCTAAATACTCCACTGGGATTATCCCACTCAAAGCACAGCATGTCCCCAGTATGATGGTGTTGTGTAATTTGTGAAAACACAGCATGCACCTGGCCAGACTTTTGTGCCAGTAACAAAGGAGGAATGTTACAAAGCACAACCTGGCTGTGGATGCCAAAAATATCAGATAAGCATCCCTGGAAGAATGAGGAAATAACAAGCTCGTCCCTTAGAACAGGCAAAGACCTTTTATTAAACTGTGGCGTGACACACTAGATGGCTGAGGGGCTGGTAATGGGATGTAAAGATTTTCGTCACTGTGTCATTGATGTGAATCCACCCAAGTCAGTAGTTACTGAAATCCCTTACAATCTGACGGCCCTTTCATGTGAAATAATCTGGGGGCCTCTGGCCAGTTGCTAATGAATAGATGGGTATATCACCAAAGTCACCATCACATTTGGAACTCACTAGCAAATTCAGCGGAGGGTCCAAGAACTGTATAGACCATGGAGGCTGAACTCCACTCTGGCTCCTACAGGTGATTTCTCTCAGTCAGTGCTGAAGAAATGCTGACAGGGAGCGGCAGGGGAAAGCTAGTCTTGCTGATGCATGTCCTGTATTTCTGTGGAGACAGAACTTCAGATTCCAAGGCACTCAATCTAGCATCTTTCAGCCGCACTAAATTCAATTTAAAGACCAAGCTACTTTGCAAAGGAGCTCATTTCTGTGGTCATTGGCTTGTGACTAAGGGTATGTCTGTACAGCAATCAGAGCTGAAACTGAAGCGCATTTAGACATGCCCAAACTTGCTTTAATCTGGCTAGTTTGGGTACCAATAGCAGCGAACTATGGCAGCACAGGTTTTGGCAAGGGCTAGCTACCCATATAAGTACCCAGGGTCCTGGACAGACTTCTACAATCTATGCTGGAGTCCATGAGATTCCCCTCCCCAACTGCAGCGTAGACCTACCCTATGAGGAAGGGCACTGGAAGCTGCAGGGGTAAAGACACCAACAGTGTCCCTGCAGCCATCTTCAGCAGTCTTTGCACCTGAGAAGGTGGGATGGTGCTTGGAGAGCTCAAAATTCAATCAGTACTTGCTTTGTGAGTGTAAACTAAGTTTCCCAAGCCATGCTCCGCTGATTGGAGACAGAATGCTCTCTCCCTTCTCAATTCTGGGATGTGCTTTAGGGAGTGGCTGGGCTAATAAATATGAACGGAATTCTTTCTGATGAAAAGCAAGAAAGGCCTTTTAAACAAAATAATATCTCCATTTTCAGTTGTTTGCCAAATGTGAAATGTTTTTCTCTTGTCAGCTTGTGCAATCGCCACTGAGAGGGTGTCACAAGCGTTTTCTCCTCTCTTCTTAACTCCTTCCAGGCCAGTGTTTTTCCTCAGCTCTGCAAATCCACACCTGATCTGCTAGTCTTGTTTTTATTTGGCAGAGGACAGTAAACAGGAAGCTCTAGCCCTGCCATCCCTCCTTTTCTATCAACTCTTGTACAAGAAGCCTTTATTCTAGTATTTTGCATTTCAATAGCATCTGCCATTCAAAACTCATTAACAAATGAAGCCTTGAGGTCCCTTTTGAGGGCCTGTAGGTAAAGGATCACTTCCTCCACCTATAGCCAGGAGGAACTGGTTCTCCCACCACTGAAATTCAGGAGCTGTTTAAAAGTGCACAGCAGCAACACTCCACAGCAGTTTAGGATGCAAGGTGAAGACAAATGCTAAGGGCCAGCTCCTCAACTGATGGAAATCAGCATAGCTCCACTGAAATAATTTCTAATAAAAAGGGGTGCACTGATTTAAATTGTAATGTGCTACAGTTATACTTCATTGAATTTCTACAGCATCTTTCATCTGAGCGTACCACAGTGCTTTACAAGCATTGATTAAGGCTTACACCATCACAACATCCCAAGGAAATAGATATTTTAAGTGTTATATGTCCATTTTACAGTGAGTAATCTACGACACAGATACTAAGTGACATGCACAAAGTCATAGCACTGGTAAAAAGGAGAGCTGGGAAAACAGAATGCCAGACTCCTGACTTCCTGAGCCCTGCTTTAGCCATTAGAAAACACTCTTTCCCACCAAGCCTTTGTGTTTAAAAGCCTATTTTAATTCAGTTGTGGTATTGTTTCTGAGATTTCAGACTTTGGCTTTGTTCCAAATCAGAGCGAAAAATGAACATTTCTAAATTCTCCACAAAGGAAGACACAGAAGACAAAAGAAATTGTTTCAAATTGTTCTAAATGTCTCATTTTATTTCAATTTTGACTTTAAAAAAAACCCATTGTATTCAAGACAGTTCACAAAATGTGTTGCTTGTTTTTTTGAACCAGTGACCAACATTTTTTTGAAAATTCAAAATTTTGACAAAAATGTTCATGAAAAATATTCTGCCTTTTTCCCTCACCTCAACTCTGCACTCACTTTGCACTGGTGTAACTGACTACACAAGAGGCAGAGCAATGGAGAACAAGGCCCACAGAGTATAGTGTCAGCACTAAAGGAACCCAAAACTGGTAGGACACTTTCAAAAGATGTTACAGTAAACGCTGCTACTTTGTTTACATAGAAAACATATTAAGAAAAACATGTCAAGCAAATAACAGCGCTTCCAAGAATACTGAAAGTTTCCCTCTCTTGCACCTTATCTACATGCTCAGCTTCTCCTTCCTGTGTCTCAGATTATGCCATCCTCAAACTGGATTTCCTGATGGAAAGGATCAGCTAAATGGTGGCTCCCAAAAAGAGACATCAGCTCACTTTACAAGGAGGGACTTCTTTTCAGTGTTGGCTATTTTTGAAAACCAATTTGAAATAAATCATATATATATATGTCTTTGTGCTGGCATATATATATGATTTATTTCAAATTGGTTTTATATATATATAAATATAAAAATCAGGTCATATGCACAGACACAGATAGCTAAGATAAGATGTGTGGCCTGATTCTCCTCAACTTATACTGCCAGAGTGGTATAAAGCAGCCTTAAGTGCAACTGAGAATCAGGCCCAAGGTGGGTATATGTATATGAAATATGGCATTATTTTACTAAGACGTCAATCATGCAAATAGTTACACACATACTTCACTTTACACACGTGAGTACCCCTATGGAAGTTAATGGTACTACCCACATACATAACTGCTTGCAGGATAAGTGCCTAAAGTATTAGCAATAGCCCCTTTCCTCTCTCCGCATGTCTTTTTATAATTTGTCTTGTATTTCAAAGCCCTGTCATCATATTTCTCATTCTTGTCTCTCCGACTGGCACAACCTGTCCAGCTGTAGTGTGTATGTGTTTTTAAATCTTTATAGTCAGAGCCTTTTAGAGCCTATTAACAAGATCTAGAGTTTTCCAATATTAAATGAATGGGAAATGTTTTAGATGCTGAAATGGGATTTAAATAATTGGCATGTCAGGTAGTTGACCTTGTAAATTCACTTTGCCAGACCTTCTCGCCTGTAGAGGAGGTAGTCAGATGCTTCTCTTCTGTCTCCAGAGGCAAGCTGTTTTGCTCCTGTATGGGATGAGTTGATTGTTGAGATGCTGTTAGTTGACGGCATCCCCTTTTTGTTCTTTCATCCAGCCCCGTCCACTCCTGTCAATCATTCAGCTCTTCACTGCTATCTTGCAAGCAGCTCCACGTGGGTGGATCTCTGCACCCACACGGAACCTCCAAGAAGTGAATGGGTTTTGTGTGGGTGCAGGGCTCGGCTCACATGGAACGGTGTGCAGGAATGGGAGGCTTATGTGGTCAGTCACACCTTACAGCTCCTCCATTGTTCAGCGTAACACACAGTCTGTCTCGTGTCCAAGCTGCTTCATTTGCTTGCATTATTTCTTTGTTGCTCTATTTTTGATCATTTAATTTTAACTACTCTTTGTTGCCTTTATTTTTAGATTTTCTCTTTCTCAATTTGCGCTGGCCAACGCAAAGACAAGCACCCACAACAAAATCCTGAGCTCCTTACTCCATAGTTTTTACTTGCTCTTTACTCAGGCAAACCTCCCAATGGATTCCCCATCATCCCCTTGTGATCTGCACAGGGCTCTGATCCTGAGTGCATAGGAGAAGGGGGCGTCACCTGTTTCCATGGCAGGTGACATGTGTTCCCCTCCCCCACTTCCATAGCGCTCTGTGCATGTCAGAGCTGCACATAGGACATTGACAGTCCTGAAGCACAAGTGGAAACAGCAAGGTTAGGATGGGGTGTGGAGACACACATGCAGGGCCAACGCTTGCGAACACATCCCTGCCGCAGCATTCAGAGTTGGTCTGGCTGATTCAGCTCTGCGCCTGGTGCCTTATCTGAAAGGTCAGACCAGGGAGAAAGAACAAATAGCACCAGCAAAATATTAAACCACATTGCCCAGATACACAAGGGGGGCTGCTTCATTCATTAAGGAAACATGCCCAGGGAAACCATCTGGAGTTGGCTGGAGAAGGGATTTTAGCTGGCAGGACCCCACCCTCCCACAGTGCCCAGAACACAATCTTCCCCTCGCTCATATTAACTTGAAAAAAGAAGATGAAGCCAGGAGCCATAAAATAATGGCCAATCAATCCTATTTATTCTCTTTAACGGAGAACAAACTCTCAGGGGGGACCAGTCAATTACAGCTCAAGGTACGTTTGTTCATTCACCATTATGTTAGTTGGGGCAACTAGATGACTCAGGATGATGGTGGTTCACATGACCTGCAGCTGCATAAGGCACTGTTGTTTCAGCGGCCCTGGAGCATCTGCTAGCCAGAGAACCGTTCTCGAGTCCCCTTCCACACCTCCAGAAGCCTTAAGCATGTGCTTCACTGAATCTGGGAGTATATAAGCAAAAAGGCTGCTGGTTATGTGACAGCCCTTCCAGACAAGACTCCTCTAGACCTACCAAGGGCCAGACTGTGATTGTGGTCACACTGATGTACATCCAGAATAATCCTGTTGAGTGGAGTTCCTCTACATTTGTAATGGGGTAACCTACCCGAATTGATCTTGAGGACTACAGGCTATATATCATCTCCAGAGACACAACACTGAGCTAATGAGACTAACCATGTGACCATAGAATGTGCAGAGCCCTTAAATTACAAACTCCTCAGGGCAGGGGTCCTGCCTTTCATTTGTCTGTGAAACATCGAGCATTTCAGTTCTTTCTCTCTCTCTCTCCCTCCAAGAACCAGGTTCTAGTCCCTTGAAGTCAATGACATTTTTGCCATTGACTTCAATGACAACTAGCTTCTGTCTGAAATAATAATAGTCTAAGTACCACAGAGAGTAGCTGGGACCATACTGTCATGTTCACAGGTTACAGACTTCACTTTTCACCCTGTCTGCTGCCCCACAATAGTTACTGTGACAACAAAAAGAAGCACTGACTACAGCTGGTTGGAAAATGGCAAGTGTTGTCCTTGGGAACTTCTGAAAAAAATGAAACGTTTTGATTTTTCCAAAATTTTTCACAAATACTTTCAGTTTTCTTGACAAAGAACTGAATCCCAGAACTGGATTCTGGATGTTCTGAAAACTGGAACATTTTAGAACAAAGTGAAGATTTTCACAGAAAGTTTTCCATATGGATGGAAAATTTCCAACCAGCCCTATTCATAAGTATGTACCCACCCCCATCCTTTCAAGGTTTGCTGAGCACACAAGAGAAATGAACTAAATGTCTGGACAAAACAGTTACAGTGAAAAGGACAAAGACAATCCCAGTGGTGACAGAGTTGGCCAATTCAATCTCTGCTGTAGCTCCATTGATTGAAATGGCTTTACACCACGAACGGCTTTGAACCCAGTAGGTTTTTTTGTTTTCCAGAGAGTTCGCTCCATGCAACCTTTTTGAATCCATGATTTAATGGATACTCCACTGAGAAATAAAATCTAAAGACATTAGGGAAACTCTCTCCACAGATCCATTCCCCTCTGGATGCTATATGCAGCCTTCTTTTCTAAATGGTTCTCAGGTATGTTTTAAAATGTCATGAACACTATATTATTACATCATCCCTCTCGCTGTCACCTCCAGTGCTAGGAGTCTGACTTGCAAAACAGCCCTAGAAAGCAAACGTGCTATCAGTGAGTGGTTTGACCTGACCTACTTATCAGTAGGAAAATCACAGTATAATCCCTGATAAGGCTGCAGACAAGAGCAAGATCTCTGGGTGACTAACGCATCACGGATTAGCACTGTTATATAAAGCTGTCCTCTTCAAATGTACCTCAACTGAATTAAACAGGGTGGGCCCCTGAGTAAATCAATGTCATTCCACTGTGTTCAGTTGCCTCATCTTGCTGCGCAAATATTCTAACTGGTATCTCTCAGGTGTGAGCAGGTTTGAAAGGGATCTGACCAGCTGCTGGTATGTGTGTACCATTTTAGATAGGTGCCAAGGTGGAGAAGTTGCCCGGTCCTAATCTTTGGTTATTCCCACTGGTTGCTTGTATGTTGAGCTCAAAGAGCAGCTGGTGGAGATAAGTCTGTACGTATCATCATAAGTTGTTATGTACAGTATTTGGAAGACATTTGTCTGGAATTGACCACCTCAAATTATTTGTTTGTCCACCCCATATACAAATGGCTATTGGGAGTGAATATTTCTCACCCCCTAGCAACATTTAAATAGATCCCCTGACCTGTTTGTTCTGGAAGCATCAACTTTTCACTGCAACTTGAAATTGTCCTGGGAAAGCTCTAACTGAAGGCATTATACCAGTAACACTAAAATATCATCATCCAAACTGGAGGAACCCTCAGCTGGATGGATTTTAATTCATCAGTAACTACATTGTGTAACTGTAAAGGCCCAGATTTTCAAAGGCATGAGCACAAACTTTCATGCACAATTGCACACAGAACAGAATGCCCCATGCACACTTAACCCAATGGGGATTTGCACACATATATAACTATGAGCATCTTTGTGCAGATGCATTTGAAAATGTGGACCAAAGCATAAAGCATTTGCTGCAAAACAAGAGTCATGTAGACAATATTTGATAGCAGAGCTGGTCAAAAAATGGGTGACAGGATCTATGTGGAATACACAGGCAAAAAAATTTTAAAAGCATTGTTGAAATTGTCACTGGAAAATTTTAACTTTTTATTTAAAAAAAATGGGCCAAGACCCCAAATAAATAAAGAAAAATCAGTATGGGTGAAGGGATTGGCTTTCCAATGAAAAATTAAACCTTTTTAGGAAAGCAGGCCTTTTTTGCAAAAAAGATTGTTTTGTCAAATACCCAATTTTTCATCTAAAAAAAAAAGGTTTGATGAAATATTTTCAATCAGCTCTATTCCATGGAGCATCAAGCAAAGAAAAAATCATCATTCTCTGATCACCTGGAGCCAGAAATAATAACATACTATCAGAACACAGATTCAAGCCAGAACTTATGCAGAGTCCTACACAAATGCTACAAAGCACTCCTGATATACAGCATGAAAACTCCTGCTTTAATCTGTTGACCACAATATTCCCCTTGGTTCACACAGCCGTTTCCAATTTACAACTATTTCTACTGACATTCATATAACTATAATTCTGAAAGCAGCTTGACAGAGATTTAAAAAAAATACAGTCCCTCCCACAAAGAGCTCAGAGTCTAAATCAGATAAACAGAGGAAATGAAGGCAACACATAGAAAGGGAAAGGTGGAGTGAGAGTTAGACAAAGATAGTATCAGTGATGTCATACACTGAGAAAATCATTGACATTCTCACGGTTTTAAATTGAGACAAAATTAGGGCAAGAGCAGAGGAATAGCCTGCCCAGGAGTCAAAGCCAGCACCGCAAAGATTGGGAAGCATTTGAAGAAGAGAGATGTGAAGAAAGTGATGAGGCCAGCTGATGCAAAGGAAGTCAAACGTTTCAGGCCCATGGGGAAGCACTAGCAAAGGCAAAAAGGTAAGAGCTGGCGGAGACGCCCCAGGGAGCAACAAGATGAAAAGAACAGGTGCAAGGCAGGGTAGAAACATGACCACCTTCTTCTTGCTCAACACAGGATTAAACTAGGGCCTTCAGCACTGAAATCATCAATCCGTTTATCTTGAGATAAAGAGACGACTTTTGAAGGAGGGAGTTGTAACAGACTCTGTGGATCAGACGTGGGGGGGACACGTAATGCCCACTGACCACACAACTGCATTGCCAACTCCAACATTAAAAAAAATGTTGGGCCACCCAAAACATGAGATTTTTTTAAATAATAAATTTGAGGTCCTTTTTTTTTTTTTTGCCAGCTAGCTTGAATTTTTACGGTTCTCTTGAATCACATTTTTGAGCTATTCTCCACAGCCAGGAGGGCAAGAAACTACATCTGGTTGGTAATTTTTCAGCAAAATGCTTTTTCATGGAAAAAATGCCAAATTATCTAAATGAAACTTTTTCACCAGAAAGGGTCATTTTTAATCCTCTCCCCTAAAAAATTACAAAAATGTTTGAGTCAAGAAAAGTTTTGAAATTGTCAAAATGGGACATTTTTGACATTTTCAAAATGAAAAATTCCAGTTTTCTGATTTTATATTACTTTTTTATTTGAAATTTATGTTAACTAGAATAAAAAGAAAACTTTAAAAATAATGTGTCAAAATCTAAATTAAATATTTTGAAATTATCAAAACAAAATGTTTTGATTGTCCCAAACCAAAACAAATGTTGGCTCTTTGGTTCACAAAAATGTTGAAGATTTGGAATTTTTTTTTTTAAATCTTTATTTTGGTGGGACAGGAAAACCACTTTCCACCCAGTGCTACTAGAAATTTACTTTTTTTAAAATGAAAGCTGATTGTCACATAATCACATGACTCCAGCAATATGACTCTGACTCATGCCAGAGTTAGCAACACTGAGTGGGTTACAGAAGGAAATAAGAGATGAAATGTGTCATGCTTTCATTTGGAATATTGTGTTTAATTCTGGTCACCCACGGTCAGGAAACATATTTAAACTGGAATAGGTGCAGAGAAGAGCTACAAGGATTCTTAGGAGAATAAAGGGTCTATCTTATGAGTAGAGACTGGAAGAACTTGGCTTGTTTAGTCTTGCTAAAAGAAGGCTGAGAGGAGATATGATTGCTCTCTAGAAATACATCGGGGATGGGCAGAAGGGGGATAAATAGTAAGGAAGCTGAAGAGCTATTTAAGCTAAAGGATACTGTTAGCACAAGAAGAAATGGATAGAAATTGTCCATGAACAAATTCAGGCTGGAAGTTAGAAGAAGATTTCTAATGAGGTGAGGTTCTGGAACAGTCTCCTAATACAAGTTGTGGGGCAAACAACTAAAAATCTAAGAATAGAAGAAAAACTGTTCTTGCATGATTTCCGGCTCTGATTTATATCCCAAAGAGGCTTGGATGGATTTCAGATGCTTCTCAGCTAAACCTCTGACCTTTAAAAATGATCATAAATTGTATGTACATTTAACATTCACCTCTTGAGAATGAAATCTTACCGCTTTGCCAGCATGTCTCAGCACCGTTGGAGGGACTGGGGCTGGGGGTGAGGGGCAGAGAAGGAGGCACCAACTTCTAGGAATCTCATTCTGTCTTTGTCCAGTCTAATGAGCCTGCCAAAAATGGTACAGAGTTCCAATTGTGGTGATAGGTGGTTTGTTTATATGGATACTTGGCCACTGGATACCGAAGCAAGACCGAGGTACTCAGCTCCCACAGTGATGAGTTTGATATAAATGCCTAGAGACAGATAAATACCTAGACCAACCTACCAAACCCATTTCTTATAGGTCACTGGGCTGAATGCAAACCAGTGACTTACAGGTACTAGGCTGTTATCAGTTCGCTGAGCTATCCAATCACCTGGCAACTAAACCCTCTGCCATTTTCTCAGTGATAATAGAAACTTCTCTTAAATCTTTTGCCCATCATTATATTTTTTGCTTGTTAAAATGAGACAAGAATCTTCTTAACACACAGAAGGGTAGGGTTTTGTGGCCTGCCTTGTGCAGGAGGTCAGACTAGATGATCATATTGGTCCCTTCTGACCTATGAGTCTATGAGTCTATGAGTCTAAGTTGCCCTTTCTTGGCAGGTGTGTTTTTCTCACTCTGAAGTGACATTGTCAGCAAGTAGCCACACAAAATGAAAATCCATAAAAATTCAAATAAATTAAATTAAATGAGGGTTAAGGATCAGTGTTCAGTTATAATAAGGTGTGTCATTTTAACTGAGCACAAGCGCACACATCAGGGAGGGCAGAAACTTGGGGTCGGGCAGCAATTCAGTTTGAGATGTGTGTTTTTTATGCTTTAATAGCTTCCAACTAAACTATAATTGAAAACGTTGCTGGAAATTTTTCATAAATGGTCCATCTGGATTTGTTGTTTGTATAATGGGCTCTACTAAAGCCAACAGGAGTTCTTCCATTGATTTCTCTGGGGGTGGGCTCAGGCCCAATGCCTTTCAGGAACAACTGTTTAAAGAAAAATAATTGCTTAAAGGGACACAGTCAACTTCCCTTGGGTTTTGTTAAGAAAACAAGTTTTACAAAACCTCATCAATAAAAACACGTTCATAGGATTGTTACAAATTAAAATGAAAACAGTTTGGAAATGGGGGATGGTCCTAAATTTTCCCCTGCTATGCTGGAGACCCAAACTGCAGGCTAGTACTGGAGAATCAGCAGATAGTAAAACTGACTAGTATTATTTGTATAATTTCTAACACACAGAGGGATCAGTCAAGATCAGGGCCCCATTCTGCTAGGTGCTGTAGGGATGTATAGTAAGAGACAATCCCTTCCCTGATAAGCTTATACAGTCTAAGACAAGAAGCCAGACAGTGAAAAGGAAGCAAAGTGGCTTGTCCAAGATCACATACACATCAGAGGCAGAGCAGAACCAGGTCTTATAAATCCTATTGCCCAGTGCCCTAGCCATTGGATGACACTGCTTTCTTAACAAGACATGAAAAATAAAGCAGACCAGACTAGTGTTACTGTCCCACAGGATTGAAGCACAAAACGTTAAAAGAAAGAGCATATATGGTAAAATGTGAATTTTCTAAAAAAACCAAAAAGAAGCTTGCATTTGTAATAACGCATGCATAATCAACCAGGTGAAGATTATCTTTAACTTCAAGAGGCAAATTTATCCTTATGAGCTTGAGTGTTTGTCCTGAGAGTGTCCCCTGAGTGTCTGTATAACGGCAAGTATTCCAGGAGCATAACAATCTTTTATAGCACCCTATAAAACCTACGCCCTTCCTTCATTTTATACACATTCTTTTTGTTTGACAGAATTTCCAAAAATAACCAGTGTCTGGATGTTCATTGCTCTGCATAAACAGACTGCTTGGCTGAGAGCTCAAGTGGTATATCTGACAAAGACTCCATCAGAGGACTGTATTCCTGGTTTTGTCTTGGGGTGGATGGGATACCCTTGTGAGCCTCTCCCCTCTCTAACCCCTGTAATGCATTGTAATGTTCTGCCTTAAGGCAATCCACAGTAGGGAAGTAAAAAGTTGGTGGAGTGAGATACAGTTGGAGAAATAAGGACTGGCCATTGGAGGTCAGAAAGAAAATAATATGGGCCCCTTGTGCCAGCTGCCTGCAGGTGACTCTGCTCCTCCTGTGTGCGCACCCTGCTGGCAGGAGACTGCATTGACAGCTGTGTAGAGGTGACAGCCTGGGTGTCTCCCACTCCCAGCCTCAAATCAGTCCAGACTTTCCTTTCCTGAAAAATAAAGGGGTCCATGGTCAGGCATACATGAGGCTTTCACACAGGTCAGCTCCATGCAGCAGTGATGGGACACGGGAAGCGAAGAACCCATGAGGTGACCATCTTTACCCCCTACGAATGGGATTACATTTTGGAGGCTCCCTAAACAGCTAAAAGGGTTTGAGACTCACTCTACTTATTTATTATAATGAAGGCTCAGATTAGTGCTGGCATCCCCGGCTTCTCCAAAATCTATGATCCTGCACTTTGCAGGTCTCACAAGCCAGACCTCAGTTCCAGAGCCAGGAACAGAGACAAGGAGTCATGATCTCCAGTTCTTTGCTTCTAACACGTCCCATGCTTTGAACACACAGAGTGTTTAAAAAATAAGCAAAACTCAAACCTACTGTGCTAGTACTAGTGAATTGTGCGTTTACTTAGAGGTTTGCGACAGGCAATTGCCTTTTGTTTCACAGTGACTCTAATTACTTTTTGGTTATTTTTAGTGCTGCTAATGAGCTTTGTTTAATCAATCACAGAAAATATTGCTAATATCACATGTTGATAAATGGCTCCCTGGACTCTTAATTGTTTCACTGAATGTAAATGAAATATTGTTATCACTGAACTAGAAATAATGGTCTAGTTGAACACAAGCCCTCTGAGATCAGTCAGCTGAGCTTCCCCGGCTAGCTGCTAATAGACAAAACCATATTCAATGCAGATGTCAAAGGTGGCTTGTTCTTCACTATACACTTGGCTTCTTCACTGTGGCATTCAGTGGCATCAAGTTTAACAAGTGGCAGAGCTGTTTCTTCTTTTGGCTAGTCATGACTTGATGCACATCAACTAATTCAAAGTATATAATCCTCAGTGTGTCTAGGTGATGATCTCACAAGTCACCAGTATGAGCTGAACTGGCTTAGAAAGACCAAGAGGATTCAATAAAGAGAGAGTTTAAAGAGCACAAATTCACACCAGATGCCCCAAACACATTTTCATGCAGAGCATCAGCAACGTGTGGAAAGTTCTATAGCAGGGCAGCATATGACGTTAGGGGGAATACAGCATTCCAGCAACTCAGCATGAGCGGAAATGAGTTTTGATGAGCTAAAAGGTCTTTCCTTAATTATCCTTCTCTTCTCCCTAATCCTGCATGACAGATACACAGATTCTGGTAAGTATATAGATATGCTCGCCACTTGATAGTTAGGAAGACACTGATGGGTAGACAGATACGTACCAGTAAGTAAGTAGACACCTGCCATTAGTTAGATACCAATATACTGTATTATTAACTCCCTCAGGGATGCAGTTAGATGAATAAGCAACCTCTCTGGCAGTATTTCAGGGGTTGTCTCCTCCTGATCAAAGTACAACTCAGGATTTCTCCAATAGAGCTTTAACCCTGCTGCTGCTAATACCCCAGCACCCACAGTGTGTTGGCTCCAGTTAATACCTTCTTTCCCCCATCTCTGTTCTTTGCCAGCAAGTGAAGTCGACACGTTTCCACAAAACATCACTTGGACAAAACTGTGTTGTCCTACAGAAAAGTATGCCATCGAAAACGTTTTGCCCAGTTCTAGTCAGGTAAGGATCAGATTTGTTTGGCATGACACAGTCTGACTCATTTGAACTGGAGCCACCTGTGATCACTTGCATACCATCAGTTCAGGAATCGGATTTCATGTTTGAAAGGACTGACAGATAATGGTAGTTCTCTTTTTCCTCCTGGCTCCCATCTCTATTTCCTTATCTAAATTTTCCTATTACCATTTCCCTTCCCCTTTTGAGGAAAGGAAACTTATTTTCAGGGCAGCTTTCCTCCTTTAACTCATGCTTTTCAGGTGGACCCTTGGAGTGGTGGATGTCCTCTAGCCAAATGGCTTTGTCCTGCAGTGGAACTCATACAGAGACATGGTGCCCCATGTATATATGCTGTGACAATCGGGGTCCAGAATTCCTAAATGAAGAACAGGGGGTCTGGACTCCAAAGATTAAGAAATTAAATCAACTGATTGTACATAATGTTAGTGTGTATAAAAATATGTTGAGTAAGGTCTTTTATGAAAGCTTGCAATGTTCTAAACTTGATAGTCATTATGAGATGTATATGGACTGAGGTAATGACTATATATTTATGTATATAAATACATAGATTCATGACCTGTACTACAATTTCAAGCACACTTCACAGCAAGAAGGGACTCCTCCAAAGCCAGATGTTTACACAAAACCAGATGCAAGTAACGATCCATGGTATAAGCCAGGAAAAGATAAGTGAATGACCATGACAGTTAATGGGAGGACACTGAGATGCCCTGGCTATCAAGTTGAGAGGGAATTCCCCTGCCCCAGTCAGAAGGGAGTGAGACACAGGTCACCACCAAGGAAAGCAACAGCTGAGGAGCTGGAAGTTGAGAGTGGGTGCCCTTGGTGGGCCACTGATGGGAAATAGAGGTGTAATTGCCCTGAACTGTGACAGTTTCCATCATCCCCAAACTGCATTTTTCAGCAAATTTACTATTTCACTGAAAATGTTTGCCCTGCTCTACTTAGAATCATATAATCGTAGAACTGGAAGGGACCTTGAGAGGTCATCTAGTCCAGTCCTCTGCATTTATGGCACAACCAAACATTACCTAGACCATCACTGACAGGTGTTTGTCTAACTTGCTCTTAAAAATCTCCAGTGATGGAGATTCCACAACCTCATTAAGCAATTTATTCCAGTGCTTAACTACCCTGACAGTTAGGAAATCTTTCCTAATGTCCAACCTAAACTGCCCTTGCTGAAATTTAAGCCCATTTGTTCTTGTCCTATCCTCAGACATTAAGAACAATTTTTCTCCCTCCTTCTTGTAGCAACCTTTTTATGTACTTGAAAACTGTTATCGTGTCACCACTCAGGCTTCTCTTCTCTAGACTAAACAAACTCAGTTTTTTCATTCTTCCCTTATAGTTATGTTTTCTAGACTTTTAATCGATTTTGTTGCTCTTCTCTGGACTTTCTCCCATTTGTCCACATCTTTCCTGAAATGTGGCACCCAGAGCTGGATACATTACTCCGGTTGAGGCTTAATCACTTCTTGTGTCTTGCCTTGTCCTGTCATTCTGCTGAAAGAAAGGCTTGCTAACATTCATAACCAGTCCACACAGAGCTCCTGCCTATTTATAATCGCATAAAGAGAAAGAAAATAGGTGTCAATATTCTAAATGAAGTGTAGTGTTGGTGAAAAGTACCAAAAACTGAAATCCTCCATCAATCAACAGCACAGGTACAACATGAGGAACAGCAGTGCAAAGCTTCCCACCAATAGGCCTCAAGTATGACATGGAGAGATCTTTTTTGGAGGGGAAAGGTTAGTTTAGTCTCTATGGCTTTTTCAAATCCTTGGCCATTTGGCTGCATCTATATTTATCATCATAGCATGCTGGGAGGTAGGGAAGTGCCGTTATTTTCATTGTGAAGATGGCAAAAAAAAAAGACTAAGAAATGTGCCCAAGATTACATATGAAGTCTGCAGTGGAGCAGGGCACTAAGGCAGGTTTTCCCAAGCCACAGATTAGCACTTTACCCCCTGGAACATCCTTCCTTTGAAGTACACACCTTTCCACTAGGAACCAATCGATAGCCACAAATGCATTTCACAGAAGCCACTATTAAACAATCAGATGGTAATGACGTTCATTCACTATTGATCTTGGTGAGATTCCATGCCACAACCTAGCAGTGAAAGGCCTCATTTTCCATTCCCAAGGCTGTGAGCCACACAGTCCCCTCTAACATATCCTTTCTTGGCTCTTTGTCAGGAGAATGGCTTATGGAACAGTAGAACACTTGGGTCCATAAATCACTGAGAGGCTGGCTGTGAATCCTATTTTATGGGAGATAAAATTTCATTTGGAAATGAATAAGTCATTGCTACCTGTAAAGGATCTGAAACAATATTTGCTACCTTTCCATCTGAATTAATATTTTCCTGCTGATTGGCTGGCTTAGAAAAATTCCTTTTTTCTCTCAAAGTTCACCTTAATGCTAGCAAGAAAACCTCATGCTTTGCAGACCTTTTTCTGCTAAAAATAGAAAAGACTGAAACAATTTAATTCTGTATGTAAAATATGTGTATGTAAGCTAAGAAATCTATGCTAAACTTTCAAGTCATTAACTGGAGGAGAGTCCAAATTGGGTTGGCTTGACAATTGGATTTCAGACTCAGAGATAGTATGGAAAACATCACTGGTGAAAACCTCCTCATGGTGTTGGACAGAAAACAAGCAGCTCTGAATTGCTGGACCCACCAGCAGAACAGGCACCATCAGACACAGTACTGATGACTACAACAGAAATCACCAAGCTGGCTCTGCTCATTCCTCTCAGCCAGATCCCAGAGAGGCATGACAGCAGCTCTTCCCCATGAGCCTTCTCACGTGGAGTCTTGCAAGGTTCAAGCCTGCCTAATCTCCTAGTCAAAATATGAGGTCTTTTGGAGAGGACATGATAAGCCACCGCAAGCTATAAAGCTAATAATATACTTCCATATCTGGCTTTATTATTTCTTTCTCAGCAGATGTAGTCAAAGCCATTTTCCAGATGTCCTTGTAGGTCATGGCTATCTGACAGACTCTCTCTCTCTCCCCATGTGCCAGTCACAGCAGTTGAGTTCATTAGAGGAGCTAACAGCTCTTAGATTTCAGGATCTAGGAGCTGGTGGCAGAGTATACTCTTAGTGGAGACCTCTAACTCTGAAATTTGCCTCCCTCAATGGTCCGGCAGGACCCAGATCTTCAGGGCACCATGCAAGGCACCTCTCTCAATAACTTGCCTGAGCTGAGCTTGGGTGTGTCCTTTTGCTTTTGGTTTCTGACACCTGTGCCCTGAGACACTGAAGCCTTCTGTTCTTGTACAGAATAGGTACAGTGTCAACTGCAGCAGTGCAAGCTGCCTGAATGCTGCCCATCCTCCAGCAAGTAAGATTTATCCCACAGCTAGGGGAACAACCTCCTATAGGCCGTGTCTCAACTGGCAAAATGTGGACCAATAATTCTCCACCACTGCAGCTCCAGGATTGGTAGCAATGGTGGAGGCTGTAGTGTAGACAGAGAATAGGCATTTTTAGCACTGTGTCCCAGAGGAGGAGGCAAGAATGCCTGTTTCTGCCTCCTTTACAGCTCCCACCATTGCTATCACTGGTGCAAGAGCACTGGTGGAAAACTACACTTTCAGTTTTTCCTATCAATGCCAAAGGTTGAGAAAGGAATTCATTCTCCAGGCTCAGTCACTCCTTGGCCTTTCTCCTGAGACTTCCAGGAAAAGGGTAAATAATACTAATTGTGGCGAGGCCTAGCTGTCTATAAAGTGTGGGTCCAGAAGCAAAGATTTTTAAAGGAATTTAACCTGATTAAAACAAAGGCACTAAGGCAAAAATCCTGCCGATGTGTTGAAATTCCCATCTGTCTCGCTCCATCACCCGCACTTAATCACAATTCTGACCATAGAGAACCAAGTGACAGAAAGACCTTTCCAACTATAAATAAATGTTCCATACACATCAGGGATTGTTGCTGGGGAATAAAGTAACAGGATTGGCTGCAGGAGACCATATTGGAATGATATTTGTTTCCACAATGAGAATGCGAGAAATCGAGGTTACTTGGCTGCACTAACATTTTGAAACATGCTGATTAATGATCAACCTGTTACAGGCCTAGAACCCTGGGGATGTTATATGAAATGATTGATTAACCAATATACCTTATTTAGCTTTGAGCACCCAGCAGGTATTTAAGGGTATGTCTCTGCTGCAATCAGAGGTGTGACTGCAGCATATGTAGATCTACCCAGGCTAGCTTTGATCTACTATCTCAAACAGAACCAGGGTCCTAGGCAAGGTTGTACGGCCCAGGGTGCTGCAGGTTTGCTGCTATTATTCAAGCTAGCTTGGGTACATCTACACATGGTGAAATCACATGTCTGGTTGCAGTGTAGACATATCAGCGATGAAAGGCCTGATCCTACAAATACATACTAGCAGGTATAATGCCATGAGCGGCCTATTGGTTTCAACATAACTATGTGCAGTGGTGAGCTCAATATTCAGTAATAAATGGTTGCAGGGTCGGAACCTATGGTGTCTTCCAAGCTCATCAGTAGTGTTGTATATTTTGTGTCTTGCCTAAGTTGCCATAGCAACAGAGCCTGGCTTTTTGCCATAGCAACAGTTAGAATATTATGGGATAGCTCAGCCAGTTCTGGCTGGTCTTAGTTGTATCTGAATAAAACCCTGTCTGTGTGTTTACATCTCTCTGTGTTCCTGTCTGCTGGTTTCTCTCTGAGTGCAAGTAGCTTTCAAAGATCCAAACATGACAAGTAGGATGTATGAAGTTACTCCTCTCAGCTCCCGCAGCATCAGACCTTTCCAATTCTGAGTCACAGTTGCAGCTCTTGACCTGCAGAGCGGTCACCCAAGCTGCTGTGAATATCACTTCGCTTCAGATGCAGGCACAGATTCCACAAATCAGTACAGTTAATGTGTTTCAAAAAGCATTAAATTAGCTTTTCTCTTAAAAAAAACAAAAACCCAACCCAACACAGAACTCAGCCATAATCAAATGAGAGTCACTAAAGGCTAGATACTGCCTTTCGGCTCAACCTTGAGCCAGGGTGAGGGGCCATCCTGGTAGCAGTCTTGGGAGCCCTTGTGTCTCAGACACACCCCAACTGAGTCACAAACCTTCCTCTGTTTCCTCCTTGGTTCAGCAGGGTAGTTTTCTGCAAGCCTATACTAGCAGCATGTTATAACATCCTCCGTCGTTCTGGCCAGTAACTAGGAGAGGGGTGTCAATGCTTTGTCTCTACCCTGCCCGTTCTCTGTCCCTGCTCCAATGACAAACTCAGTGGGGGCAGAGCCCCATTTACACCTGTGTGCCGAGATCCAGCATCCAGATAGTCCATGTAGGGTCACAAGGAGGTTTGAGCAGAAAATATTTTGGGTAAGTCCTAAGGTCTGTGTTATCCAGGAGGTCAGCCTAGATGAGTACAGTGGTCCCTTCTGATCTTGGAATCCATGAATTTATAACTCTCCCTTATTCCCCTGCCTGGGCACATAAAGACAACAGTCTGGCCCTATACATGTAGCCCTATGACCCTGAACCTCTGAAGTGCTGAGTGAAAATAACCCTATGCAATACCACTCTAATCAAATTCCCCTTCCAAAGCTTTTTGCAAGATAAGGAACAAGAGCTTTATAACAACTTGCTCTTTTATGAGATTCCTACAGTACAAATTTCACAGGAACATTTCAAAATAAAGGAAAAAGGAAGTGAAATGCCTTCACTAAACATTTACTAAGGAATACCGTCCACTTGCAGTCTACAAGTTTTTCTAGTGGCAAGCAGTGGGCAACAATACAACAACCTATAAACATCAGATAATAATATTAATCGATAAAGCTCCAGAATAGTTACGTTAAACTGTGGGGGCCCCAAACTTGTCCTGTCAAATCCTGCCCCTTTGGGTAAAGCTTTTCTATTTTTTTCTTGCTTAATTCAAGAATTGTTCCCCTTTAAAGAAAATAGACAAAAAGAAATGGACTTCCCAAAGATAGGGCCAAATCCTTAGCTGGTGTAAATCCATTGACTTCAATGCCAATTTACACCAAATGAGGATCTAGACAAATCCTTGGATTGGTTTCTCAGCTAGATCAGGCTCTAGCTACACAAAGGGCACTGTCAGTATTGTCGCTTTATAGAATGCATGCAAGCTGCAAATGCAAATGACGGATGAGGAAACACACACACAGAAGAGCCCAGAATATCTCTCAAGTGTGAGCAAAAAGTAAGCAACTTCCTGTTTTCTTGAGAAAACAATCACATGTACTGGTGACTCCTGGTGCCTTTTCTTCTTAGAAGCAAACCACATTAAGGTCCAGGTGTAAAACAGCTCAAGCTCCCACTTAGGCATCTCAATGAAGTGGCCTGATTTTCAAGAATCCTCAGCACCCATAAGCTCTCATTGTCCTCAATGGGAACAGCTGGGCATGCAGCTCTTTTGAAACTCTGGCCTTGAATGTTCTGCATAACATTGACATAAACCCATCTTACTATCTGGTGACAACATTCAGGCAAAACTTTGGAAAAATTATCACTGATTATGGATGCATCCATCTGAGGGTGCCCAGCCACAAATGACTGAGGCCTGATTTTCAGAGTTGCGGAGCCCCCTTAACACCACTTTGAAATCAGTCTGAGTTGAGGTGCTCAGCACTGGACAGGAGCTTCAGATCTCAGGTCAGTGACTGAAAATGCATTATTCTCTGACAGCTGTTGACGGGCCTATCTGATATAGGCTAGTGTCGGTCCAGTTCCTAGAGACAAGGTCATGATTCACCTTTATGCTGCAAAGCTCAGTGCAGCAGACATGGACTGTCCCTTGACTGAAATAGTCTGCCACCCCTAGAAGAGGTCCCCACAGGTCAACACTAAGGCACACTCGAAGGGAGCTAGTCTTGCCTCTTCCCATGCTGCTGCTGTCCTGTGGAGAGAGAACTTCATCTCCAGGTCTGACAGGAGGGCACCTTTCACCCTAGACTTACCTATAAATTAGAAAGAAAAGCATGTGGTTGCCAAGTGGGATAAACTGTGCAGGTTGGAACACAGAAGTGAATTTGGTAAGCCAGGTAACTAGCTTAGTTCATTTGATCAACTTATGGAAGACTTTGTTGTGTGTAGTGTATGTGTAAGGGGCAAGGTAAGCCTGTGTTTCAGAAGAGAACCTTTGAGTGTCCTAATTTTGTGGGTTTAAAAGAAGCCACCCTGAACACTCCATGCCCATATTACATAAGATCCTCATTGCCTGCATACAGTTCTCCTTTTGCTTTAGGGTCCTTCCCATCCCACTTACCCAAATGGGCTATTGTCCTTTTCATAGCTGTCTATGCTGTTAGTTCCTGCTCCCACTCCTGTTGAAGTCCATCGCCAAAATCCCATTTAATTCAGTGCTGCAGAATCGAGACCTTAAAGTTTCCTTCTTCCCACAGTATTTTCCAGGTTTCCATAAATTTCCTTTCACTCTTCTCTAAGCAGTAAAAAACTCCCTTTGACCTTAATGGGAGGGGCTAGGGTCCAGGTTGATGACAAGGATGCAAACTGAAAATCCCAATCCTGAAAATGCACCTATCTGCATCTTTAAGTGCCTAAATACCTCTAAAGTGCTGAGCACTCTCTCTTCAGTGAGAACTGAGGGAGCACAGCTCTTTGCAGGCGGGAGCTCTTGGAGGCAGCTCTGTTATGCTTATTTCAGAAGAACACCCTGATGAAAATACAGGAACATAGGATCTCCCCCCCCAATGGCTCAGTCCATCTGATGCGCTTCTTGCCACCAACACTAGCCAACACTTGATGCTTCAGGAGAAAGCAAACTCCCCCAGCTCCCTATAATACACCGAACCAATGTTGTTTGGCAGAGTGCATGTGGTAGGAGGGGGAAGAATTCCATCCTGATTCCTGCAGGTGATCGGTCTGTGCCCTGGAGTCAGAGGTTTGAGTGTCCTTGTCACTACCCTCAGCTAGGTCTACACTAGAAGCACCTTGTTGCTATAGCTCTACTGGTACACTCTGCCAGCAAAGCGCTCCTAGCATGGACATGGATTATACCAGAAAAAACTATGCTTTTGCTAGTATAGCTTATGCCAGCCCCTTCAAGCAAAATGAGCTATACCAGCAAAAGCACAGTTTTGTCAAAACAGCTGCAACCACACTACGGGCTTTTGCCAGCTCAGCTATGCCTGTTACAGACCACACCTCATCACATAACTATGCTGCCAAAAGTGTGCAGTGTAGACATGTCCTTAGACTGCAGAGCTACGGGAACAATTGATTGCAATAAAATACCGAGACCTTTTAAAAAATCTACCCACAGTGTTTGACTGTGATTTCTTGCAGTTGTGAATTCCACAGGCTAACTACACACTGTGTAATGAGAGTTGGACCCAACCCAAAGCACACAAATCTGAACACCCACTAACCTGCATCCAAACTTCCCAATGGGCCTCCACCTCTAAACAGGGGCCATGGCAAATTCTGAGACCCAAACACCCCTGAACATCATGACTGAGGTCCATCTCATCTGCTGATGTGTTTCTAACTGTGCTGCCCTTTTGCATTCAACATTCCCCTTGTTTTCATTCTATGGGGAAGATTAATCAGTTTGCATTGTGACCTTCCCTGTTTCGAATAATTTAACCAAAACCCTTCAAATTATTTTCCTTTAAAGACTGAATAATCCAGTTCTTCCCCATGTTGTGTCATATGTCAACCCCCTTTAAGCCTCTAACCATCATCTATGTTGTCCTTCTCTGAACTTCTTTGATCTCTGCTTACCTGCCTTAAGTAAGGAAAACTGGAATGGAGTACAGGCTCCAAAGGATGGCAAGCATCACTAACATGGCAGGTCAGATGTGTTTTATATGTCATTACAATATTTGGATAGGCACATAGATAATCGCTGTATTGGATCAGACCAATGATCCATCCAGTCCAGTATCCTGTCTCTGATGATGACCAGTACTAGATGTTTCAGATGAGGTGTTAAAATACCTGTAATGAACAATGATAGAACATTTCTTCCTTACCTCAGACTTGGGTCAACTTATGCCCTGAGGCATGCGGACATAATAACCTTATAAATATGTATCCTGTGTCATGCAGTTCTGGATGTTTTTATTATTCATATAGATGAATAACCTTCTTCTGAATCTTTCTAAGCTCTTGGATACAATAATAGGTAGTGACAGTATTAATTATACATTATATATTCTCATTTATCTCCCAGGTTTTCCACTGTCATATCTAAGCATCAGTGCATTTGCTCGGTGTTATTCTCAATCCCTTTTTTAAAACATCCAAGCACCCTAGTTCCTTTTTTTAAACCTGCAGCTATACACATCAATAAACTGCTTCCAATGACTCAGTTCAACTCTTTGTCTTTAGAGGATCCTGCAAGCCCAGGTGTAGAGCAACTTTTAGATTATCTTTGCCAATGGGCATTAGCTGAGCTTTCCCTAGGTTACATTTTATCTGACATTGCCCTGCCCATGTTTAAAGAGATGTTTAAAGCCATCTGGAACTTCTAACAATCATTCGCAGCGTTTAGTAACTGAAACAAATTGCCATGATAAGCAAAATTCCCCAGCTCCCCATTTATTTCCTTCTCCAGATAACTGACGCATGTAGTGAATACCACCAACCAGATTCTGCATTGACCCCTAGGGCTGCACACCACTAACCTCTCATTGTTCTGAAAGAATAGGCATGCGTTGCTGTCAGCACTCGCAGCCAGTGCTGAAGTCTACCAAAGTGCAAGGTGGAAGGATTAGAGGGATCTCCTGTGGTCTGGCAGCCTACTGCTCTAGAAAATCTCTCTGCTGCTAATCTGTCTAACTAGGTGTAGAGGGGGAAGTGGAAAGCACAAGGTGGGAAGGGGATGTCAGTAACATCTGGGCTCACAGGTGCTCAGCTGATCTCAGGATCTGGCCCTGCACCAGTCAGTTGTCTATCTGTAATTCCTGGGATCACTCTCGGTTCAATGTTGGAGACAGATACAAGCACCTGTTAGCGAAAGGTTGCTACAATTTGGTTTTGTCCAGAGTCGTTCATGAGAACTATAGCTCAAAATGCAGCTGAACAATATTTCAGCAGAGGAGGTGTTGAGAGGGTAGGTCCTCTCCTGCCTCAGAAGTCTCACTCTCCACTTCACCAAGATGTTTTGAAGCTTGGCATCTCACAGATTACAGAACGTTAGGAAAGTGAGTCTCCTCATCTTTCTGCAAGGGGAGCCACTGGGCTGCAAGGAGACTAACAGGCCACTTGGTGGGGGACAGAATGGGGACTTGCAGCAGTAACTTTGATTCATAAGAAAACATGGTTACTTACCAGTAACTTGTTTTTCGAGATGTTGCTCATATCCATTCCACTTAGGTGAGTGTAGGCCCTCGTGCACGGTTCCCGGACTTTTTTCCCTTAGCAGACTCTGTAGGGCCGGCTCCAGCACCCCCTGGAGTGCTGCGTTCATGCCACGGAACATAGGGTGCCGCTGGCCTCACATACCCTCAGTCCTTTCTTTCTGCCGACTCCGACCGCGGGGACGGAGGGTGGGTGTGCAATGGACATGAGTGACACATCTCGAAGAATAACAGTTACTGGTAAGTAACCATGCTTTCTATCTTTGAGTGATTGCTCATATCTATTCCCCTTAGGTGATTACAAAGCCGTACTGTGGAGGCGGGTAGGAGTCACCAGTGAGCTGCCCTCAGCACGGCCCTACCGAATCGCGCATCTTCCCTCATCTGCTGGACAATGGTGTAGTATGATGCAAAGGTGTGCACCGACAACCAGGTGGCAGCTTGGCAGATGTCGTGCAGGGGGACCCTTTCCAGGAAGGCCGTCAACTAGGCCTGAGCCCTGGTTGAGTGTGCTGTCATGATCCTGGGGAGCTGGAGGCCCGCCCGCCAGCTCATAGCAGTACTTTATGCACGTGGTGATACATCTGGAAATGCACTGTGTGGAGACCGGGGAACCCTTCATCCTCCCCGTGCCCAGATGAAGAGCTGTGTCGTCCTCCAGAAGGGCTTCATCCTTTCGATGTAGAAGGCCAGGGCTCTCCTCGCATCCAGGGAGTGTAGTCTCCTTTCCTCCTCCGAACAGTGTAGTTTAGGAAAAAACACGGGGAGGAAGATGTCTTGATTATAATGAAATTGCAAGACCACCTTAGGCAGGAAAGCTGGGTGGGGTCTCAGCTGCACCTTATCCCAGAAGAACACGGTACAGGGGAGCTCCAAGGTCAAAGCTCTTAACTCGGAAAACCTCCTAGCCAAAGTGATGGCCACCAGAAGGCCACTTTCCAGGACAGGATCAGCAGGGGGCAAGTGGCCAAGGGCTTGAAGGAGGACCCTGTGAGTCTAGAGAGGACCAGGTTGAGATCCCAGGGAGGCACCGGGTCACGGACCTGCAGGTAGAGCCTCTCAACCCCCTTGAGGAACCTCATCAACATCGGGTGGGAAAACAGGACCACCCCTCCAACAGCTGGTGGAAAGCCGAAATGGCTGCCAGGTGCACCTTAACGGAGGCTAGCGCCAAACCCTGGAGCCTAAGCTTAGTAAATATTCCAGGATAGCCTGTATAGGGGATGTGCCCCAGGGGGATGCCTCATGACTCTGCCCAGCAGGTAAACCTCTTCCACTTGGCCCTATATACGACCTGTGTGGAAGATTTTCCTGTGTGGAAGGGGGGGAATTGGGAGGGAAAGCCATGAACTGAAGAGCGTAACCCTGGCGCAGTGTCTAGGATCCAACGGTCTAAGGTGATGTCCCGCCACTGTTCGTAAAAGGGCCTCAACCTGTCTCTGAAGGCCAGGGATGAATCCAGGAGGGGGATGATGCCACCCTCGGGCGCACCATCAAAATTGCTGCTTCCCTTTAGGACCCTTGGGGGGCCCCTCCTGGGAAGCGGAGGACGACCCGGAGCGGTCATGCCATCCAACACTCCTGCTCCTGTCCCTGCCCCTCATGGGGAGAAGGGGCCTAGGTGGTGGCTTAGGTCGCTGCTGCTGCTGCTGCTGCTGCTGGCGGGATGGCTGCCTTGCCCTCTAGGGGGTGTACAGGCCCAAGGAGCGCAGCGTGGCCCTAGAGTCCTTTAGTGTGTGCAGTTTCTCATCCATTTTACCGGAAAATAGGCAAGCCCCATCAAAGGGCAGGTCCTGGATAGAGTGCTGCACTTCTTGGAACAGCCCTGAGGATTGGAGCCACGCCGAGTGCTGCATGGAGATTGCAGATGCCATAGCCCTGCTCGCCATGTCCACTGTGTCCGACGCAGTCTGGAGAGCTGCACTGGCAACAGTCATCCCCTCTTCCAGGACCGTGGCAAAGTCCGCTGCTTGGTCCTGGGGTAAGGCCTCTGCAAACCTTCGCATCGAGTCCCACAGGTTGAGATTATACCTCCTCAGGAGGGTTTGGTGGTTCACAATCCTAAACTGTAACGCCCTTGTGGAATAGACCTTCCTCCCAAAGAGGTCTAACTTCCTGCCCTCCTTATTTTTGGGGGTAGCTCCTTGGGCCCCCTGTCTGTCCTTTTGATTGGTGGCATCGACCACCAGAGTCCCCGGGGATGGGTGCGTAAAGAGGTACTCATGCCCCTCAGCAGGCACGTAGTACTTCTTCTCGGTGCCCTTGGAGGTTGGGGCGACTGAGGATGGGGTTTGCCAAATCACCTTGGCAAGCCGGGGCACCCTATCGTGCATGGGTAGAGCCACCCTCGATAGACTCTGTGCCCCCACACGCCCAAAGAGGGGGTCTTCCTCCTCTGCAAGTTCCCTGACCTCAAGGTCAAGGTTGGAGGCCACCCACTTCAGGAGTTCTTGGTGCACCCTGAAGTCAAGCAGAAGCGCCCTTCAGTCCCTATATGCCACCTCATGTTCTGCTAATTGACGGGGTTTGGCAAAAAGCACACAGACTCTCATAGACTCATAGACTCATAGGTCAGAAGGGACCAATATGATCATCTAGTCTGACCTCCTGCACAAGGCAGGCCACAAAACCCTACCCATACACATTTATAACAACCCCGAACCCATGACTGAGTTATTGAAATCCTCAAAAGTGAGATTTGAAGACCTCAAGCTGCAGGGAATCCATCAGCAAGCGACCCATGCCCCACGCTGCAGAGGAAGGCGAAAAACCTCCGGGGCCTCTGCCAATCCGCCCCGGAGGAAAATTCCTTCCCGACCCCAAATATGGCGATCAGCTAAACCATGAGCATGTGGGCAAGACTCACCAGCCAACACCCAAAAAGGAATTCTCTGCAGTAACTCAGTTCCCATCCCAGTAGAAAGAACAAGGGTTCTTCACTATCTCTTTCTAAGTATTACAGAAAATGAAATAATATATATACAACAAAATAAACTTATTATACTATAATACTAAACAATAGAAAGGAAAAGAAAAGGTAAAGCAATGCACCTGATCATTATTACATAAGACTAACTATAATGATTAAGAAAGATACATCACCAATTGCCCTATTAATACATTAGCATCATTCAGATCCACAGTTGCTGGGGAGCCCCGGTTGCAGCAAGGATTTGGAGAGCCCGTCCTGTCAATTGGGAAGCCCTACGCAGTGCGTCCACTCGTAGGTGAGGTCTCCAAAGTCGCTACAAGCGGGTCCAGCTTTTATAGGGTGAAAAAACAGGTGTACGTGACTATGTACAGATCACCTTGATGGATATCTGGTTCTCATGCAGGGGGCTGTGATGGGAACCTGGCCAGGGCTCCCATCCCAGACCCTGCACATTCCTTTCTAATTTTTTTAGGGCTTCAATAAAAGGCAGAAACTCCTTATAAATGGGAAAGATAGAAACTCCTTCCAAAAGAAAAGACAGAAAATCCTCACCTTAGCATCAAAGGGAGAGAGGGAAACTTCTTACTTTAACAACAAAGGGAAAGACCCCTCTCATATGTTAAAACACTCTCACTCTAGCAGCAGAGGGAGAGACTCCTTTTATGTATTAAAATACTCTCACTCTGTCAAAAGAGGGAGAGGCTCCTTTCAGGTGTTAAACATAGTAACCTTATTATTACAAATTGATACATTTGGAGTGAGCAAGCATATACAATGGTAACATTTATGATACAAAGATTCATTGACATAAACAAATATGACTCCCACCACGCAGAGGCCGATCCAACTAGATACAGATAATCCTTTCATATCACCTCATCAGGTGACAAGGATGAGGACAGGTGATGTGGCCCTGTAGAGGGTCCTTCACCAGGATCTGACTCCTCTCCTGAGGAACGATCCTTTTCCTGTACGGGAGCGGCCTGAGGGAGCACCTGCTGAACCACGGAGGCAGGGGCCGACACAGTTCCCTGCCCCATTTGTGCTCCCCATGGTCCCCAACATGGCCACTGACAAAAGGCTTGGGGCCATTCCGGTGCTGGCGTCGGTGCTGGGGGTTGCATCTCTTCTCGTCGTCAGGGAATGACCCTTCTGGGAACCCAAGCCGGCGGAACAGTGCCGATGTGCCGTCTAGGAGAGCCACTTTGGGATCCACTGCTGGACGGACCCGAAGAGTGGTGGTGCCACCTGAATCAGTGCCGGTGCTTGGGTGAAGCTGATGACGATGACCGGTGCCATGGCACCAAGGACTTGCAATGTCTCTTCCCCAGTGCCGGTGAGCAGTGCTGGGACCTACACCTCGGTGCTGAGCTCGAGTCCAAAGCTCTAGAGCAAGCGGCTGGTGATGGCGATCTCAACCGGTGCTGCCTCAGGGACCGAGTCCGGTGCAAGACGACTCATTGGTGTCTGAGGTAGGAGAGGAGCTGTCCAGCTCAACTCTCCAGAGACAAGTGGTGGGCGGCCATTGCTCCAGTGGCGGGCGTGCCCACCCTTTGGGGACACCCATCGTGGGTTTGCCCTGGGACACAGGCCCTGACTCCCTCGGCCAAGGGAGGGATGGAGGCGTGGGCAAGGCCAGCAAGGCTCAAGCCATCTGAAATACCTCCGGCGTCGAAGGGTCCTGTAGAGGGGCTCCCCCAGTCCCAGGAGTCGGGCGAGGTTCCTTCCGGTCTGGTGCCGGTGCTGGAGGCTGCTCATGCAGTTCCAGCACCTCCAGGCTTGACCCCGTCCGCTCCTGCGGTGCGGGGGAGGGGGTGCGCTCCACGCGCTGCTGACGCGTCTTCTTCTTTGGCACCAGGGAGGCCCGGTGCCGAGGCACCCTCCGGTGCTGGCGGGGCACTCCGCACCGGCGACACACGTGGTGCCAAGAAGGCGTGAGGCGGTTTGGACGCCAGATGAAGCGCTGCCTCCATGAGGATTGCCTTCAGCCAAATGTCCCTCTCCTTCTGGGTCCTCAGCTTGAAGGCTTTGCAGATGCGACACTGATCCTTACGATGCTGCTCACCCAGGCATTTGAGGCAGCGCTTGTGAGGGTCACTGACTGGGAAAGCCTTCCCACAGCCAGTGTAGGGTTTAAATCCCAGCGAGCCCGGCATGGCCAGGCCGCTTGAGCCCTAAGGCTCCCTAACTTTCCTAAACTAAACTCTTCCAACTAAACTTCAAACTAACTCAGTTCAAGGAGAACTGCTATGCAAAAACAAACAAGAGAAAAATACTTGCGGGAGCAAGCTGTTGTTCCAGTCACCGTCACAGGCAGAAAGAAGGAACTTAGGGTCTGTGGGGCCAGCAGCGCCCTATGTACCGCGGCATGAGCGTGGCACTCCAGGGGGCGCCGGAGCCGGCCCTACAGAGGCTGCTAAGGGAAAAAAGTCCGGGAACCGTGCACGAGGGCGCGCACTCACCTAAGTGGAATGGATATGAGCAATCACTCAAAGATAGAACAAGAGATGCTTCTTTCTATTCTTCATACTCATCTCTCACCGCTTTTCTTCTCCTAGCCTAGTTTCCTAAAGGCAATGATCAGAGGCACTCTGCTTGCCTAGGCAAGCACGCTATACCTTGTCTGTGGGCCTTGATCACAGCAGATAACACAGGTTTTGGGCATGGATCCTGTGCAATACAGTAACCTCAGGGCTGTGGCTGAGTGAGCTGCAATAGGAACAGAGAAGCAATCATATCCCTGACAGGATGAAGGCCCACCAGGAGCTGTTGATAGAAGGGATGGGACAAGCACACCCTTTCCTACAGTTTCAATAGACTGTTCCCCTCATAGTCTAGGTTCTCTCCTCTGGGCAGCCTGGTTTCCTTGTATAGACGGGATGTGGCTGGGCCTTCTTGTGCACACAGCAATGAAGCTGAGCCCCTTGCTGCAGTGCCTGTAGTTCAACTCTCTATTCTGCCCCATTTTGTGTTTGCCCAGCTCCTGTGTCTAAGGCATCTGGGCTATATTCTATCTGGGCATCATACATCATATGCCACAGATTCTCATGAGGAGTCTCTCTGGGACACTGGGGAAATTGGCTGTTCCCCAACCCTGGTTGGAAATTATCTTTCATGCCACATTTCACTTTAATCCATCCTGAGCAAAAGGCTCAATTTATCAACATTCAGATACTTACCTTTCAGGCACTAAATGCTGTTTCAGTGCTTGTTGACCAAGAAGGGAGGCCTATGGAATTTTTTGCTGCTGGATTTGGATAATAAGTTGTGTTTGTCACAGCCCTGGAGCCAGGATGTAATATGCACAGAGGAGGTGGGTGTTGGCTTGAACAGGATGCAGCAGTTGGTGTTATTTTAATACTTGGCACACCATTAAATTGCAATGCTTTTATGCTGTCCTTTGGCTGATCTGGTACATCACCGTTTTCTTAGGAAATCATTAGACACCCTTGGCATTTCCTCACTGATCAATTACCTGTGTGAAATTCTTTGTGAAATTGCCGCTCCAGCACCTTAAAGCAGATGCTTAGAAGTGAAAATGGTCTGTAGCTCGAAGCCAAGTGTGGATCTTTCCCAGGTTTCAGCAAGGCAATCACCGTTGCTTGGTTCCAGGTTCTAAGCAATCTGGATTCCTGCAGAACTCTGTTGAAAAACCGAACGACCCCTTCCTGAGCATGAGGTCCCAGATGTTTCATGAATTCAGGTGAGATCCTATCATACCCAGGAACTGTACCTGTTTTTAATCCAATTTCAGACAAGTGAATGGCTCCCTCTTACTAGCAACTAAAGCACCACTTAGAAAATGCCACCACTCATCATCATGTACATGTCATCTGACAACTCTGCCAACAGGAGTGTTGGCAACCTTCAGCAGATGACTGGCAATCTGATTTGGAGTAACTGCCAGCTTGCTTTGTGCACATGGATGTTGGGCCACACCTAGTCAACGAATTAAGCTCCAGCTTTTCTGGCTTGACCCTGTAAAGTCAAGAGCCACCGTCATTTCCTCCAATCCAGCCCGGTGAGCGGCCTCCAGTGATTCTATAACAGACCAATTTCCACTTTAAAGTGCCTGTGTGCCTGATTTCACAAAGAATTTCACCATCTGTGGAAGACATGCTGGCACCAGAGCAAGCTGGTTTTTGCTGCAATCATAGTACATGTGATCAACTGCTGGGACTTACAACATTAATCAAAAATAGGTCCCAACATAAGCTGTAGACTGTGCTAGTTTTCCTTAACCTGACTGTGGCATATGATGCGATTTGGCACACAGGCCTTTTAGTGACATTGTCTAGAACTGTGCCAAGCTGGTTAGTACATGGAATGGCTCTGTTTTTGAAAAAAACAGGGTTTACTTATGTTGTTCTTCAAGATGTGTTGCTCATATCCCTTCCACTTAGGTGTGTGCGTGCCCTCGTGCACGGTTCCCGGACAATTTTTTCCCCTAGCAGTCCCTGTAGGGGCTGGCTCCGGCGCCCCTGGAGTGCCTCGCTCATGCCGCGGTATATAGGGCGCTGCCAGCCATGCGGACCCTCAGTTCCTTCTTTCTGCCGACTCCGACAGCGGGGACAGAGGGTGGGTGTGGAAAGGATATGAGCAACACATCTCGAAGAACAACAGTTACTGGTAAGTAACCATGTTTTCTTCTTCGCGTGATTGCTCATATGCATTCCACTTAGGTGATTAACAAGCCAGACCTGGAGGCAGGTAGGAGTCAACAGTGAGCTGCTCGCAGCACGACTCTGCCGACTTGTGCATCCTCCCTCGACTGTATGATAGCATAGTGTGAGGTGAAGGTGTGGACTGACGACCAGGTGGCAGCCCTGCAGATGTCGTCCAGGGGGACCCGTCCCAGGAAGGCTGCCGACGCGGCCTGGGCCCTTGTTGAGTGCGCTGTCACCACTCCAGGAAGCTGGACGCCTGCGCGCTTGTAGCAGAACTTGATACAGGCGGTGATCCATCTGGAGATGCACTGCGTGGACACTGGGGATCCCTTCATCCTGTCTGCCACCGTGACGAAGAATTGCGTGGTCCTCCAGAAAAGCCTTGTCCTCTCTATGTAGAAGGTGAGGGCTCTCCTCACATCCAGGGTGTGTAGTCTCCTCTCATCCTCCGACCCATGTGCTTTAGGAAAAAACATGGGGAGGAAAATATCTTGGTTATAATGGAATTGGCAGACTACTTTAGGTAGAAAAGCTAGATGCGGTCTCAGCTGAACCTTATCCAAGAAGAACACGGTATAGGGGGCTCCGAGGTCAAAGCTCTTAGCTCAGAGACCCTCCTAGCCGAGGTAATGGCCACGAGGAAGGCCACCTTCCAGGACAGGATCAGCAGGGGGCAGGTGGCCAAGGGCTCGAAGGGGGGCCCCGTCAGCCTAGCGAAGACCAGGTTGAGATCCCAGGGAGGCACTGGGTCACGGACCTGCGGGTAAAGTCTCTCAAACCCCTTGAGGAACCTCACCGACACAGGGTGGGAGAACAAGGACCGCTCCTCCATCAGCTGATGGAAAGCCGAGATGGCCGCTAGGTGCACCCTGAAGGAGGCTAGTGCTAACCCCTGGAGCCTAAGCTGCAGGATTGCATGCACGGGGGACATACCGGGGGTTATGCCCCGCGACTCCGCCCAGCAGGTGAATCTCCTCCACTTGACCTTGTACATGATCTGCGTGGAGGGTTTCCTGCTTTCCAGCAGAACACGTTGGACCTGCGCCGAGCAGGCTCTCTCCGCCTCCGTCAGCCAGAGAGTATCCAGGCCGTCAGGTGCAGGGAGTCCAGGTTGGGGTGCAGCAGGTGACCGTGGTCCTGGGAGAGCAGGTCCGGCCTCCTCCAGAGTTCGATCGGCGTGGCGACAGAGAGGTCTTGCAGCATGCTGAACCAATGCTGTCTCGGTAAGAGCGAGATGGGGGGGAACGCATACATGAGGGTCCCCGTCCATTCGATGAGGAACACATCGGAGAGAGAGCCCGGCTCGCGACCCCGAAGTGAGCAGAACCTCGGGCACTTCCTGTTCCAGGACGACGCAAACAGGTCCAGTTGGGGAACACCCCCCACTCGTGGAAATTCCTGGCCGCTACCTCCGGATGCAACAACCAGTCGTGTTGGGGTAGAAACGGCCTGCTGAGGCGGTCCATCTCGTCGTTCCTGACCCCCGGGAGGTGAGAGGCGGTTAAACAAAAGTCGTGTCTCACTGCAAAGTTCCACAGTCGAAGCGCCTCCTGGCACAGAGCCGAGGAGCTCGCTCCCCCTTGGTTGTTGATATAGAGCATAGCTGTGGTGTTGACCGTCAGCACTGTACCATTTTTCCAAATAAACAATGGAGGAATACCTTGCATGCCAGTCTGACTACCCTCTGTTCTTTTAAATTGATGTGGAGGGCAGTCTCCTCCTCCGACCAGTGGCCCTGAGTACTCAGGCCACCGCTGACATGGGCCCCCCACCCGAGGTCCGATGCATTGGAGATCAGGGTGGTCAAGGGGGTCAAGTCCCTGAACGGAACCCCTTCCAAGACCGTTTCGGGGTCCTTCCACCATAATAGTGGCCCCAGAACCGCAGGGGGCACTGTCAACACTCTGTCCAGGGCGTGCCTGCTGGGCATGTATACCATGGCCAACCAACCTTGGAGAGGCCTGAGCCTGAGGCGGGCCAGTCTCACCACCCACGTACACGAGGCCATGTGGCCCAACAGCTGAAGGCACTGCCTGGCTGTCGACATGGGGCACCTGCGGAGTTGCGATGTGATTGCTGCCATGGCCTCGAACCTTGCCTCACACTTGGTGAACAGCCTGGGGGAGGAGGACAGGCCAAAGGGCAAGGCTGTAATGTGGTAGTGGCCACCAGCTACCACGGACCTTACATAGCGCCTGTGGGCGGGAAGGATGGAGACATGGAAGTACGCATCCTTCAGGGCGAGGGCAGCAACCCAATCTCCTGGATTCAGTATAGGGATAATGGCCGCTAGGGACACCATGCGAAACTTCAGTTTCTTTATGGACCGGTTTAGCCTGAGCAGGTCCAGTATAGGTCTGAGGCCTCCCTTGGCTTTTGGAACGAGAAAGTACCTCGAGTAGAACCACTTCCCCACCTCGAGCGGTGGGACCGCCTCTATGGCCCCGTTGTGCAGGAGGGAGCGGACCTCCCAGAGGAGTAGTTGCTCATGAGATGGGTCCCTGAAGAGGGACAGGGAAGGGGGTGAATTGGGGGGAAAAGCCACCAACTGGAGGGTGTAACCCCAGCGCATGGTGCCCAGGACTCAGCGGTCTGACGTGATGCCCCGCCAGAGACTGAGGTACAACCTTAGCCTTTCTCTGAATAGAAGGGGTGAATCCAGGGGGAAGGTACAGGTGACCCTCGGGCGCACCATCAGAACTGCCACTTCCCTTTGGAGCCCTGGGGGGGCCCTTTCTGGGAAGCGGAGAACGACCCAGAGCAGTTGCGCCGTCCGAAACCCCTGCTCCTATCCCTACCCCTTGTGGTGGGGGAAAGGCCTAGGCGGTGGCCTAGGTTGCTGCTGCTGCTGTGGCAGGCACTGCAGCTGCTGGTGGGTCTGCTGCCTCACCGCTTGAGGGGTGTAAAGACTCAGGAAATGCAAGGTAGTCCTTGAGGGCATGCAGCTTCTCGTCTGTTTGTTCCGAAAACAGTCCGGCCCCATCAAAGGGCAGGTCCTGTATGGAATGCTGCACCTCCTGGGTGCAGTCCCCCTGTGGACTGCAGCCACGCTGCATGACGCATAGCGATAGCAGAGGCCATCGCCCTGCTGGCTGTATCCGCAGCGTCCGAAGCAGTTTGTAGGGCTACACTGGCCACAGCCAGTCCTTCGTCCAAGACCATGGTGAAGTCCGCAGGTTGGTCCTGGGGCAGAGACTCTGCGAACCTTGGCAAGGAGTCCCACAAGTTCAAATTGTACCTCCCCAAGAGGGCTTGGTGGTTAGCCACCCTGAACTGGAGCGCCCCAGTGGAGTAGACCTTCCTACCGAAGAGGTCTAGTCTCCTGCCCTCTTTACTCTTAGGAGTGGAGCTCTGGGCCCCCTGTCTCTCCTTCTGATTGGCAGCATCCACAACCAGAGTACCCGGGGCTGGGTGGGTGTAAAGATACTCGTGCCCTTCGGCTGGCATGTAGTACTTTTTCTCGGTGCCCTTGGAGGTTGGGATGACCGAGGAAGGGGTTTGCCACACTGCCTTGGCCAGGTGCAACACCTTTTCATGCATGGGGAGGGCTACCCTGGAAGGGCCTTGGGTCCCCACATGCCGAAGAGGGGGTCCACCTCTTCCTCCAGCACCTTGACCTCCAAGTCAAGGTTGGAGGCCACTCTTTTCAGCAGCTCCTGATGAGCCTTAAAGTCAATCAGAGGAGCCCCCTGGTACCTGAAGGCCGCCTCGTCAGACGACGAAGAAGAGGACGGGCGGCGGGGTCCTGTGGAGGTGCCCTCCCCAGGGTCCGACTCCTCTCCTGAGCAGCGGTCCCCTCCCTGCACCAGTGGTGCCTGCAGGGGAGCTTGCTGAGTGACGGAGGTAAGGGCCGACACAGTACCCTGCCCCAACTGCGCCCCCCATGATCCTCAAAATGGCCACTGCCAAAGGGGTTGGGGCCAACCCAGTGCCAGCATCGGTGCCGGTGCCAGGGACTGCACCTCGTCCCGGCGTTGAGCCTTCCGGGAGCACGAGCTGGGGGAACGGTGCCGATGGTGCCATCGGGAAGAGCCGCTTCGGGACCCGCTACCGGACAATCCCGAAGAGCGGCGGTGCCGTCTGTACCAGTGCCAATGCCTTGGCGAAGCCGACGACGACGAGGAGCGGTGCCAGGAAGCCAAAGACTTGCAGTGCCTGTTCCCCGGTGCCGGCAAACGGTGCTGAGAACGGTGCCAAGTCGGAGACGGAGTGGCGAGAGAGTCCGGCCGGTGACAGCGATCTGGTGCGGTACCGTCTCGGAGACCGGGACCGGTGCCATGAGGTGTCATCATCCGAATATGAGGGAGAGGAGCTATCGAGCTTGACTTTCCGGCGCCGGGTGGTGAGCGGCCATTCCGGTGCCGGGCGTGCCCACCCTTCAGGGACACCTATCGCGGGTTTGCCCTGGGACACAGGCCCTGACTCCCCCAGCCGGGGGAGGGCCGGAGGCGTGGGCAGGGCCAGCAAGGTTCAAGCCACTTCATACACCCCTGGCGTGGCAGGGTCCTGGAGAGGGGCTCCCCCACTCCCAGGAGTCGGGGGAGGATCCCTCTGTGCTGGCACCAGCACCGGAGGTTGCTCGCGCAGCTCCAGCACCTCAGGCTTGACCCCAGCCGCTCCTGCAGTGCGTGGAAGGGAGAGTGCTCCACGCTTGGACGGCGCTTCTTTCTCTTCAGCACCAGAGACATCCGGTGCCGAGGCGCCTGCGGTGCCAGCGGAGCGCTCTGCACTGACGAGACGCTCGGTGCTGATGAGGTCCAGGGCCGCCCGGATGCCAGGCACAGCGTGGACTCCATCAGGATAGCCTTCAGCCGGATGTCCCGCTCCTTCTGGGTCCTCGGCTTGAAGGCCTTACAAATTTGGCACCGGTCCTTGTGGTGCTGCTCCCCAAGGCACTTAAGGCAGCGTTCATGGGGATCACTGACCAGGAAGGCCTTCCTGCAGCCAGTGCAGGGTTTAAACCCTGGTGAGCCCGGCATGGCCGGGTCGCTAGAGCCCTAAGGCTCCCTATCTAACTAAACTATTCCTAACTCACTTAAACTAACTTAGTTCAGGGAGAACTGCTAAACTAACTAACACAGTAAAAGGGGAAGAATACTTGCGACGCAGCAAGAGTTGTTCCAGACGACCGTTACGGGCGGAAAGAAGGAACTGAGGGTCCGCATGGCTGGCAGCGCCCTATATACTGCAGCATGAGTGCGGCACTCCAGGGGGCGCCGGAGCCGGCCCCTACAGAGACTGCTAGGGGAAAAAATTGTCCGGGAACCGTGCACGAGGGCACACACACACCTAAGTGGAATGCATATGAGCAATCACTCGAAGAAGAATCACCATTTCCGTATGCATATTGGTGATAGGACAAGTCCTTGGAGGCACCAGAAGAAGAGCCTTCCACAAGGATCATTGTTATCTCCAACGTTATTCAACTTATATTCAAAGGACCTCCCATATACCAGGTCTCGCAAGTTTGTTTATGCAGACAACATATGCCTTGGCACTCAGTCATACTCCTTTGACATACTTGAGAGTGTTCTGAATGCAGATATGGTGGCTGCAGCTGATTATTATCATCGGTGGCACCTGATACTGAGTGGAAGCAAGACTGTGTCCAGTGTCTTCCACTTACTTTATGCACAAGGGGACAGAGCTGAATATAGTTTTCAATGGTCAGTGAATTAAGCATAAGTCACACCTGGTCTATCTAGGCATCAAGTTGGATAGAACACTCATATATCTTGACCATCTTACAAAGATAGCAACTAAGGTCAAAACACGCAATAACCAGCTCGGAAAACTGGACAGAAAGACATGGGGTGCCAATGCTCAAACGTTACACACTTCAGCCTGTGCTCTCTGTAATTCAGCAGCAGATTACTGTGCTCCAGTGTGGGCTCACTCGTCCCACATAAAGATGATCGATATATAACTAAATTCCACCATCATATTATTTCAGGAACACTTAAATCTACTCCTTTATCTTGGTTACTGGTTCTCTGCAATATTGCTCCACTGAGAGTTCACAGAGAGGAAAGCATAGCAAAGCTTGTGACGAAACTGCGTGATATGCCACATCTACCAATCATTAAAGATTTGTTGAAGCCACCACAAAGTCATCTGCCCTCATGGAGCCCATTGTGGAAAACTTTACTAGGTGACAGATTTATGGTAGAGAATGCATGGTGAGCTTCATGGTCTGCAGAGAAAGTGACAAATAATTATCTTGTTTTGGACCCCACTCAACATCAACTCAGGTTTGATTTACCTCAAAGGCAATGGAGCCTTCTGAACTGGTTTTGTACTGGACATGGAATTTGTGCTGCAGTGGAATTTCAGTGGCATTTTAGAGACAGTCCACTACGTCAATGTGGGCAGCCAAAAACCATGACATGTTGTTGAGGACTGCAAAATGACTCAGCTTCCTGGAGGTCTTCATGCCTTGAAAATTGCTGATAAGAACATTGTGGCTTGGCTTGACCAAACTGCACGCGCCAAATAGCAAATAAATGGCCTGTGTTCAAACAACTTAGCTATGAAAAAGGCTACACCCTTACTTACAGTATCATTCCTGAAAGCCAGGCTACTTTTTAAGCAGACCTGTCTCTAGTGCAAATAGATATCTTTGTGCCCTACTCCAACACACCCATTCACCTTTTGCAAGAGCTGCAGTGGCTACTATTATCAGGCATGAGGAGTAATAGAGCTGTACCCCAATCTTTGCTGTTTGTTCCCTATCCTCCTGTGTAGCCAATCTACAGACAATGTGTCTGTTACAACAGTCAGCTACAAAAAGTGATCCTTTACTTTAAGCTATGGAGGTTCATGTTTTTAGCTTCTGAGGTCCCTCATTCAGTCCACAGTATTGGATGAGATAATGCGAGTCACTCTTCAAGGCAGGCCTGCCTACCTCACTCTGAGAGACAAGGTGGGCAAGGGACTATCTTGTATTGGACCAACTTCTTTGGGTGAGAGACACAAGTTTTTGAGCTCACACAGAGCTCTTTGTCTGAGTCAGGAACAGCACGATCTTTACCTGGTGCTATGAGCAGGCCATGCACTTAGCTCTGAGTCAGGATTTTCAGAAATGCCTAGCCTGCGTTGCCATTGCTGTGTCATGCATTCTTCAGCTTCACTCATGTCCTTTGGCATTTCTACATAGTGTCATTTTCATAGCCTTTAGGGTATTTAAGCACTAATGGTCAGTGAGGAGAAGGTGTTTCCTGGCAGATAACAACCAACTAGGTGAGGTCAAAGGCCTTTTGCCACATATAAAGTGCACAAATGGCTGCCTCATGCTCACCCTGGCTTGGCTTATTGCTGTGAGGGTCTCATTACTTAATTTTAGATTATTTTTTAAGTTGTTATACATTGGTTATGTTCCCACCACTTCACCCCACACCCCACCTAGGCATTCCTCCTCCCCCTCAGTCACTTCATCCTTCCATTTCCAATGTCCTGTTCCCACAGCCATTCTTCTCCCACCAGTCATCTCACCTGCTTCCCCCCCATGACATTCTCTCTCACCTCCTGATGCACTAAGCTACCCTGTCACCTTAAAACAACCTTCTGATACCCCCACATCCACCCTAGTCACATTCCCCTCCCACTCCTCTATGACACATCACCTCAAAACCACCACCTCCATTCACCTTGTCACACATCCTCTTATTTTCCCATGCCTCGGGGACATATCCGCCATCTGACTCCCCCATCACTGCCAATCCCTCCGTTATGCCACCTGTGGTCCTTCCCCAATGGTGACACTCTTAAGAAAAGTGTCCTGGTCTGATGGCATTCAAAATCTGTTCAACTTTAGCTGTTAAAAAATCTTTCACTTTCCTGGGTACTACAAATACCTGTGGAGATTAATCACACACACACAGAAGCAAAGGCATAAAAGGCAGAGTGCATTTAAGTTATGTCTACACTTGGAGCTGGGCTCCTTGCATACATACACAGGGCAGCTAGCCTGTGCCACTGCTCACGACTGCCCGTAATTCTGCAGTTACACTAATATTTTTAGCGCACTACCTTGATGATAACTAGTGCGAGAAGGTCTACATGACCTGAGGATCACACTCCGAGCTCCAAGTGTACGCAGAGCCTTAGGGGGGTTTGGTAAATAGTGCAGGCTCAAAAATTTTACCTGCCTTCAAACTACTATTGTCTTTTGCAGAACAATCCACAAATTGTAAGTCTCTGTGGAAGCTGAGGTGGAAACTGGTGGGTGCAGAGCACAGTTGAAACCCAGAGAAGAGAGACTGTGCAGCCAATGTGGAGTGAAAGAGAAAGTGACACTTTCTACTCCAGCATCCCTAAGAAGAGGAATTCTTCCAATTACCAGGACTGTTAAAAGAAGAGCCCACACCAAAAAGTGATTAGAAAATACAGAGAGATGGCAATCATGGCATCATGCTTCCAGATCAGGAGTGGGCACTAATGACAAAGGGGATCAGACTCCAGCCAGTGTGTAACCTATCCTATGTGGATCTGCCCTCTACAGATACCCAAGAGGTTTGTCTTTTCCTGACATTCTGGCAACACTCATGCCACTTGTGCTGCCAATAAAGTCTCATTGAATTAAAGTGAATGGAAACTAATTGTATTTTTTCATATTTACTTTCCTGTTTCTGATCAGTCACACGCTCCCTCTGGCTCACTGTCAACACAGAAATCAGCATGAGCGCATGCAATGCATTCACACTCACTCTCCCCCAGTAAGGTGCTGTCAAGGCAGTTAGCCAGTCAGTAGAGGGAACTCCAGTTAACTTGTCTGTCAAATTGAAAAGGACAAATTAAAAGTTGGGGGAAATTGCTCTTTTCAAGCTTCTAAGGATGAATCGCAAGCCATGGAGAGTATAAATCTCTCAGATACTATCTGGGCTGGGATTGACAAAGGAGCCTGAGAGAGTGAGGCATCCAATTCCCACTGAAATGTAGTGGGATTTGGACTGTCAACTCATGCAAGGCATGTCTACACTGCAAAGAAAAACCCACAAGGCTGAGCCTCAGAGCTTGGGCAATGAACATGGGCTTGTAGGGCCTGGGCTGCAGGGCTGAAAATAGCCATGTAGACATTCCCACTTGGGCTGAAGACCAAGCTCTAAAACCCAGCGAGGGAGGAGGGCCTTGGTGCAATTTTTACACAGCAATTTTTAGCCCTGCAGCCTGAGCCCGATGAGCCTGAGTCAACTGACCTAGGCTGTGAGACTTGGCATCGTAGGTTTTTCTTTGCAGTGTAGACATACCCTCTGCCTCCTTTGAATATTCCAGCCTTACTGTAGCTGTCTCAGAAACCTGACCCAATAGAAATAGCTCTGTACGCAGCATATCTGTTGCCTAGAATGGAGGCTCCTCAGGCTGGAAAGAGCTTTGCCAGCCCTGTGTTGAGTCTGGTACAGCTTGATCATTACTCGGTGCTGTAAATTGACTCGGAAAACAGTTTTGTGTGTCAGCTTTGCCTTCCCATTTTCAGATGTCACCAACCTCCACCGAGTCCCTGTGCCTCTTCAAGTCACATTGGCACACTGTACTGACCAAACAAGGGCTCATTATCTATCTTTGTATACGTCCCCATCACCATAGCAGCTGAGCACCTCATGAGTTTTTAGCCAGTTGAAGTAAGTCTCTCTCTTACTCTGCCTGTAGTTGGGAGAAGTTTCTGTTCTGGTTAGAGGCTGGGAGTGGTTTTATTCCCCTTTTTACAGTAAAAAAAGGGGGGAAGGCGGAGCTAAGTGAAAGAAATGAACTTTGCATTTAGTTCTGAAAGCAGAGAGGTTTCATCTCCTCCCTTATTCCTCACGAAATCAAGTCCCCTTCCATCTCCTGCACTCACAGAGCTCCCCCTAGTGTCTACTGTTACAGAGTTACAGTGGAATGGCACCATTATGGGAAGTCTTGGTTATGAAGGGAGTGGTGATCTCACAGGTACCTATGGTCAGACCCATGAAGGGTTTTGAATATTAATGTAATGTACAGAAATCAGGTAGTATCCCTTTAAATAATTTGGGAACCCTGTAGCCCTATATTCTGTTGCTGAAGCCATGAGAATGTAACAGAACAGCTAAGCCTTGTACGTAGTTAGTAAACAAGGCGATTTGAAATGCAACTGCATCCTTTGGTCACCTCAGACCCTTATTGTTGTGTAAAGAATAAAGACAAAACAATGAGAGAAAAGACCTTGAATTTCACTGTGTTCAAAGGGGAGCCAGTGCAGAGAGCCTGTTGTACTCCAACTAGTTCAGAGGATCTGCATAATGCTGCTGTGGGAGAGGGTGTTGAATTCTGTTCTGGTTTGTTTGTCATCAGCAGAATTGTCAACCAAGTTCCAAATGGCAGAATTTGTATTATTGGTGGCTACTTAAGAGGCAGAAGGCCATTCCGGTGCCGGGCGTGCCCACCCTTCAGGGACACCTATCGCGGGCTTGCCCCGGGACACAGGCCCTGACTCCCCCAGCTGGGTGAGGGCCGGAGGCGTGGGCAGGGCCAGCAAGGCTCGAGCCACTTCATACGCCTCTGGTGTGGCAGGGTCCTGGAGAGGGGCTCCCCCACTCCCAGGAGTCAGGGGAGGATCCCTCTGTGCCAGCACCGGCACCAGTGCTGGAGGCTGCTTGCGCAACTCCAGCACCTCGGCGCTCAACCCCGGCCGCTCCTGTGGTGCGTGGAAGGGAGAGTGCTCCATGCTTGGACGGTGCTTCTTTCTCTTCGGCCCCGGAGACGCCGGGCGCAGCGTGGACTCCATCATGATAGCCTTCAGCCGTATGTCCCGCTCCTTCTGGGTCCTCGGCTTGAAGGCCTTACAGATTTGGCACCGGTCCTTGCGGTGCTGCTCCCCAAGGCACTTAAGGCAGCGTTCGTGGGGATCACTGACCGGGAAGGCCTTCCCGCAGCCAGTGCAGGGTTTAAAACCTGGTGAGCCCGGCATGGCCGGGTCGCTGGAGCCCTAAGGCTCCCTATCTAACTAAACTATTCCTAACTCACTTAAACTAACTTAGTTCAGGGAGAACTGCTAAACTAACTAACACAGTAAAAGGGGAAGAATACTTGCGACGCAGCAAGAGTTGTTCCAGACGACCGTCACGGGCGGAAAGAAGGAACTGAGGCCTATATACCGCGGCATGAGAGCGGCACTCCAGGGGGCACCGGAGCTGGTCCCTACAGAGACTGCTAGGGGAAAAAATTGTCCGGGAACCATGCACAAATGCGCGCACACAACTAAGTGGAATGCATATGAGCAATCACTCTAAGAAGAAGGTACACTTTACCGGAGCCCAGCCCAGGCTGCAACCTCCATTACCACGAGGAAAAAAATGTTTTATGGCTCATGAGATTGTATGTATGGGATGAGGGATTGTGGTATGTGTGTGGGAGGGGGCCCATGTTACAAGTGTGTACTAGGCCCCAAAAAATTATGCTTGGGCCCTGCCAGAGCGTTCTGCTTTCAGCCAAGTTGGAATTGCTCTAAGAACAACTGTTTATGGGGTATTTTGCTACTGTTTCTCTCCCAAAAGAGTTACCAAAATTCCTCTGAATAGCATATAAGAGAAGAGACTATTCTTGACTTAGTCCTAAGCAACAGACAGGTGATGGGTGTGTGTGTGTGTGCGTGTGCACGCCCCCACACCAAAATCCCTCTCAACCTGCCAAGACCAAAGTGTGGGACAGAGGAAATGTAAAACATTGTGGTCTTCATTCCTGTCATGCAAGTCTCTCACTAACCTCATTCTCATGATTCTTTATTTAGGAGATAAATAATGAATAATATCCATGAAATAATGGTCAGTGAAATGGTCAATGAAATAATGTCCTTGAAAGGGACACTGAGTTTGTGTGGCATGCGTGAAACTTGGGGATTAAAATCAATAATGTTACTCATTCTGAGGTGACTTGAGAGGTACATTTGGAACAGGGACACACACAAATAAAATTGCATAGAAAAAGCTGATCTTTTTCATTTAACTTCTTCTAATACAAGCATTGGGTAAAGATCAGGCTGCTCCAGAATCAACACAGAGCAGGCAACACTCATCCCAAGCTAAGATACATAGTTTAATATAGCAAGGGAGTTCTCACAGTCAGGAATGTTCCTGTTACATTCCCCCATTTTCATTTGCTCACGTTCATCCCATCACTCCTAGCTAGGCCCCTAGTACCATTCTGAATAACTCCTCCCCCTTTTTGTCCCATCTCTGTTGTCATCACTTAACTGAGCCATGCAGATTTCTTCTTTTCATCTATCCTCATCAATCAAGCTCCACAGATTTGCTGCTTGCATTTTCCACACTAGGACCCACCATTATTTCCCCACCTTAGAATTTTTTTGCACTGTATGGTGAATCTCCACATCAATGTTTTCAACAGGAGGAAATCCATACATATTTTAGTGACTTTGTCAGCAGTTTCCACCAAGTGCACACATGACCTCTGCAGCTAATAATGCTGAAGTGCTGTGTACACTCCATCCACTGAGATCAGAGCCGGCAGTGCTGGGAGGGCTGAAATAAAGGAAACATAGCTTCTGTGCTAATAATCATTTACAGGGTTATTCTTACCAGGGGAAAAGAGGAAATAACAGGTGAACACAATAAGATCATATGATTTAAGAATTCAATATAGACATTGGTATTAATGCCAGTCTACTGGGTAAATTCCAAATTGGGTAATTACGTTCTGCACACCTAAAATCAAGCCTGAAGTTTCTTTTGACTATGAGCTATGCACTGTGCTGGGGTGAACAGTTGGGAATTCCTGAATTCTAATCCCAGTTCTGCAACTAATTTGCTGTGAGGCCCTGGGCTAGTCACTTGAAACACCCAAGTCTAGAATCAGAGAGAGCCCTATTCTGGTAGATGCTGTACAATGCCTAGTATAATGGATCCTTGACTGGGGTTCCTAGGTGCTTCTACAATACAGCTAATAGTAACAAAATTGGATCAGTTTCCCCATCTGTAAAATGGGACACAATAATTGTTTATCTACCCCTTAGGGCTGTTGGGAGGGCTATTCTGATTTAATGGGAGAAAGGCAGGTCTTGCGACTCAGTGAATGTGGGTTCAGTTCCTGGCTCTGTTACAAGCTTCCGGAGTGAAGTGAGGTATATCAGTTAATCTCTTTGTTCCTCTTCTGTAAAACAGGACTAATAACAGTTCCATTTTCCCAACCTGTATCTGCCTTGCCTCTTTAGGTTGTAAGCTCTTAGGGGCAGGGACTATGCCTCACTAAGTGTATGGACAGTTCATAGCATAATGGGCCTCTGATCTCAGCAAGCATCTCTAGGTGCTACCATAATACAAAACAATCATAATTCAGCCAGTTAATATTTGCATAGTGCTCTGAAAATGGTAAGTGCTAATTATTGTTATTATACCGCATGTTAACTTCACTGCCTGTTCCAAATTGTTGTCTTCGGTTGCTATGCACTGTTAAGCAGCAACTGTACTCTGTCCCAGAGTTGGCTGCATTTACTGGAGGGTGAAATTAGCTTTTTTCATGTAAATTGTTTGGAGCTTTGGGATCCTTCTGGATGAGAGGTGCTACAGAAATGTAAATTGTTAAAAACAGAGGTGAATGTAAAGCTTACAGCAACAACTCTCCCTGTGCAACCAGTGTTCTCATATCTTTTCTAAGCATCAGTGGGGAGGCTGCTGCTCTGCAGCTTTCTGCCTCCAATATGTGCTTTTTACAGCAAAACCTTACTGCAGCATTCACAGCATAATTCTTAGCAGAGTGCAAAAAGACATCTGCATCCCTGATTTCAGCTGTCACAAAGCTTCACTAGCTCCAGCCCAGCAGTGGAAATGGCAATTAAGGACCCCGGGCACGTCACCACTAAACTGAGCAATAGCCTAGAGGGTCTTGATAAATGTGATATGGCTGAAGCGATATGCGTGAACCACAGAATAGCTGGTTTACACTGAGTAATAAATCCTCACACTGAAAACTCTCATCTTAGAGTTAAAGTTGCTAGACTATAAGAACATAAGAAAGGCCAGAACGGGTCAGACCAGTGTTCCATCTAGTACAGTGTCCTATCTTCCGATAGTGGCCAGTGACACCATGTATCCTACTGAAACAAACCTTAAAAATCAAAGAAACATACAGAAGAGTCATTCAACCCCCATCTACATTCCACTCATCAGTCTCCCTTCTCAGCCCACACCCTTCTGCCCTCATATCCCTACCCTCATCCTCTAAAACACTTGAACTCAGACCTGTTTGTGGGCTATATGTACAGCTGTTTGACAAATGGTAATTGTTTACAACTGATTTTCTTTAAACATTTTTTTCAATATTTTCCTGTGAATTTTTTTTTATTTTGATGAAAAAAAGAAACCTGAAAAACTGACTTCTCCCCCACACACTTTTTCTTTTTATTAACACCTTTCTCTTTTTGCTTCTTTTTTCCCTCCCCTTTTCTAGTGGCAAAATGGGGGATTGGAACAGGGAAGAAAGGAGAAAAAAACGGAAAAACCAAAACCCTATAACCTGACCTTGCTAAAAATGAGCTAAAAGTGCTACCCTGCATCGACAGTAGGGAAAGCGGTTGAATTTCGATCAGGCTCAGCTAGCTCGTGTTAGCCAAGCCCACTTCAGAATTCAGCCACCTTTCCTAACGTAGACAAAGCCTAAATTGGTAAAGATTTTAGATGGCAATTTCCCATGTTTTCTAAGAAGTACATATCCATGCTGGAGGTTATTCACATGGATAGCTCTTGTTGTCAATATGTATCATTGCTTTGCTACCTGCAGAGCCCTGATTTCTTCTATGGCCCCTGGTGAGCTGTACTCTTTCACTGTGTCCCACCACACAGCAGATTAGCCCCACGCTTCATACCTTTCACAGCCCTGTTCCCCCTGTCACACGTCAGAATATCCTCTAGATCTCTATTACTTTCAGCTCTTAATTATTTGTGTGTCTCATGCAGATTAAAATTGTGCTGGTGAATAAAAACACAGCTACCTCAGGGTCAGGGCTGCAGGAAGAAAGACATCTGAAGAAAGAGTGTAAGGCATGATCATGAGATAGAGTTGAAAACAAAAGACATGTGGGGGGAACCAAACAAACAAACAGGTCCAGTACAGGCCCCAATAAGAAAGTGAAATGATTGTCTGTAGTATTTGAAAGTAAAGGTATTGGTTCTGTACTGACTCAAGGGGAAGAGTGCCACCCACTGATCATAGGCAAAACTGCCTGCGTCATCCCAGCTTCACAGAACATAACACTAGAAAAGCCCTGTTAGCTTGTTTATTAGCACAGCCATAGGCAGCATGGCCCAGTAGAGTGGATGACGAGAGCTGAGTTCTGAACCTGTTCTGTTCTGAACCTGTGGCGTGAGTGAGTCAAGTCACTTCCTCTCTAAGCCTTTGTTTCCCTCTTACTCTTTGTCCATTTTATCTATGTTGGCTGTAAAATTGTGAGGATGAGGATTCTTTTACTCTGAGATTGAAAACTGCCTCACACAAGGGGCCCTGATTTTGGTTGAGGCTTCTAGGTGCTACTGCAACATGACTAATCATCTTCAGCCAGCCCATTGCCCTGGGAGCTAATGCAAGATTGTTCCCTACAATTATGAGTGTTTAGTCCTGTTTAATGCAAAATTTCCAAGTGATGGGACTGCCACCATCTATTCCTAAATATGTCATTGTCCTTAATACCAGGATCTTCGCTGCTGTTAGGAACATAAGATCTTCCATATTGGGTCAGACCCAATGGTCCATCTAGACCAGTATCCTGCCTCTGACAGTAGCCGATACCAGAGCTTCAGGGGGAGTGTACAGTTTGATGCTGGCAGACCAGGTGCCCGATTATACCAAGGCCCATAGGGCCCCACTGAACACTGACAAATGCATAGCTGGAAACCAGTTTGGCTCACCTGTGTTAGTATTATTAAAAATTATAAAAACGTGTTTAGTGTTTAGACTTTATGAAATGCTTGTAGAATGCTGCATGTATTAATCTCACAACATCTGTGCACTATGTTATAAGGTTACATTAAATGTTCGCTCTGAACTTTGTAAGCCACAATCAAGAAAGAAGCTTTACCAAGTGTGAAATACTAGTTTTCCACAAGAGGTGTCACTTCCTGCTCAACGAAACAAGTCCCATAGACACCAGACAAACCCTTGTTGAATATCTACGCCAAAAGACTTTGGTGATTGTGCCTCCCACACCAGTGAAAAGGAGCTGGACTCCTTCCATCAGTTTAAACTCTGGGAGAAGGGAATAAAAACCTCTGATGAGAAAGAACTGTAACTCTCTATGCTGCTTGAACTCTGAGAAGCGAAGATTTTTAAGCATAAGCAAGAGATCCCCAGATGTTTGGCCTCGTTTAGTGTAGAGGACTTGTAGAGTTTCTATTACCTTTTGGAACCTAAGACTATCTCATTTGTGTGTTTGTTTACCTGCTTTAACATTGTAAATAACGCTTATTTCTTATAGGATTGGCTACAAGCATTGTCTGTGTTTCCATGATTAGGCTGTTATAGTGTTTGAGGAGTCACACTTGATGCCTGGTTGATGAGAACTCACAGCCAGTTTGGAGATTGTGCCCTGCTTCTTCACAGTCTGACCTGAGCTTGGTAATCACACCTGTGAGCCACTCAAGACAGCTGACATACAGAATAGGGCAATTATATGGTGATCCACTCTTGTCTTCCCCTCCCAGTTTCTGGCCGTCAGCAATTTAGGGTCACTCTAAGCATGGGGATGCAACTCTGACCATCTTAGCTAATGCCATCAATGCACCTGTCCTCCATGAATTTATCTGGTCCTTTTCTGAACCCAGTTATACTTTTGGCCATCACAAGGAATGAGTTCCACAAGTCAATTGTTCATTGTGTGAAAATAAAAAAGTTTTTCCTCATTTGTAGGAAATCCGTGCCTATTAATTTCATTGGGTGCCCCTAGTTTTTGTATTGCTGGAAAGGATAACACTTCTCTGTTCACTTGTTCCACACCAGTCATGATTTTATATATTCCCCCTTCGTCGTCTCTTTTCTAAGCTGAATAGCCCTAGTTTATTTAGTCTCTCTTCATATGGAAGCTATTCCTTACTCTTGATCATATTTGTTCCTCTTTTTTTAAACCTTTTCCAGCTTCATTATATCCTTTTTGAGACGGGGCAACCAGAACTGAGCACAGAACTCAAGGTGTGGTTGCAAAATGGATTTATACAGTGGCATTATATTATAAAGGTATATTCAGCCTAAATTTTCCCTAACTTAATTTTGTCACAGTAGTCCCAGTTTTATCCTCATATACCACACTAAGACTACGTCTCCACTTGGAGTTCGGACTGTGATTCCCAGCTCACACTGACATACTCATGCTAGCTCTCACAAGCTTGTGTGCTAAAAATAGCAGTGTAGCCATGGCAGCATGGGCAGTGGCAAGCAGTGGCACAAGCTACCAACCCCAAGTATGTACCCATAGGGTCTGGGCAGGTTTGTACACGGGGTGGCTAGCCCAAGCCACTACTCATCACTGCCCAGGCTACCAAAGCCACGATATTATTTTTAGCATGCTACCTCAATGAGGCCTAGCACAATTATGTCTCCTCAAGCTGAGAATCATACCCATTGCTAAAAGTGTAGACATAGCCTAAATAATTCCTTTCCCTTCCTGTGCTAATCCCATCCAGATATTTGTAGACTGCTATCACATCCCTCCTTAGCTGTCATTTATCCAAGGGCACACAGTTAACTTTTGTAATCATTCCTCTTAAATCAGACCTTCCATCTTCTTGATTATTTTTCTTGCTCACCTCTGAACCCCTTCCAGTTTGTCAATAGTTTTTTGGTAATGTGGTCCCCGGAACAGAATGCAATAGTTACTTATTAGCATTCTAAGAGTGGCCTGGCCAGATGAATAACTCTATGATAACTTGCTGCCAGCTCAACACATTGAAAAGTTCACCTTTTTAAAACACCATCAGATTAAATCATATTAATACAGTCCCTGTCATAATGTCACAGCAGCCGTGTGTTTCAGTCCATGAGCCTACGTGAGGAGGAAAAAGGAGCCCAAAGGCTTCAGTGATATTGGAACTTTCTACAGGTGCTAAAAAGAGCTGGAGCACTTCCAGCATCTTGCAGGTAGAATTCACCCATGGGTTGCTGGTATTGTGGTTTCTTCATGTCTCAGTCACACACCCACCTTCTACAGCTGCATAAACTCCCTATTAGGTGTGCGTGGCAACCGGAAGAGCTAACCAGTTTTAAATATTCACCCCTACTATGGGGTGCCATTTGTCTTTCCTAGAGTTGAACAGCAAATATGCAAGCATTCCTTCCCTTCCTGGCACTTCAGTGTTAGAGCTGAATGGATTTCCATCAAGCAATAATTAGTGGAGACTAGAGAATGTCTGGCTGGCACTTAGCTTCATAAGCCATTTCGCTGGTTGTGGAGGCTATGAATACATATAGATGGAAAACCAACAACTGATTATTGTTAAGACATTTATATTATGAGCTCTCATCACATATTCGCTCTGTGCCTCAGTTTCCCATTTATATAATGGCACTTCCCTCCTTGACAGGAAGTACTGTGAGAATAATTGAATTATTACGACTATGAGTTGGTCATATACAATAGTAATGGGGCTACCATATGAATACCTAAGAGAGATCCATTTCCATCAGTTTAGTATGTCCTGCTAAATTAGCAAATGTTGTACTGAAGAATGCTACCATATTCCATGCGGACACAGAAATTTTAGTTGATGTGGTAGAAGTGAAGGGGTTGATATTTACTAGCTTTCTGCTTTGTTAATAAGCCCAACATAGTAAGCGAGATTTATATGCACAAATAAAAATACTCGCCTTCCTCCAAAGTACAATGGGAGCAATGCTTTTGGGTCAGATTTGGCCCTCATTTACTACAATGTAAACTCAGAGTAATTCATTCTGGTTTTCTACCAATATAAATGAAAACATCTCTAGCCCTTCATGATCTAGGACACTGAGATATTTAATTGCCACCTTCACTTTATCATTAGATATTGTGCTTGATTGTGCTGTTAATTTGATCCTGCATTCAGTTACCCCAAACGAACCTCTAGACTAGCTCCATTGACTGCCATGTAATTGAGACCAGGTTTTAAAAATAACAATCACTCTGCGCTTGTTCTTGTAACTTTAAATTCTCCCTTACACAGGTTTTCTGCATCAATGACACTTTTTCTTGTATCCAACATCATAACTAATGGCTGGTGTCAAAAGGTTAGTTCAATTAGTATGGCAGAGTGATCACGCATGTTTCTGTCTCATGCTATTGACACATCCTGCCCCATTTTGCTTCTAGTTCCAAGTGTGATGTTCAGAAGAACTCAGCACCCCACCCTTCCAATCAAGAACACTGAGAGTTGCTGGGTGCGGTGCACTTATAAAAATCTGGCCATTTAATTTAGCTCCTGAATGGGAGCTGAGCCTTTTTGAAAATCTGGCTCTACATCTTCTAGTAGGGCTAGAGACTGACCTATAGGACTGGTCAAAAATGTCCCATCAAAACTGTTTTTTGATGGAGAATTGGGTTGATGGCTAATTTTTTTTTAAATGAGAAGTGTCTACTTTCTGTGGAAAATTTCAACTATTTGTCAAAAACTTGTGTGTTTTATCCATAAATGTTCAGTTTTTCAATGAAAAATTTTCTACAGAATAAAATCCATTTTCTGACCTGCTCTATTGAGCAATGAAAACAGAGAAGACCAACTGGACACTCCTATTTACCCCATCCCATAATGTAAGAACATTCCCAGATCCCCAGGCAACCTCTTACAAATCTCCTGAGTAAAGCTCCACCTATTTCATGAAGCATTCCAGCTATGGCTACACAACATCCTGTTCTGTATCGAACTGAACTGTGTTTTACGGACTGGGGCCTTTAGATCTGTTGCTCTCATGGGCTAGGATTCTGCTATTCATTCAGTACTTTTTACTCCTGTCTGTACAACATGTGTAGCCATGGAGACACTCTACATTAAAAGAAGCATGTGATAAATACTTTTGTCATAAGAGGTATCATTAATATCTTGTGGTTGCCAGTTTTACAGCTTATTGAGCAAATACCTGAGAAACATTTTTTTTAAAAACTTGATATTATTATACTTGATATGTGCAGATAAGAATGGCACCTGCAGGTAAATTAGCACTTGCAATAATTATCCTAGACCTAACTATCAAACTTCATGCTTTAGGGCATAAGCTGATCACTTTCTGGGGTGAGACAAAAATGTCCTCTCCCCCACATCGTAGTATGGCATAGTTAGTTAGGTGCTGGCAGAGAAAGGAGATGGGAGAAAGGGATGGGCCATCTTCTTCTGGCACAGCTAGCATTGGTCGCTGTCAGAACCAAGACAGCAAATTTGATGGACAATTACTTTGCTATGGTATGTCAGGAAGGCAGGACACCAAGCTTGTTGAACTACTGGTTTGTTGTGGTATAGCAGCATGACAGGATAACAGATTAGATGGCCCATTGCTCGGAAGCAATGAGAAGTCCTGTGTTCCAAATTTTCTTTTTTCTCACTAGCATCATCAGATGACTCTGCTGCGGGCTGAAGGGATTTCTTCTTCCATAGGTATTAAATGCTTTTGGAAGATTTTAGATGCTGTATTAGCAAGCGCAACTCAACATTCTGCATTCTGAGGTGTCAGGTTGGGCACTGTGAGATACTGCCTGGAGGCTATTTACCATGACATAACCAAGCGCAGTGACTACACTGATGCTTTGTCACTAAAAGTTTGGCGCAAAAAGCTCTACGCCCCTCACTGAGATGATTTTATTTTGTCCCAAAATCAAGGGAGTTGAGTCCGCCAAGGGAAGGGGGGGGCGGTGCAGGGATTGCAGTGTGTAAATCACTGTTTTGGTGCCAAAAGCTGACTTTTGTTGAAGGGGAAAAAAAAAAGTCTAGTGTAGACCAGGCCTAAGCTAGCCAGAAGTGAAATGCAGAGGAAAGAAATGGGGCTCAGGCTCAGCTTTGCAAAGTCAATTAGGTGCCTAACTCCCACGGAGCTGGGCTTTAGGCCTCTGACAGATGAGCCAGAGGGAGGCGCCTCCCTCTTCTTGGAACTGCAGCTTTGATCCCTCTTTGGGAGTTAGGTGCTTAGGCCAGTTCATCCCTTCTCATAAAGAGAGAGAGCAATTCCCTGTTACAGGGTTGGGGTTCGGTTCGGGTACGCCCCTGGGCTGCTGGAGATCTGTGTTCAAGTCCCTCCTCTGAGGCAGAGTAGAGATTCCAAACTAGATCTCAAGCATAGCCGGTGAGTGCCCTACGCACTATTAGGCGTTCTGGGCACCTGCCTGCCAGCAGTTCCTGGTACTATTTGTAGGTACTGGGGCAGGCGGGTCTAGGCTCATGCATAGTAAGAGGCCAGCAATCCCTTGTGTGAGGCCTGGGCCTGTAGAACATTCACAGTACACCTATAGGATTAGGCCAGGCTGGAAAGATAGGTAGGGGAACACATGGTTTGGGAATCCTGCCTCAGGGTCACCAGGGTTGTGGCTCACAACAGGTTTCTGAGCAGGTCATTAGCTGTGGGGTGGCATCAAGAGTTAGGCAGCTTTGTGCACACCCATCAGCAGAAACTTATGCCCCTGCGGGGTTAGACAGCAGCTTAGCAGTGTTTTGAGAATGTCACTGCTGCTTGAATGTTGGATTTAGATGCCTAAAGAGGCCATTCAGTGCCTAAGTATCTTTGTGAATCTGGCCCTAGGTGCCTAGTGAGATTTTCAAAAGGTGCCTAACTCCCACTGATTTCAATTCAGTTCAAGGCACCTATCTGCCTTTGTGCCCAATTACCTCTGAAAATGTGGCCTATAGACTCTCTGTCTTAGTTCTCCATCTGTATAATAGGGATAATAGCACTTTCCTACCGCTTAAGGGTACTGGGTGACTAAATACCTTAAAGACTCTGAGGTGCTCAGGTACTTTGATGGTGGCAGCCATGTAAGTATCACAGACAGACTTTAAAAAGTTGCCTAACGGTAAGATGCTGGGCATCGAGTAACAAGTCAATGCTTAAATTCCCCTAATGAGGCTGATTTTTCGGTTACCAAAACCACAAGAGGCACCATCACATACTCTAGCCACCTCTGACGATTAGTTAAAACCACATTTGGTACAATTAAAGTAAAACAAAAAGAAATAGCAACAGCTTCACAGAGAATAACCACACCCACCATCCTGTGCAGTAAAATACAGAGAAACACCCACCCTCCCTCCATTTTCAGGCAGCGTTTCCCTCCCCAAAAGTAGAGTAATTATGCACCCATCTATTTATTCATGGAGGAGTGGTCCTTATCAGGCTGATGAGGCTGGGACGCTGATGCCTGAGCCCCCGAAGATTGTACCGAGAGGTACTCTGGGCCATCTGGGTTTCCCATGGTCCCCAATAGGGTCATTGCTAAGGGCCCTGGGTCCATGCTGGTGCTGACATCGGTGCAGGCTGGGGAGCCTGTTGGAGGTGGGATCCTGTCTCAACAGAATGGTGGCGATGCTGCCTGCGGTGCCGGTCGCCACGCTCCGAAGACCCACTGCTGGACAACGATCTCCGGTGCCGGCATCTAGGGTGTCAATGTGGTGAGGAGATGGAGGAGTTGGAGCTCGATATGCGCCTCGGCACCGAAGATTTCCTGCGCCACTTGCCCTTCATGGAGGTAGAGTTGTGCCGGCCATGTTGCTGTCGCTCTGATGAGTGCGAGCGTCAGGGTCCACTGTCGACCAACACCAGGCGATCGAGACCTGGATATGTCTCATGCCAGGGGCTACTCCTGGCTGTGAGCTCGCTCCAGCACCATGATCCGCACCGAATTATGGGCTGAGGATCAAGACTGGTATCGGGCTGTGGTCTCCGGAACCGGGATCCGCACCGGGCTGCGTGCCAGGAATCGAGACCAGTGCAGCGATTTTGCTTCTGGCACCAGGATCTGCTCCAGGCTGCGAGCCGGGGATTGGGACCAGTGCCTGTCGGGCACCGGGATCTGCACCAGGCTACAAGTCATAGACCGGGATCGGTGCCATTCTGGCACTGAGACCCGCCTCAGGCTTGGTGCAGGAGAAGCTGAACGCCGACTTCCCCTTGAGGCGGAGCTGGAGCGACGTCATCTCTGCTGCCGACCTCTCGACCACTCTCGGTGCCGCGGTATTGAGGAGGGTGAGAACTCAGAGTCTGAGCTGGAAGTGGAGCCCACACTTTTCACCCTTCCTGACCATTTGGGAGGAGACTTGGGCATCTGCCTCAACCACCCACCGGGGCTGCCCAACACAGGTTTACCCCAAGACACTGGTCCCGGTACCCTCGGCCGAGGGGAATATGGAGGTGTAGGCATACCATGAGGGCGCGAGCCACTGCAAAAGCCTCTGGTGTCAATGGTCCTTGCAAGGGCACTCTCCCCCACCCCCAGGGGTCGGGGGAGGCTCCTTGTGTGGAGATGCTGGTGCCGGAGTACTCTCCACAGCACTTGGCTGGGGCATCTCCTGGCTGGTTACCAGCTGCAGTGCGGTGTCTTTGGCAGTAACCGGCTTCTTCTTTTTCTTCGGTATCGGAGATTTTCGTGTCTCCGGTGACGGTGGGGCGCTCCGCACCGAGGAGACACTTGGTGCCGCAGGGGAACGAGATGCCTCGGAGTCCAGCCGGAGTGCAGAGTCAATCAAAATGGCCCGAAGACAAACGTTCTGCTCCTTCTATATCCGCGGCTTAAAAGATCTACAGATCTTACACTTATCCTTCTGGTGCTGCTCTCCCAGACAGAGAAGGCAGCACTCGTGAGGGTCACTCACGGGGAAGGGTTTACCGCACGCGGCACAGGACTTGAACCCAGGGGAACCCGGCATGGTTCCCGAAGGAAATAGCCCTTAGGGCTTCTAACTAAACTATACTAACTACTTAACAATAACTATGCACACTGTACCACACTAAGAACAGGGGAATGCTGTTTGCAGTGCAAGGAGCAGTAGCAGTTCCAGTCACCATCATGGGCGGAAAGAAGGGACTGAGGGGCCGTGGGGTCCCTATGTACCGTGGCATGAGCGCAGTACTCCAGGGGGCGCCTGCACCAACCCTACGGTATCTGCTAAGGGGAAAAAAGTTCCGGAAGCCGGTGCATTGTGGCGTGCATACACTTATATGGGAACGGATATGAGCAATCAAAGACAGAACTAATATTATAAATGGTCACCCCAACCCAAGTGCCACAACACCTAACAAGCAAGATGGCATTATTCATAAGAATTTGTCTAGGAACCACACACTGGATGAAAGGGCAGGGTATTATACACATTAAGCTTCATGCTTATGCAACATGCTCAGTGTTGAATGCTATTTAGGTGATGCACAACATGCAGTCATTGTTGTTTGCTTCGGAGCATAACTAGTCTTGAATGTTCTCACATACACGAATATAACAAATGATGCTGAGCATTTCACTGAGAGACAGAGTCTAATCCCCTTTCTCATACTGAGTAGTATCTTATTCCATGAGTAGTCCTACCGATCACATTGGTGCTACTGAAGTGAGTTACTAACATATCAGTATCAGAATCTGATCTATACGTTATTACGAATTGTTGGTCTTGTGATAGCACTTAGAGTCCCCCACCTCACTGTGCAAGGCGCTGTACAAACACATGGCAAAAAGATGGTCCTTGCCCCAAAGAGCTCACAATCTAAATACGAGACAAGAGGTGAATTCAACACACGGAGAAAGCATGAGGAAACAGTGAGATGATTATGAACTGCGGCACCCAAGCCGCCTTGCTTGGCCACACACATAGTCTGTCTTGCTAAGCTTCATAGACAGCTTATGCAATCCTCATACTTCTACACAGACACATAAATATATATTGCTATCAGAGTACACAGGTTTCCATGCAAAGGTAGATATTCACAGGCATCTACAGGTCCTCACACATTTATTCTCCCTAGTTCAGAAACATATTGGGCTCAATTCTCCACTGGGCTTGTGCAGAACTTGGGAGGGGTGGGGTTGAGATGGAAGTGACTGTATCTCTTTGATTCTCACCTACCCAGCCCTGATGGAAGCTAAAGCTCTAGGGATGCAGCTCTTACTTTTGCCACAGTCATAAACTCTTATGCCAGCTGAGGATCAGCTTTGCTGCACCATGTACCTGTTATGTCCAAAGAGAGAAATAAATGGGCATATGAAGGAGGGCAATGTTTACCAGGACCTTCCTTCCTACAGGCTCTTTCCCCTGACTCTGTGTCTATCACCAGTGGCAGATTTACCCTCCCCAGTGTATGATAGACTATAAGTGGTTACATTAAATTAACTATTTATTAACCACAGATCAGTGGTTATTACCAATGTGGCCTGAAGCCAACAGCCAAACTAATAAGAGTGGTTTTTAACAAACAACAAACATATACATCATCATGACTTTAGGTGACGGAAACTGAGGACCAAGAATGGGCACAGGAGAGGACTGCAACTGAGAACCAGGACACCGACAGGAAGGCACCAGGACACGGGACACATGAAGCCGTCAACAGGAACAAATCAGGATTCTTTGAGAACAGGTAAGTCTTTCTTCAGTTTTATCTTGACCCAATGTTGCGGGATAAGTATGGATGACTGTCTCTAGGATGGACAGCCATGAGTGATGTCTGCACATCTCTTTTATGGTCCACTGTCTCTCAGCAGATAAAAAGGTCATGTGACCCCACCTACCTATGCTTTTCCCGCCTTTTGTGGAAAAGGGTGCCAATTATTTGGGAAGAAGGGAAAACGATATGGAGTTCAAACAACCTGTCGTAAAACAAAATGGCTAACCACGATTTCACCTTATACCCCCTCCTCTCCTTGCACCTCCCAGAAAAACCCTCCCCTTCTCCTCTGACCTACCCCTGCCTCCCATCCCTGCCCCTGCCCCAACATGCCCCCTGTGCCTATGCAGCAAGTGGAAGACTTGGTATAGGAGGCAGCATAGCTCCTTCCACTAGCTTTATACTAGCTGGAGATTCCCCGTGTGCAGAGAACTTAGCAGACTGAAGAATCCAGCCATCATCTATATAGTTACACACACACAATCCATTCATTTATAATTAAAGAAGCTAGACTGCATAGCCCACCAAATCCTGAAAGCAAGGAAATAAGCAGTTAAGTTATTCAACACTCAACTGACATTCCTCATATCAGTTCCCCTTCTCAACCTTAGCTACCTCCTACTGCCCATATATTTCTATCAAGCGCTTTTATGTTGGCCTCTAGGCTGCTAAACTGCTCCTTTCAGCATACCAGATTTTCCTGGGAGATCTGTAGTGCACCAGACCAACCCTGCTGAGCTGATGCTATCTCACAGTTTCACATGGCTGAGGGGTTCTGGCCACAGACTATGCAGTGCCATGAGTACTGTTATTCCCAGACAAATACTTTAAGCTGGAGCTAAGTGCATACCAGTAAAAAATCTTATAAAACTAATGTAGTTACCACAAAACAAGTATTAAAATTACAGGTAAGGTTACAGCTCTAGCACTCAGCAACACCAACTCCCATCTTCCCTTCATAACCGCTTTGTAAAATCTAGTATTTTGGATCAAGAATATTTCCTGCAGGTGGGACTTGTGTTCATTCTGGAAAACCGTTGAGTTCCCATCACCCTGATATTATAATGGACACTCATAGAGAGGACTCGATGAGCAGGTGGGATGAGGGATACAAGTGTGCTCTCTCTGCACGCAATTGCATGAGGTTGTCACACAGGCAAGGTAAGTCAGAGGCAGGCTTGCCCAGTGGTTAGGTCACTGGCCTAGGCAACTGGCTTCAATCTCTTGCTCTGTCATGAGCTTCCTGTGTGACTTTAGCCAAGTCACTTGTCTCCCTGTATTCTCAGTCCCTCTCTGAAAAATGGGGAGAACAGCATTTCCCTACCTCACAGGGGTGATGTAAAAGATTATGAAATACCTTGAGATCTACTTATGAAAAGCACATATGAGAAATAGGTCTTATTGCTCAGAGATAGGATTTGCTTTTTAGACCATGAAAGATATTCCTTTCTCCTCTAGAACTAAGCTAAAGGGACCTTGCTTTTCTGGGCTTTGCTAAGTATTCAGATGAGGTATGATATGCAAACTGTTACTCTTATTTTGATCTGATTCTCTTTCTCTTTTTAAACAGATCTTGTTTTAAAGGAAGATATTGCTGTGTGGGTGTTTCATTGAATCCATTCCCAGAAAGAGCAAAGTCTTTCAACCCCTAAGGGGAGGTAAAGAAGGCAAAAGGTGTGTCTGAAACCTAACCCTCCACTCAGTCTTGGTCAAAAGGGTACAGACAGAGCTTTCTTTTCCCAGCAAGAAGTGCTGCAAAAAGGCTATTGTGGGCATACACAAGAGAAGAAAGCCTAAGGACCTAAAGGGGAAATTCTGGTGGGAAGGGCACAGAGGACGATAAGGTCTATCCAAGTGAAGCTGTCCTTAGCATTCCAAGCACTGAGATCCATCGTGTTACTTCAATCACCTGCCACCCTGTTGGCACACCAAGGTGCAAACCCTCAAAAATATTTAGATACCTAACTCCCTTTGATTTCAGTGGGAGTTAGATGCCTCAATACCTTTGAAGATTTGAGCCCCAGTGCCTAGAGCAGCACCGCTGCTTATCTAGGTTACCGTATCATGTGCCTTCCAGGGCTTATCAGTACCTTCAGCACATGGGAAAGTACATCATACCCTGACATCTTTTAGGAGGCTTATTGGACCTCTAGAGAGCCACAAGAGGCTCATCAGTCCCTCCAGTGTGTTATGAGCTCTGCAGGAGGTAAACCCAGCCCTGCAGAACTTTGCACACGTGGGGAGTGTGTGTGGTTGAGTGCTCCAGTTTGCTGCAGCTGGGCTTGTGGTCTGCTAACCACTGTGTCGCTCCCCAGCACTCCACTAAATTTTCTAAATATCTTCAGAGCCCTGCTACCTCTTGCAGAGGTCGCTGAAGTTCATCATGCCCCTCTGACATTGCTAGTTCAGCACGTATAGCAAAATGTATAGCAGTGTTTTCTAGCTATACCGAATGCTTGTTTTTGTTTTTCAAAAGGTCCTTTTAGAAATGGCTTGCCCAGCTCACCTCAGATTTGGTGAAAGGTTTCCACTGCATACAGACTGCATTTGAAGCTGAAAAGAATTTGGGGATTTCAAAAGCAGGACTCCCTAAATCAGGCATATAATGGAAACAACAATTCAGCCTTACTTATGATGAAGCTTCTGCGACCCCAGGTTAGAAAAGTGTGGGGCTCTTCTGCATCTGACCAGTGAAAGATTTGTGGTGACCTTGGTTATAAAAGACCAAAAAAGGGTTTCACTCATCACATAACAGGGCACAATAAGGGTTAATTTTCTGAAACCAATATGCAGAAGTCCAGAAAAAGCTGCCTGAGTTGATCATGAGCTTTCGGTTTGTGGTTCCTCGAATGTACTCATAGGTTTTCACACCTCGAGCTTGGGGGAAAGGGGATATTTTAAGTTGTTATCTGGTTCATCTGTATGAGATGCAACATGAAGTCACACTCACAATGGTCAGATATGCTGCAAGCTCACAGGAGCCACAAATGATCATTTCTGTTTATTTCTGTCTTATACTGGTTTTTCTCACCAACTATTCACTTTCACTTCACTTTCTTCTTGATTATTTCTTTACACTCTTTTAATGCAGACACATCCCTCTTCTTACAGCAATGACTATCTTTCTCTGCCTCAGTCTCTTCTTTTATTGCTCTCTTGTTTTCCCTGCTGCACGACAGCACAGTCAACCCTGCCTCCCCATGTTTATTTATGTCGGCAGTCATATCAGCTTAGGCTTCAGCTCACTAAGCAAGGCCTGGCAAATAGTCTGGTGCAGCAGGAAGAAGGGCTGAAGAGTCAGAAGATGGTAGTCTTCCCTCTCCATCAGTACCAGAACAGAAAATTCAATACGAAATGCTATGCAAACGGAATGGATACGCTAAGAACGTAAACACACACGCGCCACAAAATTAAAGGTTAAAGCTCCAAGAGCAGTAACTCAGCAGCAGAGACGATCCTATGGCAAAGCAGCTCTACCCTGAAAAGTGACCATGTAAAAATGGCCCCTTCCTACACACAAATTGCTCCTTGTGAGAACCAGACTTTGATTTGCTGGCTTTGTTGCAAAACTAAGGTTTCACTGCTTACTATTCCTGTTAACCCTGCAGATGCAACTCAGCTGGAGTGTATTCCTCCTCAACAGATTTGTTTGGTAAGTCCCAATCAATCACACCTGTTGCAACCCCGTGACAGCAATGGCTGTCACTGAGGGTTTCATGTCCCCTGCAGAGCCTTAATTAACATTGGTGATGATGATGCCCGAGAAGCATCTGTTTTCAACATCCATTATAGTTTGGATCTGTTTGCAGTTATAGACAGTTTGAACATTCAGTTGAGGACGCTCCCGAGAGGACCTATTGCTAACACCAAATGGCAGCAACAGGTCATTTTTCCGAGTGTAGGTGCACCTTTGGGCCAATATAGATATTGACTTTTCTGTTACCGCAGGCATAGTCCTGGACTTGATGGTCTCATGGCAAATGGCAGTGTAACAGCCTAGAGCCCAGTCCCAATCACCATCATTTCCAGTATATAGAAAGGCAGATTTTCCAGAAATACTATGAGAACTGTAAAAATAGCATTCATGGAAATCATTCCTGCCGCTTTCCAGAGGCTGTCTGCCACCACTGTATATTTTGTAAGGAAGACCAATATGGGAATCTCTGCTGTGTCTGAGCTGGACATGCCTTGGCTGCAAAGTATTCACTGTAGCGGTTCTATTTTCGCAATGTATTCTGTGCATTTTTTTAAAAAATCCAATATTTCATTAAGACGTGGTCAGCAGACATAGCGTTATCCATCAGAAATCGCTTCATGGCAAGGCCTCTCATCATACATCATCACTTCGGTTGTTTCTGCAGTATAAATCTTCTTCTTGGCTGGCTCGGTTAACCCAGAACTCTAATTAATGATCAGTCCTTAACACTGAGAACTACCATCTGATCAGCCACAAAATAATAGGCATCATCAGCCACACATAGTAGAGACTTTCCCTAAATTGTGCATGCCCAGAGTCAGCTGAGTGCTCTGTGTCATGTCTCAGATATTCATTAGACGGCTCCTCCCCGTCCCTCTGTCTGATACCAAAGGGTCATTGCTAAGGAGGCCAATGTAAAAAGTGACCTGCAAAAAAAATACGAACATTACTTTAAACCACAGAAATACATGTTAAATGCTCTCACTAACCCAGCTGGGCAGGGCATTCAACATGTTAATAGGTTTTCAACCACCTTTGCAAACTACCTACTCTTGAATCTCACAAGTATTGCAAAGCTCAGCTAGAGCATTGAGACAGCTTAGGGGGTCTGCAATGAATCTCTAGTGAGGTTTGGTTTAAATAAGAGAATTTCATAAAGGAAACTTTGAAAACCACATCACAGATGGAAAATATATGATTTACCTGGGACTCTATGAGATACCCAGGCCCAGATTCACAGAAATACCCCCATTAAGGACAGCACTTAAGCAAAGGGACTTCAAGATACACTTCAAGCTCATTTTATTTATGATATCTTGCAGATGAAACAAGGTGTGAAGCAGATTGGAAGTCAGGCAGAAATGGGATCTGGGGGAGGATCTCCGCAGAAGTTCTACTGTAAAAGTTAGGGTATGTCTTCATTTACAATGGCAAATTCAGCACCGTGAAGTCAATTCTCTGGGAGAAGTGGAGACCCACTCAATCAATCCAGATGTCAACCGAATAAATCCACCCCTGGAAAAAGACTAACACTGTGTCGACGGGAGAGCATTTCTGCTGTGCTATTTAGAATTTAGGAAGTTGATGGGAGATACGCAAGCTACTCTACATAGCTTGCATATCTCCCATCGACTGCCACTGAATTTCACGGTAAGTGTAGACCTGGCCAGAGAGACACAGAGCAGATTTTGGAACAATACAATTTTCTTTATTCTCATAAAGTTACTCGTCCAGTGTTAGAAGAAAGTGATCTTTTGTCATTGCCCCATGGAAGCTGGTACTTCTGGGGCCAGCCACAGTAGACTGGGCTACAGCAATACCATTAACAATGGCTCCCAATGAACTGCACGGAGGACAGCACCTACCACAGTGGGGTCATGGTCTATGATTGGGGTAGTAGGTACTATGGTCATACAAATAATACATCATCATCATAACCCAACCGATATTTTTCTTAGAAAATCAAATATTTCTTCACAAACAGGGACTGTATCTCCTAAGTAGGAACAACAGGCACCTGCTGCGTGTCACTGAGTGAAGGGCGCAGAAAAATACTGTAACACAAGGACAGCTTAGCATGGCAAGACTAGGCCCTAGAAATCCAGATTGGGTTCCATAAGCAATAGTAGGCCCCTGCTGGAAAACAGCCTGATGAAAAGCCCCTAGTAGGAAAAAGAAACGAATCCCAAGCTTAAAAATACCCTTGCATAAACATCCTAGCATAACAGTGGAAGATAGCTGGCCGCAGGACCAGTTTAAACCATTAAAGGTCAACTTCCCAATATTAAAAGCTAATGCAGCTGCTTTGTGCTAACAGCCAATAAACTAATAAAAAAACATGGTTACTTACCAGTAACTGTTGTTGTTCTTCGAGTGATCGCTCACATCCATTCCATTATACCTGAACGCATGCCACCATGCACTGGTTCGCGGGACCTTTTTCCCTTTAGCTGACCCCAAAGGGTCAGCACAAGCACCCCCTGGAGTGCTGCACTCATACCGCAGTAGATAGGGCACCGCCGACCCTACCCCCCCTCAGTCCCTTCTTTCTGCCAACTCCAACAGTGGGGATGGAGGGTGGGTGTGGAATGGATATGAGCAACACATCTCAAAGAACAACAGTTACTGGTAAGTAACCATGTTTTCTCCTTCGAGTGATTGCTCATATGCATTCTACTTAGGTGATTAACAAGCCATACCTTGGAGGTGGGTAGGAATCACCGGTGAGCTGCTCTCAGCATGGCTCTGCCAACTCGCGCATCCTCCCTTGACTGTTGGACGATGGCATAGTGCGAGGCAAAGGTGTGTACCGACAACCAGGTGGCAGCTCTGCGGATGTCATCCAGGGGGACCCTTTCCAGGAAGGCCACCAACACGGGCCTGGGTCCTTGTTGATGTGCTGTCACCATCCCTGGGAGTTGGACACCTGTGCGCTCGTAGCAGAACCTGATGCAGGCGATAATCCATCTGAAGATGCGTGGAGACCAGGGATCCCTTCATCCTGTCTGCCACCACGACGAAGAGCTGCATGGTCTTCTGGAATGGCTTCGTCCTCTCCAGATAGAAAGCCAGGGCCCTCCTCACATCCAGGGTGTGTAGTCTCGTCTCCTCTCCTCCTCAAACCCGTGGGGTTTAGGGAAAAACACGGGGAGGAAAATGTCTTGGTTACAATGAAATTGTGAGACCACCTTAGGCAGGAAAGCTGGATGTGGCCTCAGCTGTACCTTATCCCGGAAGAACATGGTATAGGGGGCTCCGAGGTCAAGGCTCTTAGCTCAGAGACCCTCCTAGCCGAGGTAATAGCCATGAGGAAGGCCACCTTTCAGGACAGGATCAGCAGGGGGCAGATGGCCAAGGGCTTGAAGGGGGACCCCGTCAGTCTAGCAAGGACCAGGTTGAGATTCCAGGGAGGCACCGGGTCACGGACCTGCGGGTAAAGCCTCTCAACCCCTTTGAGGAACCTCACCGACACAGGGTGGGAGAACTGGGACCGCCCTTCCAACAGCTGGTGGAACGCCAATATGGCCGCTAGGTGTACTCCGAGGGAGGCTAGCGCTAATCCCTGGAGCCTAACCTGCAGCAGGTACTCCAGAATGGCCTGCACGGGGGACATACTGGGGGTTATGCCCCGTGACTCTGCCCAGCAGGTGAACCTCCTCCACTTGGCTGTGTATGCGATCTGCATGGAGGGCCTCCTGCTACCCAGCAGCTCACGTTGGACCTGCTCCGAGCAGGCTCTCTCCTTGGTCAGCCAGAGAGTCTCCAGGCTGTCAGGTGCAGGGAGTCCAGGTTGGAATGCAGCAGTTGACCACGGTCCTGGGAAAGCAGGTCCAGCCTCCTCGGAAACTCGATTGGCGGGGCGACTGACAGGTCCTGCAGCATGTTGAACCAATACTGTCTCAGCCATGCCGGGGCAATCAGGATCACGTCCGCTCTGTCCCTCTTGATTTTCAAGAGGACCCTGGGTAAGAGCGGAATGGGGGGAAACGCGTACATGAGGGTCCCCATCCATTCGATGAGGAACGCGTCGGAGAGGGAGCCCAGCTCGAGCAAAACCTTGGGCACTTCCTGTTCCAGGATGATGTGAACAGGTCCAGTCGGGGAACACCCCACTCACAGAAAATCCTGTCCGCTCCCTCCGGATGCAAGGACCAGTCATGTTGGGGTAGAAACGACCTGCTGCGGTGGTCCCACCTCATCATTCCTGCCCCCCAGGAGTTGAGAGGCAGTTAAACAAAAGCCGTGCCTCACAGCGAAGTCCCAAAGTCGAAGCGCTTTCTGGCACAGAGCCGAGGAGCGCGCCCCCCCATGTTTGTTTATATAATACATTGCTGCAGTGTTGTCCGTCAGCACCTGTACCATTTTGCCCAGTAAACAGTGAAGGAACACTTTGCATGCTAGTCTGACTGCCCTCAGTTCTTTTACATTGATGTGGAGGGCAGTCTCCTCCTGCGACCAGCGGCCCTGAGTACTCAGGCCACCACTGATGTGGGCCCCCAGCCCAGGTCCGATGCATCAGAGATCAGGGTGACCGAGGGGGTCAAATCCCTGAATGGAACCCCTTGCAACACTGTCTTGGGGTTCCACCACCACCATCACTGCGGGGGGCACTGTTACCACTCTGTCTAGGGAGTGCCTGCTGGGCACATACACCGAGGCCAACCAACCATGGAGAGGCCTGAGCCTGAGGCGGGTCAGCCTCACCACATATGTATACAAGGCCATGTGGACCAACAGCTGAAGGCACTGCCTGGCTGTTGTGGTTGGGCACCTCTGTAGTTGTGAAATTATTGCAGCCATGGCCTCGAACCTCGAGTGTGGGAGGAAGCCCTGGCCCGAACCGAGTCTAGGGAGGCCCCTATAAACTCTATGCGCTGTACTGGGGACAGCATCGACTTCTGCTCATTGATGAGCAGCCTCAGACTGTTGCAGGTGGCCTGGACGAGGGAAACTGCCTTGTGCACCTGAGACTTGGACTTGCCCCTTATTAACCAGTCGTCCAGGGTGGGGAATATCTGGACCCCTCTGTGCCTCAGGTAGGCTGCCACCACTGCCACACACTTGGTGAAAACCCTGGGGGAGGAAGACAGGCCAAAGGGCAAGGCCATAAACTGGTAGTGGCCACCAGCTACCATGAACCTTAGATAGCGCCTGTGGACGGGAAGGATGGAGACATGGAAGTACGCATCCTTCAGGTCGAGGGTGGCAAACCAATCTCCTGGATTCAGGACGGGGATAATGGCCGCTAGAGACACCATGCAAAACTTCAGTTTCCTTATGAACCTGTTTAACCTGCGCAGGTCCAGTGTAGGCCTGAGGCCTCCCTTGGCTTTGAGGACGAAGAAGTACCTCGAGTAGAACCTCTTCCCCACCTCGAGCAGCAGAACTGCTTCTATGGCCCCTTTGTACAGGAGGGAGCGGACCTCCTGAAGGAGTAATTGCTCGTGAGATGGGTCCCTGAAGCGGGACGGGAAAGAGGGTGAATTGGGGGGGAAGCCACGAGATGAAGGGCGTAACCCCTGCGCATGGTGTCCAAGACCCAGCAGTCTGACGTGGTGCCCCGTCAGAGGCTGAGGTAGGGCCTCAGCCTGTTCCTGAAGGCTAAGGGCGAATCCAGGGGGGGATGGAGGGGGTGGGGTACTGGTGCCACCTTCGGGCGCACTGTCAAAACTGGCGCTTTCCCTTGGAGCCCTGGGAGGGTCCTTTGTGGGAAGCGGCGGACAACCCGGAGCGGTCGCGTCGCCCGAAACCGCTGTTCCTATCCCTACCCCTTGCGGGGGGGAAATGCCTAGGCAGTGGCCTAGGATGCTGCTGCTGTGGTGGGCATTGCAGCTGCTGGCAAGTCTGTAACCTCGCTGCCTGAGGGGTATATAGTCCCAGGGAGAGGAGGGTGGCCCTCGAATCTTTGAGGGCATGCGGCTTCTCATCTGTCTTCTCTGAGAACAGACTGGCTCCACCGAACGGCAAGTCCTGAATGGAGTGCTGCACCTCCTGGGATAGTCCCATGGACTGAAGCCACGCTGCGCAATGCACGGCGATGGCGGAGGCCATTGCCCTGCTGGCTGTGTCTGCAGCGTCCGAAGCAGTCTGTAAGGCAGTCCTTCCTCCAGGACCGTGGTGAAATCTGTGGCTTGGTCCCGGGGCAGTGACTCTGTGAATCTTCGCATAGAGTCCCAAAGGTTTAAATTGTACTTACCCAAGAGGGCTTGGTGATTAGCCACCCTGAACTGAAGCGCCACCATCGAGTAGACCTTCCTGCCGAAGAGGTCTCGTCTCCTACCCTCCTTGTTCTTAGGAGTGGCGCTCTGGGCCCCTTGTCTCTCCGGGCCCCTTGTCTCTCCTTCTGGTTGGCAGCATCCACAACCCTGGGGCTCAGTGAGTGTACAAGTACTCATGCCCTTCGGCTGGCAGGAGCTCCTGGTGGGCCCTGAAATCAATAAGAGGGGCCCCCTGGTCCCTGAAGGCTGCCTCATCTGGTGACGATGAGGAGGACAGGTGGCGGGGTTCTGTTGAGGGACCCTCCCAAGGGTCCGACTCCCTGTCCGAGGAGTGATCCCTCTTCTGCACCGATGGTGCCTGTGGGGGAGCCTGCTGGGCCATGGAGGCAGGGGCCGACGAAGTTCCCTGCCCCAACTGGGCTCCCCACGGCCCCCAGTATGGCCACTGCCACAGGGGCTGGGGCCAACCCAGTGCCGGTGCCGCGGGCTGTACATCTTCCCGGCATCGGGTCCTCCAGGAGCCCGAGCTGAGGGAACAGTGCCGGTGGTGCCGCCAGGAAGAGCAGCTTTGGAACTCGCTGTTGGACGATCCCGAGGAGCGGCGGTGCCATCTGCGGTGCCGACGCTTGGGCGAAGACGACGAAGACGATGACCGGTGCCACGGGATGGAAGACTTTCGTCGCCTCTTCCCCGGTGCCGGTGAATGGTGTTGAGCGCGTTGCCTCGGTGCTGAGTCGGAACTTGAGCGCCGAGAGCGGTCAGCAGGTGACAGGGACCTTGAACGGTGCCATCTCGATGATCAGGACCAGTGCCGAGAAGACTCGTCCGAAGACAAGGAGGGAGAGGAGCTATCCAACTCAACTCTCTGGCACTGGGTGGTGGGCGGTTGTTGCTACGGTTCTGGGCGTGCCCACCCTTCAGGGACACCCATTGCGGGTTTGCCCCAGGACACAGGCCCTGACTCCCTCAGCCAAGGGAGGGCCGGAGGCGTGGGCAAGGCCAGCAAAGCTCGTGCCGCCAGTGTAGAAGTCATGGACAGGGGGTCCCCCACTCCCAGGAGTCGGGGGAGGTTCCCTGTGTGTTGGTGCCGGTACCAGTGCCAGTGGCTCATCCATGAGCTGCGGCACCTCTGGGCTCGACCCCAGCCGCTCCTGTGGTGCGGGGGAGGGAAAGCACTCTACGCGCTGGCGGCGCTTCTTCTTTCTCGGCACCGGACATCTCAGTGGCGCAATGTGGTCCCGGGAGACTGCTTCTCCTGGGGAGGAGGAAGAGGACTGCTGAGGCATGTCCTGCGGGTGCACCCTTGCATGCCGAAGGAATGCACCCATAGAGGGTCCCTCCATGGGGTCTGACTCCTTGTTTGTGGAGCCTTCTCCTGTGTCAGAAACATGGACTGCACCCCCGCTGACAGGGTGGGTAGGGGTCCAGGTCCTATCTGGATTCTCATGGGGGCCAATAAGGCCATTGTTGCAGCCATTGTCCCTGGGGCCAAACCCGAGCTGACTGTGCCACCTGCTGTCACACTTGTGGCCTGAGTCACTAGACCGGCAGTGCCCTGGCCACCCCATATTCCAGGTGCCGTGCCCTGCCAGGGACTGTCCTTTCAATGCCTCCTACATGGAGGACGACAAGGACCACCTCTGCCACCACAAGCGGTGCTGATGGACAGAGACGCTCCGAAGAGCTCTCAGTACCTGAGTACCATCTCGGTACCAAGGACTCTGTGGTTCCACCTGCTCCTTGGTAATCGGGACCGGTGCCGCTCCGGACTCCGCAGTGCCGAGCCACGCTCCAGCAACCAGGCTGTGCGTCGGGGACTGTGCGGTGCAAGGTATTCGCATGGTGACCGGCTTCCGCACCGCCTCGGTGTGGGTGGACCCCTTGGTGCCGAGGCCTTCAACAGTAAGCGGGTTCTGCGTCACCTGTGGTGCAGGCGAACTCCATGGGGCCAGGGATGCGGAGCAGGAGCTGTCTGAGCACCACCTGGTGGCTCTCGACTGGTGCCGCCTCTTGGACCCTGCTGCCTCCAGTGCCGGGGACCAATGTCGGTGCTGAGAGGGGGACTCTGCATCCCGAGTCAAAGCAAGTCAGCTCGACAACACCGACCTGGAGCGACTCCTGGGGGAGTGTCCTCGCCCCCCCCGGTGGCCGTCTGGCAGGAGATCTTCGCCCCCCCCCCGTACCAGGGGTCTCCACTGCCCTTCAGGAGGACCCAACGCGGGCTTGCCCCAGGACACCGGCCCTTTCTCCCTCGGCAGAGGGGGTGGGCAGAGGTGGCATAAGCAGGCCGACAAGGCTCTTGCTGCCTGAAGCCTCTGCTGTTGATGGTGTTGGCAGGGGCACTCTCCCACTCCTAGGAGTCGGTGGTGACTCCCTGCTCAGAGATGCAGGCACCAGAGAAGACTCGACAGGCCGTGGCTGGTGCATCTCCACCCTCGACTCTGCCCGTACCCACGGGGCAGGGGAATGTCTACACTCCGTGCGCTGCCTCCTCTCCTTTGGCACCGGGGCTGCTGTCCAGTGCCGAGCTAAGCCTGGTGCCGGTGGTGCGCTCTGCACGGAGGTGAGACTCCGGTGCTGTGAAGCAGAACGGCTCGGGAGTGGAGTGCTGTTTTCATGAGCAGGACTTTGATGTTCCATTTAAAAGCCCTGTAAAGTGTCCTCCCCCCACCCCCAATCCAGGCGGCCCGGACATGGCCCAACCACCTTAAGTCTCTCAGGGACTTCTTATCTAACAACTACTTAAGCTAACTACAGTACTTAGAAGAACAAAGAGATCAAATAAAGGGGGAATTGTACTTGCAGAGAGCAAGTGCTAGTTCCAGCAACTGTCACAGGCGGAAAGAAGGAACTGAGGGGGGTGTAGGGTCAGTGGTGCCCTATGTACCACGGCATGAGCGCGGTACTCCAGAGGGCACCTGTGCCAACCCTACGGGGTCTGCTAAGGGGAAAAAAGTTCTGGGAACCAGTGCACGGTGGCGTGCACCCACCAAGAGTGGAATGGATATGAGCAATCACTCGAAGGAGAACAAGTGTTAAGGCCCAATCCCTGAAGTGGATTAAGAGTTACACAATATATTGCTAGGTAAAGCCCATTGCTATGCTTCGAAAAGGGGGGTATATTAGGAGACTCTCTGTGGATCTGTCAAGGCCTTAGCAGATGCCCCGGTCAGGTTGGTTCCCAGGTTGCAACTCGCTTGCAGGGTGATAAATGGGTCTCCCCATCCTTTTGTTGGTAAGCACTTTCTTCCTATGCTGTGGGCTACTGATAGTAATGTGGGCTTATCATGTTATGGCAATAGCATTTTGCTTTTAAAATGAAACTGCCTTAAATTCATACCAATAAACTAGTGTGTGTGCATGTTTCCTTGTCTGGCTGCTCTCTTTCTCGCCACCAAAATTGGAGCAGGAACACGGATTACTGGGATTGGAACCAGTGCACTACCCTGCACACGGTAAATGGCCTACCATCATTTGGCAACCCGAGTGGTTCTGGGTACTGACATTGGTATTCTGGAACCTGGGTGTGGCCTAGCTTTCTTCTATAATGTCACCAAAGGCAGGACTCTATGTCCCAGGATGCAACTGCTATATAACATACCCAGGGCTCCCGGCCATGTTGGTATTAATAGAACAATTACAGAGAATATGTATAGAAGACAGCTTCTGCGCTGTAAAGATATGATACAGCCTCCAAGGATATTGGATGTAGAAGTAACCTTTAATGTGTCTTAAGGAAATATGTCCCACACACTCCCAGGGTGTTGGCCCTATGTAAAGGAATTGTGGCCACCAGCATGAGCTCGCTAGCAAAAGCAAACTCTATATATAGGGGCAGGAACAGCCGTAGCAATAGGCTCTCTTAACCAGTGGGACATTGAAACTCTTCGCAATAAGTTAGGGGCAGTGGGAAGTTCAGCAAGACATGCTCAGTGTTATGCTCATTTACAGTATGTATCCCCTTGGCACCAGGGAAAGTGGTGTCCATTCTTTGTACTCCCCCAGCTTATAGAAGGAAATTTGTGGATGCTGCAAATTGAACACTTTTGGATAGATCAGTACAATTATACAGTAAATCTGGAGGTTTGTGCATTATGGCAAATGGGATGCATATGACTCTTACAGGGAGGAAAGGTTGATCCTTGCATGCACCCAATTGCAAGACAGTGTGAGTAGCATCGGTATTGGACAAGTGGTACAGATATTTATCAGAAAGAGCCAAGGGTTGCGTGTGTGGTAACCATAAATTCAGGAGCGTGGGGTGATGGCGCTCGGGTAGAGGGCCCAAGGGTCAGCTGTGCTCAAAACATGACCTCGTATTGGGACCACTCCGCCGGACAGTGTTATGTCCTCACTCTGTTCAAGAGCATCCAGAAGTTATATAGTACCACAGCCCCAAAATTGGCTTTACCCTGTATTATTGCCTTGCCCTGGATCACACAGTTAGCTGCAATGGGAAGAGAGGCACGGAAATTATTTAAATTATCAGCAGAAACCTCTCATAAAGTAGCCATTCAGATTAAGATAGATGAACAAGGAGTTATCGAAATAGCAGGCCAATTGACATCTATCACCGAACATAATTGGTGGGATATCTTTACTAATTGGTCCCCTGGCACCACCCATTTCCTGAATATTATTATGCATCCAGTAATAGTTATTCTTTTTGTGCTGTTGCTTTTAATGATAGTGAGTATTGCGTTATGGTGTAAAATTTAAAAAAATGTTATGTATGGATGAAACATGGAATCCAGAGAGTAGTGAAGAAAAGAAAATTTGATGTATATAACTATGGAAAGGCAAGAAAAGGACAATATGGAGGAAGTCTAAAAAAATTAATGAATATTGAGGTAGAATAAATCAAATCACCTTAGTTAATTTGATTACTGTGCTATATAGTACAAAAGGGGGCAATTGTGGGAAATTAACTAAAGTCATTGGCCATTTTGGAAATTTATTAAGGCTGAAGACCTATGGAAATTTACAAAGTTCAAAAGCCTTTTTGTGAAATAAAAGACTTTGCTGTATGGCAATAGCTTGCTGTTTCTAAAAAGAGGAACGACAAAAGAACAGAGGAAAAAAACATGCTTTCTCTGTTGGTGGCCAGAAGCAAGTCCATAGCTGAAGGACTTCTGTCCGGTAAGTTGTTAGGACATTGTCCAGTAATTTGTGTAACTTGTTAGGACATCTTTGTGAAATTTATTAGGACACTTTCTGATAACTGTTAACCGCCTTTGTTGTAAACAACGGACTGCAGTTTGTATCCAATTGGTCATTGTAAGATCACCAATCAAAAGATGGAATAACATGTGTCAAAGCCAACCGTTAACTGAATTGAAGCGTAACCAATGATTGATTGGCAAAGTGTAATTCTGCTTGCTATATAATCCTATACACAATGCAGAGTCAGGGGCACAGTCTTAAACTGTGTCCCCAAGTATATACCTGTGAATAAAGGTCTTCTCCTTGACTCAACTAAACAGACTGAGACTGTGATTTCTTCGACAGAGGGGAGGGCACCAACCAGCCCACCCACTGGTGTCTTACTTTCTCCTCTATCCCCAGTGATGGACTCTGCCTCCTTTCTTTACTATCCACTGTAGTCAAAACTAGGGAGGGGTGGAGCTGAAGCCAAAGCTACAGACTTTTCCAAGGGCAGGGAGAGGTGAGGAATTGCCCCAAGGGCTTCCTAGAAAATTCTCTTATACGTTGCACCCTCCCAGGATCAGGCCCTTAGCTTATACCCTCTGCACTAAAGGTTAGTTGAATTGCTGCATTCTCCCACCAGCCAGTGTAAAACCAAAAACTAGGAGGAAACCTTGTCTAATCTGAATTACTTTTTTCATACGGGCACGAGATCTTTCACGCTAGCATGTGCAGAACACACATTCACAGGAAAACCCTTTGTGATTCACAGAAAGGGCCCAGCTTCTTTTATACAGCCTGAGTGTTCTGAGAAAAGGGCAGTGAATAGGCCCACACGGATCCTGCAGTAAGAAGTCTGGAACTAGAAAAAACTAACAAAGGAATTAAATGTCATGCATTATGGCTGCAAAATTAAAACACCAGGTCCACTGCTTCCCACTGTCACATAATAGAAAACAGAAACTGTCATCGAAAAGGCACTAAAACTCTAATTACTGGGTGTGCTCATTCAATAAGTACAATGAGCTACTGAGACGTATGTTCCCCATCCCAACATAATGCAAAAGAGAGCAAAGATATGTAAAGTATGTGGAAAATGAGATGGAGATCCATGTGTGGTATGTTTTCCCCTGCTGTGTTGTTGCTTGTAATCTCTTCCATGCAACAGAGTCTGTCGTTTATGTGGGAGCAAGAGATATACCCAGCAGAAGCGAGTTCAGGACTCATGCAGTTGTGCATAGCAAATACTCCACTAAGTAAATGTATGCTAGGAACTGAGTCTCAGAAAAGCAGTGATTTTCCTTCTAAGTAGTCACATCAAATCTACCAGAGGTCACTTGTATGGTTATACAGGGGAAACCAACAGCAATACAGCACAGGATCCAACTAAGCACTTGGAATGGTGCACAGCTGTCCAGCTGTTACACAGGAATGCCTGAGATATTGGGGAGCTTGGATCCAGACTCTGGATGCTACACAGTTTGTGGAGTGTGTTGCTGGCTTTGCATCACCAATAGCCCCCACTTCAAAAGAGTAAAAACATCAAGTGAATTTCTCCACTTTCCAAGGCCAAGTGCCTTTTTAAATCAGAGTTTCCTCTGCACCTTTTCATACATGATCCACTATTGAGGTAAGTTGCCAATATTCTCTAGAAAACAAGCATGTGTTAGTAATAATAATCCTCTCGATTATTAAAATGGGAAGCATTTTAAGACTCTGTTAATGTTTTACTTTTATGCTTCACTTATCTGTATAATGAAATTAGACCAGTCATTATTATTGAGCATTACAGTAGGACCCATCCAGATTGGGTCCTCACTGTGCTAAGGTATGCACACATACTGGGAGATAAGCCCTGCCCCAAAGTGCTTCCACTCTAACCAGACACAGACAAAGGATGGCAGGGGAAACTGAGTCATGGAGAGGGGAAGTCGCTGGCCCCAGGTCACTGAGCAGGCCAATGGCTGAGCCAAGAGCAGAAGGCAGGTCTCCTACCTTGCAGTCCAGTGCCCCATCTGTCTGTTCAATCAAGTCCCTTTCACTTTGAGTCACATGCAATGGCGCCATGCTGCTGGGTATGGATTTCCAACAGGCTGTAAGCGGCGAAGAGGATGGAGGGTGCCTGGAAGATTGCTGTGAATGGGGGGGCAGAAGGATAGGAGAAGGAGAGAGGGGCGCTATCAAAACTTGGCAGGGGATGGCTGGCTGCAGGTTAGGAAAGAGCATCCCGACACTTCCTCCTGCCATTCCCATGGCTGCTCCTCAGCAGCTGTGCTTCCCCTGCCACAGGGGTTGGTGCCTTCTGTGCCAACACCCCTCGCCCAGATGCCGGTGACCTGTCATCCATCCCACCTCAACAGCAGGCGCATGAGCTTCTACCCTGGGCCGGGTGTCTCTGCTGGGACCCAAGTGGCTGGAAGCAGGGAGAGGAGAGCTGTTTGTACCTGCTCCCCAGTAGCCAGACTGATCTCCTGCACCATGGCAGCCTCTTCAGCCCCTCTCCAGGTCCTGCTCTCACCTCTGCAAACTATTGTGGGGGTGGAAAACATTGGGGGAGGCAGAAACGTACACCTGCCCCTCCCCCAATATTTTCATTGTGAGGGGCACTAACCTCCCCGCAATTTCACCATGCCTGCCTCTGCTGGAGGGGGAACATTTACATCCAAAAATATCCCCATTTTAAAAATAAAACTACATGAAAACCTCATCTTTTCCCAAAAGCTCCTGAGTGGCAATCTGGCTCTGACCCTGATTTGCACCCTGGTCTTGAGGCAGGTCATTTGACCCTTTCACCTCACCGGGGGGCGGGGGGGGGAAGAAGGGGAACCCTGAGGATGAACAGCTCCTTAGTTTTTTTTTAAATTGTTTGAAGCTAAAAAGCATGATATTAAGTCTGGGGGTAAAAATTCCTCAGCAACCAGCCCTTTAACTCACCCCGCAGCCACTGCGCCTTCTCAGTAAATGCTTGGGCCCTATGAGGCGGGATGGGGGAGTTGGTGATCTTCCAAGCTCCCACCTGGAGCCTGGCTTTTGCTTATCAAGGCTTGTCCTTGAGTGCTGTGTTCCCAGCAGAGTGAGTTCATTTATGTTTCAGTCGTGAGGCACAAACCAGTTATTTCTCATGGATCAACAGAGATGAGGTGCAGCGTGTTCTCACACTGTATTCGTTAGGGGTGGGAACGGTATTGGATGTCATGCTTTGGGAAGCTGCCATCCCTTGCTGACAGACATCTTTGTCAGTTCATAGGCAAAGCAACTTAGAGGGGAAAAATGGGGTTGGCCCCTGTTTGCTTCTTTGTGGTGTATCAGGAAGGCCTGAAAAATGAAGCTGGTTGGCTGGATTGGAACCAGTAATCAGGGGCAGGTGGGCAGAGCCCTCAACCTGGATGCCAGCTTCCAAGGGATACAGTACTGCTGTGCCATTCAGACTGTTTTTTTGTTTGTTTTTTGGCTCCATGCTCTAGTTGGCTGGCCGTTTTTGCTCCATTGATTGGCTGGCTGTTTTTTTGGTTTGTTTTGGTTTTTTTGCTTGACCACTTGGAGGGGGGAACCACAACCACTTTCCTCCTTGGGCAGCAAAAAAGCTTCTGCCAGGGACTGAGTGGTCAAAGGCTCCATCACTCATTAACAAGCCTTGAAGCCTTCCAGCCCCTTTGCTCTGGCCTAGAACATTGCAGTTACTGCCTGCTCATGAAGGAGGTGTGCTGTACTCCACTGGAAGCCTGCAGGAGGGATTTTGGGTCCATCAGCCAGAATTCTTCCTGTGTGCTCTTAGGGAATGTATGCTACAAAAGCAGCAGCTCTACCACTTGGGGGGTGGGGGTTCACATGTGCTCCCCTCATGCCTAGCCAGCTTCACTGGCCAGTGTGCACAATGTGCTGAGGCTCACCCTGCATCTTTTAGTGCCACCACTGGTGCTAACAAGTATACACAGGCTCGGCACTCACACTCCAGCAGCCCCTGGTGCGAGGTTGGGAAGCTTATGGAGTCAGCCAGTCTCATCCTGCATGTGTAGGAAACACTGGCATGGAATGCTCTTAGCTCCATGGCAGGGACTGGGACATAGTTTGGCAGTGTGGAACTGAACTACTGTTTCCAGTTACTGGTGCACAGTAAAATCACACTGAAAATCAGCATTTGCCTACAGCTACCATGCAGTGGTTTCTGAGATCTTCACAGCTTATCCTTAGACTAGCAAATAGCTGCAGTAACCATGAACAGCTGGCAAGTGATGCCTTTTTTTATGGCCATACTTTGTGTGTGGATGGCGTCTGCTTTATATGTGATTTGGAGCAATATGGCCTGGAAACCACATGCGCAGCAGTAGCCGCTCCTCACATCTGAGTGACTTGGCCATCTTTTAAATAATTTAATAAAAAAGGGTTAAATGCAACATTTCAGATAAATTCTTACACACACAAAACTCTTCATTCCAAAGTTAATACAAAGAATGTAAGACAATGACAAGAACATTTGATATGACTGGAGAACAATATTAATAAAGCTAAATGAAAAAGCCAGTTCCAACTTCATTATACAGGGGCCTCTGTAATTATCTCATGCACTCCCAGCAGGCTGAGAAGCTGCATCTGTAGTTCAGTAGTAAAGTGATTACCTGCAAAGAAGGAAATCTAAGTTAAACCGATCTGGGCCATCAGCCAACAGCAAGCCTCAGTGTGGTGACATACTGTGCAGCTTTGATCTGCTGAGATGCCATAGCACTTGGAAAGGAGCAGGGTGAATGGGGCTGCAACTTCAGGGAGGATTTCCACCAAACCAAAAGGGAATGCTTGAAAACAGATTCTACAGTTCAGGAGTTTGCGTGCTGCTTTGAGACCTGACCCTGGCCTCCACTCGCACTGACTTTGCAGGAAACTGAAGGTGTTATGTATTCTGCAGCAGTGAGCTTTTAAATTGTAATGTGCATTTCCAGGACATCCCCTTAAGCAGAGATGGGCCTTAGACACAGGCCCCTTAATTAGAAAGGAGAGTTGCAAAATTCAGATCTGGTTTTCCAAATTCCCCAGTGCATGCAGGGAGAGGTGATTCACATTCAAGATCCTAGTTCAGTAAATTATGGAGATGGCCCCAAGTTCAGATCTGGATTTGGATACTGGAGGAAAAAATTCTGGGCCTGTTCAGTGGTAGGCTGTGATTGTGTGTGATTCTTATTTGGACGGCACATTTTAGTACTGTTTTTCTAAAAAATAAATACATAAATGATCATTATGGCTCATTTAGTGCTGGTGAAAGCTGCTGGACTAACAGCCTTGGAAATGGAAGCTTACAGAGCAGGGCAACAGAAGAGCGATTTTCCCTCCTGCAATCCCCCGGCCAAGGTGCAGACAGATTATAACTTACATTGATGCCCAGTTGCAACCCATTAAGGTAAGCTGAAAAGGGTCAGAAGTGGGCATTCTAAAATACGTGTGTTCTTACACCAGAGTGCTTCACATTAACAGGCTGCTTGAGTCACCTTTGGAGTGGAGGAGAGACACAGATGGGTGAAGGCTTTTTATGAGTGCTCAGGGTACGTCTTCAATGCTGGCAGCAAATTTGATCTGTCTGGATCGATTGAGCAGTTGGTGTTGACCCGTTCAATCGATCTGGAAGCCGACGCATTAAAATCACCCCCTCAAGTGGCATAGCGCTGAATTGAAAAGGAGTTACGAAGTCGACAGCATTTACACAAGCTACTCTGTGTAGCTTGCATGCTTGTGTAACTCTCGTTGACTGCCGCTGAATTTGAAGGTAAGTGTCAGCCAAAAATAACAGCTGTCACAGCTGAGAAAACCCCCACCTTCAATGAGCTTCCGGGATGCCTTTTCTACCTCTGTTCAGCAGGCAACCACTTAGCCATGATGGTCAGCATTAAGCTTAACAGTTAACACCCTGTTACGCTGAACCGAGGAAAGTTCACCGCGCTTATGGGAACAATTTGTTCACAGCACAGGAAGAGAGCTAAAGAGGACTGCATACACCACAGACATTACTTACTCTTATGACTATAAATAAACCAAGTGGCTCATTGCTGGGGGAACTGCCCTCCACACACCTGGTGGAGGGCTCCAGAATCTCCAGTGCAGGGAAAGGAAGTTCCAGTCTGATGTCAGGGGGACCAGGCTCAGCATTGGCTGAGCGTGACTGTGACAGGTGCAACAAGCAATCTGAGAACGGAGACTGAGAGCTGGGCAGAGACGCTCCCTGCTGCAGGCAGAAGGGCACAGGACAGCAGCATGCAGGCAGAAGAACAGCATGGAGGGGTTTCAAGGTGTCTCCTACTGTTACACCCCTCTACTGGACTGGGCTGCCCCTAAGGGCTAGATTAAGGACTGTAGTTTTGATCTTTGTTGTTATTGTAACAAAGTAACTGTGTCCAGGGGACCTAGTTTCATGCCACCTTAAAAAGGACTCTGATACATCCTCAGAGCATATGAGTGTTTATGGGAACCCATCAAGGGCTGGCAGCTGTATAGCCCAGTGCTTGGAGTGCCTACAGCACCTGCCTTTGCACTTGTGGTACACAGAGAAAGCTAGCAGATATCTAGAGGGGACTGGCGTACTGCAGCTCTCACAGGGACACCCTGCAGTGGGATTGGTTTTATCCTTACTATTATCTTGCCCCCCATCCATTAGCCTTTTTACATTTGTCTACCTGTTGCAACTTGTCCTATTCCTATACTGTGAGCTCTTGGAAGCAGGAACGGTTTTTGTTTTACTTTTTGTATAGCACCAAGCACACTGAGGCCCTGATCCTCAATTAGCACATGTAGGCCCTGTCACAATAATAAAAAATAATCAGCACAGCCAGAAGTCCTAATGTCATATTTTCCCCCTATGAGAGCTTAGATTCTTTGAAGGATGCAGCAAAATGTGTGGGAAAACCTTAAATCCACTGTTTCTGTGAGTTTCCACATTTCACATCTTTCTGCAGGTATAGCCAGTTACCTCTCACAAGATAAGCAGGGTCAGGCTTTGCCAGACCTTGAATGGCAGACCTCCCACTGCTTCAGGAAGTTGTGCTGGGGATTTAGTAGGAGGCACTCTTACCTTGGAACGAGCACTGACCCGATGCCTCAGAATAGTGGGGTATCTAGCACTTACAGAAGAGAGAAAATTAGATATGAATTTACCATGCAATTTGGTAGCCAAAAAAATGCCCACGTGCTTTTGGACTGCAAACACAAAGGAATCATGTCACAGAGAAGCATAAAGTTCTGGTATGACTGCACCTGAAATACCGCATGCCATTCCATGCACCTCAGGACCAGAGAAATCTGGACGAGCTGGAGAGAGCTCCAAAAAAAGCAGCAAAAGTGATCCCTAGCAGCATTTCTCTTTCTAGGACCTCAGGACCCCTAAATACCAGGGAATCTTGATTACAAGTGACCAGGGCACCATTTTATGTCTCCTCCAAAAAGATGGTTTCTCCAGAAAGAGACAGCCCCCTAAACACTAGTACTACAGCTAAGCATTTTTAAAAAAAATAAATCTAAATTAAATGGAGAAATAAATCCCATAGACTCATTGAAATTAGACATGGAATAAGCCAGTGGTTCCCAACCTGTGGCTTGGGGGACAAAAGTAGCCCATGGGGGCTTTCAAACTGGCCTGTCACTCCCCTCCCACTGGCTGCAGAAGGAAGCCACGGCCTAAGGACCAGGCGAAGTGCATTGCTGCAGGGCTAAAAGACGGGTTCAGGCTCCTTGCTGCAGCCAAGAGGACAGATCAGGGCTCCCTTCTCCCTGGTTGTAGTAGCTAGCATAGCAAAGCGCTCTGCCTGGGTCCCTAGGTGCTGGAGTCCCTGCTGGAGCCAGAGGGATCGGAGCACTGATTTTCCATCCCACTGGCTGCAGAAGGGAGACACTGCCTCGGGATCCAGCTGAAGTGCATAGGGCTACAGGATGCTTGCGGTTTCCCTGCTTCCAGGAGGATGGGATAGCCTCCTTGTGAACGCCTGTCATCTGGCCGTGGGAGGGGAGGGAGACTGCTGGTGGAGACTGGTGGCCCTTTAGGGTAGTAAAAATTATATCTGTGGCCCTTGAGCCAAAAAGGTTGGGAACCAATGAAATAAGCCATTGGTGGGCTATGGCTCGATCGTATGTCTCCTGAAATCAACAGTAAAGCTCCCATTGACTTAACTGCCACTGGATCAAGAACCTAATTCGTCTGCCTCACACTGCAGGATTGTTCCCTGGAGACATTTTCTAGTGGTTTGTTCAGTCCATTATCATTATTACTGTTATGAATTGGTGTTGCAGCAGGCCCCAAAGATCCCAGTCAGCATTGGGACTCTATTGTGCCAGACACTGTATAAACACACAGGTCGATACAGTCCCTGCCCCAAAGGGTACGTGTACAGTACAATAAAAGACCTGCGGCACAACCACAGCTGGCCCGGCTCAGCTGACTCAGGTTCGAGGGGCTCAGGCTGTGTAGTGTAGCTGCTCAGGCAGAAGCTGGGTTCTGAAACTCCGGGAGGGGGGAGATTCTCAGAGCCCTGGCTCCAGCCTGAGCCCAAACATCTGCACTGCCATTTTTATTCCTATAGTCCGAGCCGCCCTTAAAACCCAAATTAACTGAGCCAGGCTCTGCGACTTGGTGCTGTGGACTTTTTATCGCAGTGTAAACATACCCAAGAGAGCTTCCAATAAATGGGTTTTCATCTCAAGCAATGGGACTTCCACAATTTCCCTTGGCAGAACTATTGTGCAGATTAATACATCCTATAGTCAGGAAGTACCACGGGGGAAATGCCCTCTCTCACCCCAGATGATCAGTTTGACGTATCAGACATATAAGCATTATTAATCACACTACCATGTGCCTTTGCTTCAGTAGCCTATGATCTTAGTCTTGCTCTCAGTAAACAGCCATCAACCCACTAGAACTGAGCGGTTTCTTCTTGGCGGTCTTGGCAGAGTGGTGCCAGAACTGCATGGGATCCAGCAAGCAAATGCCCCTCTGATGACTAGAGGTAGTCCCTGCAGCTGTGGTTTCAGACACGCAGGGTGGGGGAGGTATGGATATTTGAGGTTCACTTTGCTTTTATCTTAAATCAATTCTGATGCTGGGAAGTGGCAGGTGCAACCAGAGAGGGTTGAATCACCTGACCTTATGTAGCAACCTTCAGCGCCCTATTGATAGTACGCTGTCCTAACTAAATGCATTTCTGAAATGAGCCCTAAACGTTTACAGAAACACAGGGATGGCTTGAAACACAAAATTCTAACTCTATCTGGATTTATAATATTCCAAACTATGTTTCAGTTCAGGTTTGGGGAGGGCGGTTTGGCCCATTATAGAGAAAAGACATTTCTGAGATTCACTTCTAGATCTAGGTTTGGCTTTCCAGTGCCACTTAGACACAGGAGCTTGGGTCAGGCTCATTTCACAGCTCTCACGTTATTTAAACCAGACATATTTCATTTGTGTCCATTTCAGATAAGAGAATAATAGCTTCCCTGTCCCTGAGCAGACGAATGTGGCAGGAGCTCTGTGGTGTCAAGGGCGGCTACAGATGATGTTCACTTCTCAAACACTGCTTTGCCACCTGCTTACTGTGCTGCAGAACGAGCCACCTCAGTGGAATGTCACTTTCACTAACAGCAGTGAAGGATGAGGCTTCTATTCCGCCAGCTTCCAGCCTGCCAGCTGGCTGGGGACTCATGCACATGCTGAGCTAAACTGCTTGCTGCTTTTCCACAGCAATCCCTCTTCACACCTCTCTCACACTATTGTTCCACCACAACAGAGCTTCGTTCTCTGTAAATCTGATAAGAACAATGAGACTCAAATTCATATCTGCAATGAGCTGGCACTCTAATGGTAATTTGCCCAGATTCTGACTCTGGATGGGGGCAGGTTACAGAGTCAGAGATGAGGGCATGATCCTTCACTCTCTAACTAGGGCTGGCTAGGAAGCCGGAATACTCAGTCCCTAGGGTGTAGAGGCAAGAGACAACATTTTGGATACGCCTTGTTGAGGGGAATAAACTTCTTGGTTAGCAGTCTTTGGCCCCGGCCCCTAGGTGGGGCGGGCTCTTCTGGCAGTCTATCGCCTCCTGGCCCTCCCATAAGGCGGGGCTGGTAATGGTCTGCAGCCCAGTAGTCTATTGCCTCCAGCCCTCCGACAGGGCGGGGCAAAGAATGGAGTCTTTAACCCCCAGCTCGCAAACGGGGCTTGAAAGCAGTCTGGTGCCCCTGGCCCTCAAACAGGGCGGGACCAGCAAAGCAGTCTATAGCCCCCAGCCTTACAGTCTGGTGGGGATGACAAGCTCGGTGTCCTCCGGTCAGGAGTGCAGAGGCCAGCAAGCACTCCCGGGGTGGTTAGGGAAGGGAGGAGGGGGACGCAGGCCCACACAACTCCACTGCATCCCAGCCCAGGGCCCTATCAGTGGCAGAAGTGGTTTGCCACTGAATCAGCGGGGCTCCAGCCGCAACACGCTGACCGGGGTTCTGTCCCTGACTCAGCCACTTGCTATGGCTGTCCCTGAGCCACTTCCTCCCACCCGATCCCAGGGTACCTGCATCCACGTTGGGCCCTCCAGGGCACTGGGGAGAGGCAGTGAGTGGGCATCCAGCAAATCCCTCTCCGTCGGCCGGCGGTAGGTCTGGGAATTCCTGAGGGTCGTCTACCAAAGGTAGCTCCACCAGGTTACAGGGCCCCAGGGGTTCCCCCGATCCACAAGGGTCAGTCCACGTTGGTGGGTTCTCCACACCGGGCAGCTCCTCCAGGTCAGGGCCGGCCTCCAGCAGTTTCTCCCACCTAACAGGCGGGGGTAGCTGCTCCCAGGTATCAAAGTCTGGCGGCCCCCTCCAGTCACTCAGGTCTGGCAAGTCATGCAGGTCCCACAGGCTCCGGTTGGCAGGGCAGCTGCTCCAAACAGCCCCAGGGCCTAGGTCAGGCCTAGGCCGCCGCCTCCGGGGAGAGACATCTGCCTCCAGCAGCAGCTTCTCCCAGACTGAGCTTCCGGGCCTGTCTTTTATGCTCCCCCCTGGCCCTGGCTCCACCCCTCTGCTTCCGGGTGGCTAGGCCTGCGAGGCCAGGTTCTGTCCAGCAGGGGCCAAGCAACCCTTCCTCGGGCCCAGGCTCTGAGGAAGGCCACAGCACCCAGTTACAGTCCTCACTGACAGCGGCAAATTCGCCACCGTCAGATCGATCTATGTGGGTTGATTGAGCAGTAAGTGAAGACCCGCTCAATCTACCCAGAAGTCAATGCAATAAAACCATTCCCTCATGTGGAGCAGCACAGTGAAGACACTGTGTAGAAAAGGATTTACAAAGCTACTCTGTGTAGCTTGCGTAAGTCCCGTCGACTGCCACTGAATTTGAAGGTAAGTGTAGACCAGGCCTTTGTGTCACTCTGCAGTGACCTTTCTGGTTGATGCAAGAACTGCCCAGATGGGCTCTGAAGGCAGTCATTGTCATCAATCCTGCACCACAGGCCTGCCATAATGTGGAATAATCAAATCCAGGTATAGTGGAAAGGTGTGATCTGTTATCTAAGTGCACTGAAAGGGACTTAGAAAAAAATTTGCCCAAGGGAACAAATTAAATAAAATGCCGTTATACACATTGAGGGGAAATAGAGACTAATGTGATTGATTGTCATTTGTGAAGCACCCCAAGAGTCTTCTGGATGGGGAAGAAGGGATTTTTATTAATCATTAATAATTTTTCATGGAATTCCACTTTGCCTTTTTAAAAGAACAGATGTGAATTGTTATACTGCATGGGAATCAGGACTGCTGTGTGCTGTTCCTTCCTTAAAAGCATGCTATTATCCAGCCAATCCTAAAGTGACCATCATCAGATGCTACAGACCTTGTCAATTCTTGTCCAGGGTCAAAACATTCCTTTCCCAAGAAAGCCAACTGAGAAACTAGCACAGAGTTGCCTCCAAATACTTCCATCTACAGTCAGGATTTCACATCCTTCTCAACCAGATGTCAGGCAAGTAAAAGTGTGCGCCAATGTATTGTACTGTGCATGAGTAAGTGAGTAGATCTGCACTAATAATAATTTGCAATTAATATTATAACATTGCTACATCAGTTCAAATCCCTTTTTTAGCACACAAAACAGAAAGCACTCTACCCGCTTTTTGGAACTGTGAAATGCATGTGCTCTTTTGAAGTTGATGCCATTTAATGGCAGTTTGATGCTCAAAGGATTGTTATTTTTTGCTAAACAGATATTTTTCATAACTAAAAATTAATGGAGCTATTAGTAAATCCTCAAAGTATTTCATTTCTTTGTCATTTGCTATTCTGATCATCTGTCTTTTCAGTGGCAACATTTCCATCATTAATCTGATCACAATTATATATTTATAAACTGGTAACCACCCCAGATAAAGGTAGAAAACAAACAAAGATGAACATCTTCATAATGTATACGATCTTGATGGTCTGTGGTGGGATTAGTCATCAGTGAATTACATCTATATAGCTAGGTCAACTATAAATACTCATTTCTACTGAATGACTTGACAAACGTAAACAACCAGGGGCAAGCAAAAAAATTTTTTGTGGTAAATGGTGGCTCCTTCCAGTTCCCAGTGGACAGGTGTCCATATTTCAGAATCCCCAGTGGAGAATGAGGGGTCCATTGTGGTAGGTGCTGTACAAACACATTGTAAAAGACACTCCCTACATCCAAAAGCCTTCAATCTAAACAGATAAAATATGAGAGAAAGGCAGCATTATCTCTATTTTAAAGATGGGGAACTGAGGCACAAAGAGTAATTTACCCAAGCTCACACAGGAAATCTGTGACAGAGCCAGAAAGCAAACACAGGTCTCTTAGGCTTCATCTAGTGCCTGAACCACAAGACCATCCTTTTGCTCTACCTCATTACTGGCAGTCTCAACAGCAGGGTAACAGATTGAATGGGATTCCACTCCACTGAATGAAAAAAGAACTGCATTCCTACCCTGGGTGATGAATCCTCTACCTCAAGTTGAGTGAGAGGAAAGGTGGCACTTCTGCTGCCTGTACTGTACCCTGTTCTGGGGTAAAGAGGACAACAGTCTCCAAGGCTGTTAATCTGATACTTTCAATCAGCACTGAGACTCATGCCAAAGAACAAAAAAAACATGCATATGGAATGAAGGAGAGAGACTATCTTGTTGCAGTGCATTCGCTGCATGTAGATCACTTTGCCCTGTTTAACTGTCAGTGTCAAATACGGATTACATTAGGAGGTTGCACAGCATTGACAATTGCTAAAAAGGAACGAGGTGAGAGTTACATAATCATAACACAGGGAAGCCAGGGTTATTATAAGAAATGGGCTGCCACTGGTGAGTTTGTGGTATGGGTTTGATTTTTGCAGCCTGCAATTTCTAGTTCTATTTTTATTATCTTTGGGGGCTCCATTTCACTCCATCAAGCAGTTCATCAGCATTATTCCGAGCTGTCCCTGTGACGCCATCGGGGGCGAGCACTGTGGAGAATGGTTCTCTGCCTCACATAGGGCTGCAGCGTGCGTAGGTCGGCAAATGACAAAAAAGACAGAATGGAAAGCGAGAGGAAGATTTCTGTCTTTCAGAGTGAGAAAAAATAAAGAGCTGGATTAAGCATCTGGAAAATTACTGCAACCTCAGTTTTTGCTGCTTGCTACCCAGGATGAATCATCAGCCAGTTGCCTAGGCAATGGCTATTTTCCTCCTGCTGATCAATTTAGTCTGTACAAAGGTTCCATGAAACTGAGAGCTGTGAAGGCAATGCATCCAAGGGCATGTCTGCACTACAATGTAAGCGCAGAGTTAGTAGAACCGAGTAAGCACAATTAACAAACCCAGGGTTTGGGCATCTACATCCATTCGTAACCCCAGGTTAGGAATTGTTGAACCCTGCATCCCAGCCTGGGGGGCTTCAGCATCTACATGCCCGAGTCCAACCACCCATATCACAAACTTCCCTAGCAACCTCCCAAAATGTGGCCATGCCAGCCCTTTGTTCATGCTGCAGTGTGGGAAAACTTGACTATTCACCACACTTAACTGTCCAGAGGACAAAGAAAGTCAGCCCATGTCATTGTAGGATACTTTTGGTGGACTCCCAGAGCATGAGTCCAGTGGGGCTGTATCTACAAGCTCAGTAGACAAGCTGGGTCTGTCAAGCTGGGTCCTGGCTTGACTCAGGATCAGCCCCTCCACCCCTGGGTTGGCACAATTTGAGTGCAGATGGAAAGGGAGTTAGGCTTGAGCCTGACATACTCTTGAAAAGTCACAGAAACTGCTATCAAACAATGCCTGCATTCCAAGTGTGCCAAGCCATGGACTCTTTAAGAAACAAACACGTTGCTCCTGGGGATTATACTCATTTTTAACCAGGCTGCACCCCCACCCGCTACCCCAGGGCATGCACCACTGGAGGTGCAATGGAGAGGCTTTGTGACACCAATCCATGACACCGTGACTAGAAATGGAATTTAATGTCTCATCCTAGAAACTAGATTGTTTGTCAGCATGAATGCTGGATGCTTAGTGGTCCAGTGCATAAACCACTGGTGGACTAGAAGTCAGGAACAGCAACAATGTAAAAAGTCTGTGTAGGTTTTTTGGCCATTGGAAGATTATAAAACTAACTTGCTATGACTATCTCCCAGCTGTCGTCCTCAAAATATGACAGCACAAAGGGTTGAAATTCTCTTCTTCTCCTGTGTTACCATGAGGTAATCTATTGCATATAATGTGAAGCAGAAGGAGCCGGAAAACAGAAAATTCAAGTTTTCTGAGAAGCTTGCCAACGCACTCTGATATGAAGTATTAGTGCAACAAGGTTATTCAGAACCAGTGAACACATCATCCCAAAGTGTTTGTGGCTGGTCAAGTTCACTGTACAGTTTGATAAGGAAACCTGGAACAGCAGAGCGCAAGAGTACAGAGTATATTATATGAAGCCAGGAAAGCAGCTCCCTCTCTGGGCCTTGATCAGGTTGCTTTGTGCCATGGATGGTGCGAAGCAGCTCTAAAGCTAAAGGACATTGCCCCCTTGAGGAGTCACTCAGCACAGGGCAGGGGTTCTAAGCCTGGGGATTGTAACCACCTGCCCTTCCCTCATGGCTACATGGGAGGGGGACCCAGGTAGATGCAGGCGAGGAGAGTCCCAAGGCGATCCTGGTGGATAAAAAGGGGACTGTGGTGTGGGAAAGGTTGAGAACCTCATAGGGTGATCATCAGGTGCTACTGGTGCTGCACCCCTGCTGATCCCTGGCATCATGATTGTAGCCAAGTGAAAGAGAAGATGGCTGGGGAATACTTGCAGAACACAAAGCAAGTTTTAGTCTACAATGTGCATAGCACTCTGGGATGAAGATGTATAAGACTCCATTGACTAAAATTAGAGATAGATTGTCAGGCTTTAGGACCTTGCACAGAGCTATTCTGCTGACTCAGACAGACAGACAGGACAAGTGGGCCTCATTAGATCCAGCTCAGGAAAACAAAATTTGAAGAGCTTGTCTAGATGGGGAAATTTACCAGCAAAAATATACTTGTATAATATAGTGCTACAGTCATATACAACTCACAGTGCAGACTCTCTTATTCAGGAATACGAGTGCCTTTTTCCAATACAGGTTATGTCACTTTGAAAGTGGTACAAGATGTATTGGGAAAAGACAGTCTTATTCCAGAGTAATACAAAGGGAGTTATATTGATACAACTATAGCGCTATAATTATACCGGTATAGTTCTGTTGGTAAATTTCCCCATGTAGATAAGTCCTGAGAGAGAAAGGTAAGCATGTGGTTAAGCACTTTGTTGAATAGGCAGGGATTGCTGTTTACCAGAGGCTGGGAATGGGGTGGAGCACTTGATGACTACCTGTTCTGTTCATTCCCTCTGAAGCACCTGGCATTTGGCCACTGTCAGAAGACAGGATACTGGGCTAGATAGACCACTGGTCTGATCCAGTATGGCCATTATTTTGTTCTTATGATTTAAGCATGTGCTAAATGCATTGCTAAATCAGTACCATAATACATTAAAGTTTGTCATTCTATGTCCAGTTGAATTAATGGAAAACCTTCCATTGACTCTAATGGACTTTAGATCTGGTCCAAAGGCAGAGGTCCTGAAATTGGAGTTTGTGGCTCAGAGACCTGCTCGTATCTTTATCGTGAACCATCTATCAGTCTCTAAGTAGTGATACCAGCAGGTAGTTGTAGCCTGGCCTGGAAATCTTTTAGTTTCCTGAGGCTTTTCCAACTAACTTAACACAAAACACCTACCCAAGCCACTCTTTGCCCCTTGTACACTTATTCATGTATTCCTTTCTTGAGTGTCTATTTGTTGCAAATATAACCATGATCAAATTTGCAGATGCCACCAAAACTGAAGGAACATAAAACACACAGAGTGAAAGGACCCAAAGGCAAAGTGACCCTGGAGAGATCAGAGCAATACGTGATTTCTGATAACAAAAGGAGATTATTTACTAATAATATAAAGTTCCTGTATCCTGAGAGTAAATAAACAGCACAGGTACAACAAAATAGATGGGATGTACCACAGTTGCACCCAGACCAATAAAGGGAAATTGTTTTCATCTTCTCTACAGTAACTTAATACAACTGCTACCACAGGGAAGATGTAGAATCAGAAAGTTCAGAGGAAAAACGTCCACAATAGGCTGTTTATCTTAAGAAGTGGTCTGCAGTCCGAGGATGACTGAAAACCATTTCTTTAAGTCAGTCATGATACCCTAAAATACACATGTGCAACTCCCTTGAGAGGAATCATGTGGGTGTACCCGAAAACTGGGACCCCAGAATCAAAGACACAGTATGATTAGAGAATATGCAAAAGGCAGGTTTGGGGTCTGAGTGCACAGCTCTGGGAGACAGAAAGTCCTGTCTTCTAATCTCTCTGCTCTTGGAAAAAGCACCCTCACTTTTGGTTTCAGTTTCCCTATCTGTGCAGTGAAGTATTACTGATTTGACTATCTCACAGGGTGCTGCAACAATTAAAGGTTGCTTGTAATGCTATAGGAAAGAGACACACAGGGTGAAATCCTGGCCCCATTTATGTCAATTGGAGTTTTGCCACTGCCAGGATTTCAGCCATGGTCTAAGTGCTCTGATCATAGGAATGGAAACTAGAGATTCCTGAGTTTCAGCTCTGACACCACCCACTTCTGTGGCCCTGGGCAAGTCACTTTACTGATGCACTGAAATGTTAAGTGACAGTGGCAACTTTTACCTACCTATCTCAATGGGATCCTGTGTGGGTTAATTGGTTAAGGCTTATAAGGAGTCTTGAAGGTGGCAGATGTTGAGTATTATCATCTTTGGCATTTTGAATGAAGACAGGACCTAAGAGGCTGTGATAAAGGAGATTCAGATTGTAGATGAAACACTGATATTCAGAAATCCTTTATAATGGGCATATTTAAGTGTTACGCATAGATCCAGAAAAACATTTTCAGACAAAACTTTTCTTTGCTGAAAAATGTAGATTCAGGTCGACTGAAACATTTTGACGTGTGTGTGTAATTCACCAGATTGTTTCAGTTAAAAAAAAATAATCTAAATGTTTTGTTTTGATATTTCAAGAAATTAAATGTTTAGATTTTTCAATACAAAATGCCATTTTGTTTTTACACAATTTTATACCATTTTCTTTTAAAAACAGATTTTTAAAAACTCTAAAATGAAATTAAACATTTTTTTTGACCCCCAAATGATTTTTTTGGTCAGCAAACTGAAAAAATCGGTTATTTGCACAGATCCAGCTATGTGTTTATATTGCCTGTTTTTGAATATCTAGTATAGATAGATCAGTGATTGGCCCAATTTTTAAAAGTCAAATCCCACTGAAGTTAATTGGAGCTATGGGTGCTCTTGCACCTTTGAGAGTCAAGCCCTGAATTTTGTGACAGAGCCATCTTCTCCATCCTCTGCCCCACCTCAAACATCCTAGACACTTACACATTTGTAAGCATCACTGTGTTATTTACTGAGCCCCCTCCACCAGAACAGCCATGTGCAGCACCAGATGAATGGAAGTTATTATTTCCCCCTTAGCCCACTCCCCAGGGAAGAAGATGGAAAGATCTCATCTTGAGATCCTTTCACCCCTGCCAGCCTTTTCCCTTCCATTTCCATATTGTTGTTTAAGAGTTCCCAGTTGATGGGTTGATTGCTCTCATTAGCTCATCAACCCCTTGCCTAATTAGACTATTGAGCATCCATCTCCCAATTAAGTCAACTTGTGGGGCGAGAGGGGCAAGAAAGCTAGTATCTTAGTGACCAGAATGCTGGGTTAGCTCCAGGCTCCTAAGCATTCTGTCATGTTTCCAGAGTATGGGGAATTTTAAATAAAGAGCAGGGTACTGTATCTTCCACCACTGAAAACAGATAAGAAAAATGTATCTTCCTGTGGACGATAATGCCTCTAATTATGGGAAATAGCAGAATTTAGGTTAAATTGAAGACATACATAATATTGAATACTCAAGGAAATGGCTGCATGCCCAGAGTATTACATGAGTTACAACCAGAAAACATCAGATTCCTTCAAGAGAAAAGCTGCTGCTGCCAAAAGTACAATGAAGAATCAACAATCCTGTTTAAATAAGAAGCTGGGTCTGATTTCATGCAGCATCTGTTATGCTCAGAGCTTTTCAGAGCCTTTTACTAAGTTACTAAGCAAATACTGGCTATTTAAGGCTCGTTAACAGAATGCTGCAGTCACATTGCAAAGGAAGTAAATATTTAAAGAGCCACAATCTAGAAGTTTAGGAGCAATACTTAGATTTTTCAAAAGCAGAATTGTTGTAGGAAGAGATATAAAACCAACATTCCTTCAGCCTTAAAAAGCCAGTTGTATCACTGGAACAGAGTTCCTTTTGTACAGGAAAATATGGTTACTTACCAGTAACTGTTGTTCTTCGAGATGTGTTGCTCATATCCATTTCACTAGGTGAGTGCGCACCCTCATGCATGGTTCCCGGACTTTTTTCCCTTAGTAGCCTCTGTAGGGCCGGCTCTGGTGCCCCATGGAGTGCCGCGCTCATGCCACAGTACTGAGGGCGCCGCCGGCCCCACAGACCCTCAGTCCCTTCTTTCTGCCGACTCCGACAGTGGGGATGGAGAGTGGGTGTGGAATGGATATAAGCAACACATCTCGAAGAACAACAATTAAGGTAAGTAACCATGTTTTCTCCTTTGAGTGATTGCTCATATCCATTCCACTAGGTGATTAAAAAGCCATACCTTGGAGGTGGGTAGGAGTCACCGGTGAGCTGCCCTCAGCACGGCTCTGCCGACTCACGCTTCCTCCCTAGCCTTCTGGACGATGGAATAGTGCGAAGCAAAGGTGTGCACCGATGACCAGGTGGCATCTTTGCAGATGTCGTGCAGGGGGACCCTTCCCAGGAAGGCCGCCAATGAGGCCTGGGCCCTGGTTGAGTGCGCTGTCACAATCCCGGGGACCTGGACGCCTGCTAGCTCGTAGCAGTGCTTTATGCAGGCAGTGATCCATCTGGAGATGCACAGCGTGGAGACCGGGAATCCCTTCATCCTGTCCACCACCATGACGAACAGTTGAGGTGTCCTCCAGAAGGGCTTCATCCTCTGGATGTAGAAGGCCATGGCTCTCCTCACATCCAGGGAGTGTCGTCTTCTCTCCTCCTCCGATCCGTACAGTTTAGGAAAAAACACAGGGAGGAAGATGTCTTTGTAACCCGTCCGTGCCCAGGGTAGCCCACTGATAATGTCAGGGTCAGGGCAGGCTGTAAAAGGAGAGCAGATTCTCCCAGCACTGGTGGGTGACACTGCATTCAGACTTCCCAACCAGCCACAAACAGTGCTTCTGATTCCCCCACACTGGTTATCAAGAAGCCACTGTGCAAATACACCCAGCCCCCTTTACTGCATTTCAGTCTCTGACTCCCAAACTGACACTAGGTCCAGTAAAGAGACCAGTCATTTAAACTCTATGCTCTTTACTAAAAGATTCCCTCTGATCCTAAAGGACCAGCCACAGTACCAGTTCACTATAAGTTTGGATCTTACCCAAAATACCACGCTGCCAGCCAATCCTTTAGTAACTAAAACTAAAGGTTTATTAATAAAAGAAAAAAAAACAATAAGAGAAGTGTTAAAGGCTTAAAGCAATCAGATCATACAAATGATTTAAAAGTCCATATACATCAGGTTTCTAGAGCAATTATGGAGTTGTATAGTTCCTCTGGTATACATCCAGTACCTGGATGGGTCTAAGTCCTTCAGTTCAGTTGCAAAGTGTGTTGATCCAGAGGTGTGTCCGCAGTTGGACAGGAACGAGGAACAAGACAAAGACTAAATGGTTTCTGTGGTTTGATCTTATATACCCTCTGTTGCTGGCCATGTGGCTTGTGGAATTTTACAGGAACCAAAATGGAGTCCATAGTCACATGGGCCAATCCTGGTAACTCTTCAGGTATGCCTTTAGTTTCTTCGTAGGCCTTTGGCTTCTGTAAAGGTCTTGATGGGCCATTAAGCAGGCCATTGTCCTGCAGCCTCTCTGTCTGGGGTGTGTCTTCTACAGCACATTTTGAAATGCATGTATATCAAAGATCTCCATAACTTTCCTCACACATATTATACATGAACACAAATATTATCATCTTATTCAGCATATCATAACCTTTCTAACAGTACCTGACATGGTGTATCTTACATGAATTGCTTTGATTTTGACATATTAATGTCAAATAACACAAATGCCCCCCCCTCCCAATCCAGTCCGCATGACAGTCTTGATTATAATGAAATTGCGAGACCACCTTAGGCAAGAAGGTTGGGTGGGGTCTCAGCTGAACCTTATCCCAGAAGAACACAGTATAGGGGGGATCCGAGGTCAATGCTCTTAACTCGGAAAACCTCCTAGCCGAGGTAATGGCCATGAGGAAGGCCATCTTCCAGGACAGGATTAGCAGGGGGCAAGTGGCTAAGGGCTTGAAGGGGGGCCCCATCAGTCTAGAGAGATCCAGGTTGAGATCCCAGGGAGGCACCGAGTCACGGACCTGCGGATACAGCCTCTCAACCCCCTTGAGGAACCTCACCAACATCGGGTGGGAGAACAGGGACCGCCCCTCCAACGGCTGATGGAAAGCCAAGTTGGCTGCCAGGTGCACCCTAAGGGAGGCTAACGCCAAACCCTGGAGCCTAAGCTGTAGTAAATACTCCAGGATGGCCTGTATAGGGGACATGCCCAGGGGGATGCCCCGTGACTCCACCCAGCAGGTAAACCTCTTCCACTTGGCCCTATATACGACCTGTCTGGAAGGTTTTCTGCTGCCCAGCAGAAAGCGTTGGACCTGCGCAGAGCAGGCTCTCTCCTCCTCCATCAGCCAGAGAGTCTCCAGGCCGTTGGGTGCAGGGAGTCCAGGTTCGGGTGCAGTAGGCAACCGTGGTCCTGGGAGAGCAGGTCCAGCCTCTTCGGGAGCTCGATCGGCACGGCAACAGAGAGGTCCTGCAGCATACTGAACCAGTGCTGTCTCGGCCACGCTGGGGCAATGAGGATCATGTCCGCTCTGTCCCTCTTGATTTTCAAGAGGACTTTTGGTAGAAGTGGAATGAGGGGAAACGTGTACATGAGGGTCCTGTCCATTCGATGAGGAACGTGTCGGAGATGGAGCCTGGCTTGCGACCTCGGAGCAAGCAGAACCTAAGGCACTTCCTGTTCCAGGACGATGTGCACAGGTCCAGTAAGGGAACACCCCACTCGTGGAAAATCCTGGCTACTACCTCTGGATGCAACAACCAGTCGTATTGTGGTAGAAACGACCTGCTGAGGTGGTCTGCCTCGTCGTTCCTGAGCCCCGGGAGGTGAGAGGCACTTAAACAAAAGATGTGCCTTACCGTGAAGTCCCAAAGTCGAAGTGCTTCCTGGCAAAGAGCCGTGGAGCATGCCCCCCCTTGATTGTTGATATAAAACATTGCTGCGGTATTGTCCATCAGCATCTGTGCCATTTTGCCCAATAAAAACTCGAGAAACACTTTGCATGCCAGTCTGACTGCCCTGAGTTCCTTGACATGTGGAGGCCCCTCTCGTCCTGTGACCAGTGCCCTTGTGTGCTCAGGCTGCCGCTGATGTTCCCCCCCCACCCCAAATCTGACGCATCGGAGATCAGGGTGCACGAGGGGGTGAAGTCCCTGAATGGAACCCCTTCCAACACCGTCCCAGGGTTCCTCCACCACTGTAGTGACACCAGAAGCGTGGAGGGAATTGTCACCACTCTGTCCAACCGGTGCCTGTTGGGCACGTACGCTGAGGCCAACCAACCTCGGAGAGGTCTGAGCCTGAGGCAGGCCAACCTCACCACATATATACACGCAGCCATGTGACCCAACTGCCTGCCTGTCATAGTGGGGCACCATTGTCGCTGCGAGATTATCACTGACATGGCCTCGAACGTTGAGCGTGGGAGGGAGGCTTTGGCTCATACCAACTCTAGGGAGGCCCCTATAAACTCTATGCATTGTATCGGGGACAATGTCGACTTCTGCTCGTTGACGAGCAGCCCCAGACTGTTGCAGGTGGCATAGATGAGGGAGACCACCTCGTGCACCTGAGACCTGGACCTGCCCCTTATCAACCAGTCGTCCAGGTAGGGTAAGATCTGGACCCCTCTGCGCCTCAGGTAGGCCGCCACCACTGCCACACACTTTATGAACACCCTGGGGGAGGATGATAGGCGGAAGGGCAGGGCCATAAACTGGTAGTGGCCACCAGCTACCGTAAACCTGAGGAAGCGCCTGTGGCTGGGAAGGATGGATATATGAAAGTACGCATCTTTCAGGTTGAGGGCGGCCAACCAATCTCCTGGATTCAAAACTGGGATAATGGCTGTAAAGGACACCATGAGAAACTTGAGTTTCTTTATGAACCTGTTTAACCTACGCAGGTCCAGAATAGGCCTGAGGCCGCCCTTGGCTTTCAGGATGAGGGAGTACCTCGAGTAGAACCCCCTCCCCACCTCAAGCGGTGGGACCACTTCTATCGCTTTCTTGTCCAGGAGGGAGCGGACCTCCTGAACCAGGAGTTGCTTGTGAGATGGGTCCCTGAAGAGGGACAGGGAAGGGGGTGAATTGGGGAGGGAAGCCACAAACTGGAGGGCGTAACCCCGGCGCATTGTGTCTAGGACCCAACAGTCCAACGTGATGTCCCACCAGTGCTTGTAGAAAGGTGTTAACCTGTCTTTGAAGGCCAGGGGTGAATCCAGGCCACTGATGCCACTTTGAAGGCCAGGGGTGAATCCAGGATATTGATGCCACTCTCAGGCACACCATAAAAACTGTTGCTTCCCTTTAGGACTCTTGGGTGGCCCCTGCTGGGAAGTGGAGCACAACCCAGAGCAGTCACGTTGTCCAACACCTCTGCTCCTGTCTCTGCCCCTCGTGGGGGGGAAAGGCCTAGGCAGTGGCCTATGTTGTTGCTGCTGCTGCGGGTGCTGCTGCTGCTGGCAGGTCTGTTGCCTCGCTGCCTGAGGGGTGTACAGGCCCAAGGAGCACAGCATGGCCCTAGCGTCCTTGAGAGCATGCAGAAAACAGTCTGGCTCCATCAAAGTGCAGGTCCTGGATGGAGTGCTGCTTCTCTTGGGACAGCCCCGTGGACTGGAGCCATGCAGCACCTCGCATGGCAATAGCAGATGCCATAGCCCTGCTGGCCGTGTCCGCAGCATCTGACGCAGTCTGTAGGGCTGCGCTGGTGACGGTCAGTCCTTCCTCCAAGACCGTGGGGAAATCCGCCGCTTGATCCTGGGGCAGGGACTCTGCAAATCTTCGTGCCCCTCAGCTGGCACATAATACTTTTTCTTGGCACTCTTGGAAGTTGGGGCAACTGAGGAGGGGCTTTGCCAGACCACTTGGGCCAGCCGGAGTATCCTGTCATGAACAGGCAGGGCTATCCTTAAAGGACCTTGAGTCCTCACAGGCCCAAAGACGGGGTCCTCTTCCTCCTCAAGTACCTTCACCTCCAGGTCAAGGTTGGAGACCACCCTCTTCAGGAGTTCCTGGTGTGCCCTGAAGTCAATAAGGGGGGATCCTCTGGTTCCTATAGGCCGCCTCGTCCGGCGATGAAGAGGAGGACAGGTGGTGTGGCCCTGTCAAGGGTCCCTCGCCAGGATCAGACTTCTCCCCTGAGAAGCGATCCTTTTCCTGCACTGGTGGGCCCTGAGGGAGTGCTTGCTGGGCAACAGAGGCAGGGGCCAACATAGTTCCCTGCCCGAACTGCGCTCCCCACAGTCCCCAATATGGCCACTGCCAAGGGGATTGGAGCCATCCCAGTGCCGGCGTCGGTGCCAGGGGCTGCACTTCCTCCCAGCGTTGGGGGCCCTTACCCTTTTGGGAGTCCGAGCCGGGAGAACGGTGCCGACAGTGCTGTCTAGTAGAGCCACTTCGGGATCCACTACTGGACAAACCCGAAGAGCGGCGGTGCCGTCTGGATCGGTGCCGGCGCCTGGGCGAAGCCAATGACAACGACGATCGGTGCCGCAGTACTGAGGACTTACGATGCCTCTTCCCCGGTCCTGGTGAGCGGTGCCGGGACCGACGCCTCGGTGCAGAGTCAGAGTCCGACTCTCGAGGGTGACCAGTTGATGACAGTGATCTCAACCAGTGCCATCTCAGGGACTGACTCCAGTGCCAAGATGACTCGTCAGTGTCCAAGGAGGGAGAGGAGTTGTCCAGCTCAACTCTCTGGCTACGGTAGTGGGCAGCCATTGTTCCAGCGCGCCCACCCTTCAGGGACACCCATCACAGGTTTGCCCCGGGACACAGGCCCTGACTCCCTCAGCCAAGGGAGGGTCGGAGGTGTGGGCAAGGCCAACAAGGCTCGAGCTGCCTGAAATGCCTCCGGTGTTGAAGGGTCCTGTAGAGGGGCTCTCCCATTCCCAGGAGTCGGGGGAAGATCCCTTCAGATCCAGTGCTGGTGCTAGGGGCTGCTTGCGCAGTTCTAGCACCTCCGGGCTCAACTCCAACGACTCCTGCGGTGCGGGGAAGGGAGAGCGCTCCGCATGCTGGCGGCGCTTCTTCTTTGGCACTGGGGAGGCCTGGTGCCAAGGCGCTTTTGGCGCCGGCGGGGTGCTCTGCACTGATGACACACTCAGTGCCAAGGAGGCTCGAGGCAGCTTGGACGCCGGATGAAGCGCTGCCTCCATCAGGATCGAATGTCCCTCTCTTTTTGGGTCCCTCTCTTCAGCCGAACGTCCCTCTCTTTTTGGGTCCTCAGCTTGAAGGCCTTGCAGATCTGGCACCGATCCTTACGATGCTGCTAACCAATACATTTGAGGCAGCGATCATGGGGGTCACTGACTGGGAAAGCCTTCCCACAGCCAGTGAAGGGTTTAAACCCTGGCGAGCCTGGCATGGCCGGGTTGCTTGAGCCCTAAGGCTCTCTAACCTTTACCTAACTAAACTATCCTAACTCAATTTTAAACTAGCTAAGTTCAGGGAGAACTGCTATCCTAACTAAGAACAAAGGTAAAATACTTGCAGGAGCAAGCGTTGTTCCAGTCACCGTCACGGGCGGAAAGAAGGAACTGAGGGTCTGTGGGGCCGGCGGCGCCCTAAGTACCGTGGCACGAGCACAGCACTCCAGGGGGCACTGGAGCTGGCCCTACAGAGGCTGCTAAGGGAAAAAGTCCGGGAACCATGCACGAGGGCACGCACTCACCTAGTGGAATGGATATGACCAATCACTCGAAGGAAAACCCAATAATATTCTGCTCAATTTGCTCTGAGGAGAGGAAATCCCCTGAATGAGAGATGGCTCTGTAAATGTCCAGAACTGGTATACAAATAAAGAAGAAACATTTTATTAAATTTGAAACAAAACTCCAAGAGAAGCAAGTTTTGTCAGTTCACATCTTCCCCTGCACAAGAGCAATGGGCTAGTGCATGAGACTCAGAGATTGAATCTGATGATAAACAGAGAGTGAAACTAACCAGACTAGATTCACTGGCCACACTGAGTGAAGAGCAAAAAAATAAAACAGCAGTATAAATAGTGAAAAAAATTTGAATAATAGAAACTTATTAGTGATTCAGGGAAGAATTTTAAGAATATGGATTTTTATCTTGAAAGAGTACCTCTAAAGTACAGACAGGAATTATTAAAAAAAATAATGTCAAGGCTCAGAAACCATTTCAGAAGGCTCCAACCACCCTCAAGCCACATAGTGAAGTCAATACTCAATCTATCTACCTGGGAAGGATGACGAGCTAAATTGACACTAACAGGCTGTGAACCAGTAGTTCAAGGGAGCAATGGTATTTTGAAGATGATGCTCAGGTGACTAACCCATCCCCACTAACTAAGGGCACAACGGTCCCTAGCCCTTATGTGGGTGTACAGAATGGGGGAGGGGTGGAAGCAAGCTTTCCTTGTATATCCCCCTTCAATCAAGGACCAGGCAAAAATCACAGTCATTCTGTCTGGGAAAGAATGGAGATTGCCCCCTCCTAGCATGGCAGGGATGTCAATCCTCCCAAAAGAACAGGGATGAGCAAGGAGCACGGTCATGGCCCTGCCTCCTGTCCACACCAGACAAGCAAGCTGGCCAGCCAGGGAAAGGAGAGCACACTACAATACCTTAAGGCAGTGGTTCCCAAACTTTTCTCTGCCATGGCAAACCTTGATACCTTTTAATTATTTTGAGGCACACCACCATGTAGTCTCCAAATGAACTCATGGATATTCATAAGCCAACTCAGAACTCTTCAAGTAGTTTTTCAAGACATTCCGTGGCACACTTGCTCAGGCCTAACCACACACCAGTGTGCTGGTTGGGAAACACTGCCTTAAGGGATAGCACTGCTTTCCCGACATGGAACTCCAGGACGAATTGTGCCTCCTGAGGCACAGTCCTGCTATGAGGTCCCCCTGGGGCAGCGCAGCACCACACTGCCCCCTGCAGGGTCTAGAATGGAATTTGCACAACCTAACAATTTGTAAGGTGCTTTGGGTCCCTCCGGGGTGGAAGGTGCTATCTAAACCTAAATCATTCTCACTACTACGCGTGGATTTTATTTAATATCCTTCATAGTTTCCAGGACAATTACAATCTCCTGTCCAGCTGAAGGACTGCGGTAGCAAGGCAAAGCAGCAGCGTTTTAGTTGCTATGTGGTACTGTTCTGCATTTCCCTCCTTTTCTGTGCCTCTGACCAGGACATTTATATGCCCCTAATGCTATTCTTAGTGACTGCTCAAGAACAATTCTACCAAGGGAAATACAGTATGCCATCAAAAAAAGCTGTCACTTTATAAAACAAATTTCTTGGGATTGCATAAATTATGTATTTGATTGTCATATCAGGGCTGCTCAGCTAATGTTTTCCATTTTATAAACCCTTTGGCATAGAGATGAATCTGAACCTAATCCCTACATTTAATCCCACTCTCAAGGAATGTGGTGTGTTCAAAATCCAAGCATCAAGATCCAGACCCTAGTTTTACAAAGGACCCCATCTGGACAATGGGCTGGTACAGAGGTGGGCCGTACCTGACAAACTTCCAGTGGTTAACTCGAACTCCAAAATCCTGTCATAGCATCTCATGAAAGGAGATCTATCATAGGCTTGTAACTACAGCCGAGCCAAAAAACATTTCAGCTAATAGTAAATTCACCAGAAGAATGCCTTTTTGGGGATACCAAAAGTATTCTCAAATTTGGGTCAAATTCAGTGAATACTTTTAGCCCCGCCAAAAAAATGGCAAAATGCTTCATTTCAAAAATATTGATCCAAATCAATATTTTCTTTCAAAATGTCATTTCGGGCTGACATTGGAAACATTTTGCTTGACCTAAATTAAATTTTTGCTGTATTTCATTTCAGCAAGAAAACAAAAAAAATTCAGTTTAGGTTTGAAATTAAACACTTTTTTAAAAATTTTTTTTGCGTCAGCCACCAACCCAAGAATCAATTATTTGCTCAGCTTTAACTTGTAATTCCAGATATAAACACGCTAAAATCCCCTTTCAAAAAAATCTTGGTGATGATGATGTGGGTGGGGGAGGAGGTTGAAATCTCTACTCAGCTTTTGCAGCTTGAGTCTATCACTGCTTTTGAGATCAATCCATCACATGGCCTGCTGCGCTACTCATCATGTCAATTAATTCATTTGAAATCAACGATACATAAGCACGGGTAGTCAATTATTTTTTGTCAAGGTCCAGATTTCTTGGTCAAGGTATAGTCAAGGTCCAGACTCCAGAAAAATATTTTTTTAAAATAACAATAATGATAATAATGAGCAAATAAAAAGATATCGGGGTTGATTCAGAAGTGTCTGATGGTCTGGATTTGACCCACAGGCTGCTTATTGACTACCCCAGCACATAATGGTGTGAATAGCATATTCAGCCAGGGGCAGTCTATCTGCAACTTCCCGTAGCAATCAGACTCACTTAATGGACAATCTTTGCTATGAAGTATCTGCATTCTGGAATCCAGCCCTATCAGAGGCCTATATGAGAAGCATCCTGACAGTACTGAGTTATCTTTTTGCCAAGCTGGACACACATCTGAACTGTTGACCTCAGGGCAAAAGGTTCACAGTCTATCACTCACCCTGTCCCACCTCTTTTCTTTAGGAGAGTGGAACATGAACTATACGGCATTTCTCACTCACACAACAGTATACTGCAAAGGCTCTCTTGCTGTGTCATTCTCCCTGCTTCAGGGTCATACAACTAGAAAAACAAATAAACTGATTTTTTATTTCTTCTCCTATTTCATTGTTATGAATCAGAACAAGAACTATGGCAATGAGACATGGTAATGGACAAATAAAAAAAATTGCAGTCTAAATAAAGGTTACATTAATATATTACTCTTAAGCCACTGAAATCAAGTCAAAAGAGTGCCCTATTAAATTCTTGGGAAAGAGACAAAATGCCTCAGAGCCAGGCCCTGGGTATGATGATGAATAGCAAAGCTAAGAAGCAGCCACCCAAAATAGCAAAGCTAGTAGGATGCACACAAACAACACAGTTCAAGCAACAGCAGACATATCAGCTTTTGAATTACATGCACATCCTTGAAAACTGGCAGATTTACTCTTACGTCTTTCAGCTCTATCACCAGAATGATCCCTCTTCCTTTTCAAGCCTCAGGTGAGTCATTAAATGGCTGTCTGACACCATCTGCTGGACCGGGAGGAAAAAAGTGCCAAAAACTGGCTGCCAAGAAGAACAGAAGTAAAATGTGAGGGGTTGTTTTGTTTTGTTTTTCCTTTGAAGTAATGATTTATGGTTTGGGGATTTGGCACATATTCACGGTTGACAGCAATCGGTCCTTTGCATTGGATAGTGCAAATTGGATGGGGAGGCTACAGTCAATGTAATTATGCTTCAAAACCAGCGTTTCTCGGTGAGTCAACACACACACTCTTTTTCCCCTTCCAAAAGAGAAGTAAACATTTAAAACCAGCCTTCTGCAAAGTCAGGTTCAAATTCCAGCACCAATGGCACAGAAGGGAGTTGGGTAT
>ML675610.1:329236-381084 GCA_007922155.1 Mesoclemmys tuberculata
GGGGGGATGTCCCAATCTGAAAATTCTGCAGCTACTGCTCATCATCCCAGACCTGAATAACAAATGCTTGTTTCCTTGCCCAAAAGCAATGGTCTGCCTTTTACAGCTGTTCTGGGAATGCCAAAAGTAATCTGGTGTTGTTTCTTTCCATAGGCACACAGCAGGTCAGGTTCCTGAACAGATTCCTGTTCAGATTGAGCGCTCATGATATATTACATGACCATCAGCGATGTGTTCAGAACACCGACCACAACAGTGGAGAGCAGTGCAGGATCCATCCATTCAGACAGAGATGGAGGGTGCACAGTAAATAGGGGCCATTGAAAAATGCCACAAAATGCAGTCTGAAACCCTTGGGATAATAATGGGATGGAAAAAATTGCACCATGGGATGTTGAGCCCACCCTCAAGATGCACTGTGATCCACTCTGCCTTCCGACAACTCCTAGCTGCAGAAGGTGGTGAGTTGCACAGTGGGGTAGCTACCTACAGTGCACTGCCCTTACTTTCGATGCTAGAGCACCAGCTGTGAATACACTCCACCAACAGAATAAGCACTGTGTGAACTTGTACAAGCAATGTAATTATAGCGCTTTTTGATCAATTGTCGGTGTAATTTGCATCGACAAAACTCTGTAGTGTAGCCCAGTTGAGGCTCTTTTTTGTTTGACTGTTTCTCTTCAATTCTGAACTTCCTACCTGTACTTTATCAACTTATATCATCTCCTCTTTACTAGGAAATAGTTTCCCCTTTAATAAATCCACCGAAGGGATGTCTCTGTCTATACCATTTGCTCCTTTCCACCCATCAGTTTGCCTCCAGCCCTTAGTTTAAAAACTCCTCTACAACTTTGTTAATTTTACATGCCAGCAATCTGGTTCCATTTTGGTTTAGGTGGAGCCCATCCTTCCTGTATAGGTGCCACCTTTTCTGATTTAGTTCCTAATAAACTAAATCCCTCCTCCAAACATCATCATCTCATCCACACATTGAGACCTTGCAGTTCTGCCTGTCTGACTGGCCCTGTGAATGGAACTGTAAGCATTTCAGAGCATGCTACCATGGAGGTCCTGGATTTCAATCTCTTACCTAGCAGCCTAAATTTGGCCTCCAGCACCTCCCTCCTACTTTTCCCTATGTCACTGGTACTTACATTTACCATGATCACTATCCTGGTCATAAATCTGCACATAAATCTATCTGAATGTCTCAAGAAGTCCTCAATATTCACACCTGGCAGGCAATTCACCATGCAGTTCTCCCAGTCATCACAAACCCATTGTTATATCTATTTCTAATAATCAAATCCCCCATTACTATTACCTGTCTCTTCCTAATAATTGGGGTCCCCATATCCTCAGTTCAAGAGGAAACCATGACATCATCTGGAAGGAGGGTCCCAAATAAGGGATTGTTTCCCTCTGCTCCAGCTTGATGTTCTCCTTCCCCAAGATTTTCGTTCTCCTGAACAGAGTGGGGGTGGAAGTATTCTATTATGTCCCTGAAGGTCTTGTCTATATACCTCTGTCTCCCTTAGCTCCTCCATCCACTCTTGTCTCCAGAGCCCGTAGGCAATCTCTGAGGGCTATGAGTTGCTTGCACTGAATATACACAGGTGCCTCCTGCCCACAAGGCAGATAATTGTCTATGCTGCATTCAGCGCAGTGAACTGAATAGCTCCCACTCTGCTGCAGGACTTCTGCCTGCATTATTTTTACTCTTGCAGATGGGTTTTTGTGTGTCTGTTCTTTGTGGGTTTATTGCCAGGGGTGGGAGGAGGATTATTGGCCTAAATTTACAATATGTTTGTTAGATGTATCTAGCTCTCAAGCTCCCTCTGTAAACTCCCTTGCAAAACTCCCCTGGATGCTAGCTCCTCTGGTCACTTAGGAATTGGCTTTTTAAACCTCTCTTCTCCCTGAGTTAGCCTCGTCCCCTTGTCAAAGGCTCCTAAAAAGAGTAGGGATCAAAAGATAGCAGGATCCTTAGTGAGCTCTCAGCCTAGCCTAACAAGTCGCTTGGATTGGCACACAGCACATATTGTGACATTGCCATGCAATGTAGCAACTTCTTTTTAAAATGTTTTACTATTTTAAGACAAATGTTGAAAGCTGAAATGTTTCATCAAAATAAGTTGAGGAAACACCACTTCCTCCTGTGTGCAGAGCCCTGTGCTCCACAGACTGAGGGTCAGTTAGGAGGCCAACCTGGCAAACTCACATCAGCAGTTGTTATACACACCAGTCACCCCACTGACCTCAGTGGCATGACTGGCATCAGTGACCCTATCTCATCTCGGACAGTGACACTAGACTGCTCCGTTTCATGGTTGCTGCTAGTCCATTTCATTCACTCGTCCTCGTATGTAATGTTCTTGCATTTGTGTTCCCAGTGCTGCAGGGTGTAATAAACATGCTGGTGAGAGGCTGAACTTTAATGTCCTGTACCCAGTGATGAGGTCTGGGTCAGTGTTCCAAAATGGAGGCCCCACTTCATCAAGGTACTTAAATACACATCTCACTTAAGCATATGCCTGTTTTCTACTCAAATGCTTACCAGTTAGGAATGTGCTTAAGTACCTTGTTGAATCAAGGCCCTGACACCCCATTTATCTGACAGAGGTCAACATCCCGTGGTTACCATCACACAAGGGAAGGTTAATTTAAATAACTGAGATGGGGAGGGGGGGCTTTTCATGTGACAAAAACATTATATGCACAGAGTTACCAAACTTAAATGTTGGGCCTGAACTAATTTGACAGAGTCCATTTAAAGCAAACTATTTTTCCTAGACATAATGTAATAACAATAATGTTAATAATATATGGTACTTTTATTATATTGCATTTATCACCTGCAAAACAATTTGCTAACACTAATTAACGCCTCACAATATCTCAGAGAGGGAGATCAATACCCCTTATATTCCCATTTTACTGGCGTAGTTGGTCCATCACCAGACTTGACCAAGATCACACAGTGAGTCAATGGTAGAGCCAGACATACTGTTTTGCAGCAATCCCCATGTAAAGGACACAAGGTGGTAAAGCTATCCACTTAAATCAACCCTTTTAACAGACAAGTGATTGAAGAAACTTACAGGCTCCCAGAACTACAGATCTTGCTATGGGCAACCTTGAGAAAATCTGCTCCAGGTTGTTGAAATCTTTAATTTAAATAAATACAGACAAGGCATTTCACTGTATACTGACATGAGGTACCAAGAGCAATACATCTCTCTGGAGGATTGGCTGTTCAGTGCAGAACTGGTAGGTGTACAGCAGCATATGTTACAGAAATGATTTCCTGTCCTGGTATTTAGTTATATACAGAGAGACTTTCATAGTAGGGGGCAGAATAAGAATGGGGGACAGTCAATCACATCAGACTTGGAACAAAGTCATTTTCCAGACTGCCAGCTACAGTTAAGCGAATGCTTAGGAAGACAGATTATACAGACAGACACACACACACACCACACACACATTTTTAATCTTCAATGAGTTAAAGGGGAAGAACCTCAGCAGAGGATCTGTCCCAACATGACATCTGTCTCCAGATCCTAAGGGCCTGATCCTCCGTTGCACTGCACATTGTATGGTCACTTACAGCAGTGTACAGTGACTGCAGAATGGATGTAAAATGCTACCATTCTGAAATGGAAGCAACTTACACCCACTTGGCACCAGTGTAAGTGACTGCACAAAGTCCAGGGCAACAGAAAATCTGGCCCAAAGAAATTCAAAGATGCAGTACACAGTAAACAAAACCATAACTGTTACACAGCTACATACACAACACAAGCAGAGCCAGGGAGGAAACATCTCTCTCCCATGCACAGATATTTGCAAGAGACTCCCAGAAAATGCCTGACAGTGCGATTTATTTAGTGGCTTTAAAACTGCTGCCATTTCTTTCAAAGTTGCTCCAGCATGAAAGTCCCTTTTAACATTTTTTTAGTTGTTTATTCCACTGTCAATAGAGGAGACATGCCTCAATAACTCCACTCAAAAATCCATTTTTAAAAAATTTACAAATGATCTTCCTACTCAATGGGAAAGTCATTTACATTTTAGAAATGAAGGAGTTCTATTAATTGATTTTATCCTTATCATTACATTAATACAATTTTAGCAAATGTAATATGCACACACATACTTAATTTGCCCATATATCACCGGTATATGAAGAGAGTTAATGTCTTATTACATTGCTATTAATTTGCTTAGAGGACCCACTGGAGCTCAGCATTCCACTACACTAGGCACTGTACTGACACACAGTGAGTGTCATGTCAGATTAAAATGGTGGGAGACAGAGGCAGAGACCTATCCACTGCCCCACTGCAGATCAGTAACAGAGCCAGAAAGGGAACCTAGTTCTTCTGAGTCCCAGTCTAGACCCATAACACCTTTGGGAGACAGTCATCTTCCTGAGCAGGTGATGGATTCCATCAGCTAAAGGGACTTTTCTATTTCTACTATGATCCTACTACTCCAATGACATATCATATGAGCACCACCTTCAACCAGTACCTCATAATCCAGGACAATTTAAAGTCTGGTCATTCAGAAGGCCCAATTAACATATTCTGTACGCATGTACAGACAGACAAGTGTGAAGTTATTCAGAAAAGCACCAGTGCATAGGGGCTCACTTACCACAGGGATAAATATGGTGTAAATTGATAGAAAGAGTAGATGACTAGTTCATGCCATATTAAACATTAGTCACAATATTGTTTTGTTTCCATGTGATTTCTATGAAGTTCCCACCATTAGGAAGTGAAAATTCTATTCTTTGTCCTGGTCGTGTTTGTCCCTTTCTAAAAAGAAATTTTGCAACAGGAAAAAACACACAAACAAATGGTTGTTACAGGTCATAGCAATCAGTGAGCAACACTCAAAAGTATTTTTAAATGATCAGCCAGTTTGTTAGAGCCAGAGCACCACCTAGAGCTTTGGATGATATGGTAAAAAGAGAATAGAAACACTTTTTGGAGGGCTTCCCCTCAATGTCTGATTCAAGATGTTCTGGTACTCTGGCTGGCCCCAGGATGCCTTTTGATTTTCCATGCACACTCTGCATCCTGTTTGTCATGGACAAATCCAAAACGTCACTGAACCACTTTTCCCCTATTAAACTAGAAGCTGAGAGGTTGTCAAATAGTATAAATTTTAAAAATTGGACCTTCTAAGGACAGACAGAAACCATTCTGCACTGCAGAGTCCCTAGCAACTCTGTTTCCTTCTGCATGTCCTCCATCAATAATTAGGAGAGTCCATTCTGGGAGAATAAAATAAAAAGCTCACTTGCAATAAATACAGTATCCCTGACTCTAAAGAAAAAATCATCTTCCCACAGGAACATGTGCTTCAACTATCTCACAAAAAAAAAAACAAAAAACACCAAAAAAAAAAAAAAAACCAAACAAACCACTTCATCTTGGAAAATAAATGATAAAGATGATAAGATGAGAATTTAGGAACCTAATGTCATATGATGTGGGTTTAATGAGCCATTTCACTGGTGGGGAAAGGGGTGGATGGCTGCTACAGTGAATTACCAATGGCTGAGTTAATACTTGCACATACTACAAACTGATGCAAACAAAGACTTGGAGTGAGTCACAGGCTGGAGGAAAGAGCAAGGTGCTGCTAGAAGTGATGCAGGCAATTCAATAGCTGGTGCTTTTCCATCTCAGTCAGTACTTAGGCAATGCCCCTGGATGGTGTTGAGGGCACCGTGCAGCTAAACATATAGATGATTTATTAGGTGCGCCCTTCCCTCTGGAGCCCTGGCTTCAACAGAAGTGCAACCTGTTATGCTTACGGCATACACACAGAAAAGTTGGATAAAAACATAAAATGCTCTTGCTAGAAGTTGCAGCATAACACTACTTTACTTCTTAGAATTCAGAACCATAACACACAAGAACTAAAACCGGACCACAGAGACAAGAAGGCTGCTCCCTAAACAGATAGGCACAACTCACTCCCACCTTACTCTAGGCAGGCTGGCTGGCTGCAGATTGACTACTGATCACATGCTTCCCTACAGAGCTCCTTAGTCTGGTGCAGCACCAGGAAACCACCACCACTACTCCCTGGATGGTTTGCAATTTCAACACAGTTCTCAATATGCAATGCAGCTTTTGGGACCAAGTCATGACATGCTCATCTAAGCCAGTTACAAGAAGCATGGCTAAGCTGTGCCACACAGCAGGTTTTTCCCCCTCAACAGAGCCATGTGTCAGTTATGGTTCCATATCCACTCTTTTCATGCTGCCTGCTTCTGTTTGATTAGTGCGTTCTGGGAAAATCTGGGTGGCCATTCCATTGCACCTGGCGGGAGACAGAATGTCTGCAGAACACACACACAGAGTGAGGGTGGCAACAGCAACACTTGACAAGCTGACAAGATGTAAATCTGAGGTCCTGACCAATTGTGATTGTTCACACTCTTCTCTTGAGTTGCCTTTAAGAATAAGGGCCATATCAACATCCTCTCTCCATTAGCACAACATTTCCCTGAGGAATAACACCTCTTGCGTAGTAGCACATTTAACCCATCTGGTACAGCTGGGGAAATTCATTCCATCCATTGTTTAGGAGATGGCCATCCTTACAAAAATAAACTGGCCAGCTCTCCCAAGTAAAAGAGGGATATCACCTGCTTGGGTCACATATTATCTTCCACCAAATGTTAGAAAATGGAGCCTCAGTCGAAACACCTCAGAAAGACAGGGGCCAGAGCCACAACAGAAGCCCAGTCCCTCCAACTTTACTGAATTTACACCTGTTGAGGATGTGACCCCCGGCTGCTAAGTTTGGGACCTACACTCATCTTGCTGGCTCTGATCAGAAAAAATAGAATCATAGAGATGTAGGGCTGGGAGGGATATCAAGAGGTCATCCAGTCCATCCCCCCACCACACTGAGGCAGGACCAAATAGATCTAGAATGGGGATGAGGAATCCAATCTCAACTCATTTCATGAAAATTGGGGTAGGGGATGACAAAATGTTAAACTGCAGGATCAACGCCAGCAGCAGTTGCTCTAAAACAAAATTTGATCTATATAGATGGCCCAAAGAGGGGGAAGTGACGTGCTTACGGTCAGATGAGTGACTGTCAGAACAGGACCCCTCTCTTGTGTTTCCCAGAACTGTGTACCAGGCACAAGAATCACGTTACCCCCCCCCCCGGCGCATTCATTGTAATAACCCTCAACAATGGGTCACGTGTGGTACAAGAGAAAGACAGAGGCAAACTCTGAAGCTGAGGGAACTTATTGCATGTGAGTGGCGGGGCAAATTTAACACACCTGTTTGGTTTTGCACCTTCAGGTCGTTAACCACCACACTGGAGCTGGCCAAGCATGAGACCAGTTTGAGCCCATAAGGCCCCTCCCTTGACAGGCTGGGCCATATAACCAAATGGCCTCGCAGGCACCAGCTCTGATCTGGGGGCGGGCATTGTAGATTTTTAATTTCCCTGCTGGTGTGGCTTGTTTATCTTGTGGCAGAGCCATCCCACAACAGGTTGTGTTTTTGTCAACCTGAGGAAACTGTAGCCTCCAGTAGCTAGGTAAGGCCTTTTTACCACCATGTTCTAGAGACTAACAACCTTCCTCTAGCTGGAGGAGCACTGAGTGGTTACCTATCTATCCCTTCCTCTAGCCCCATTCCAGGATGTACAAACTCTATCTTCTCATGGGGGATGTGGCAGAGGAGTTAAGCAAATGAGCTCACAGCAATTTCTTCTCTTCCTTCCTTGCCAGTTTTCTGCTGGGGTGGCAAGTGAGTACGTGGCAAGCCCATTGTTGGCATATGTCCTGGAGCCCCTGCCGGAAGGTGCTTTTTCCAGGCAAGAATGCTGCAACCTTTCATCACTGGCTTCCCACTGAGGGGAAGCCGCTTCTTCTCCTCTCAAAGAGGGAGTGATTCTGGCAAGGTGTCAGCAATCTCACATACCCTTCTGGTGAAGGGTTGAGAGAAGTGAGTGGTTCTCAGGGGGTGCAGGTATGCTCAGTGTGGCCTTTTCCAGGCTAACAAACTGATACTTACTGCAGATAGCTGGGGGTTAGGGAGGCAGCTCATTGAAATCTGTGTTCTCTGCTGATTGTTTTCTGGCTCACAGGAAGCTTCTGCTTTATTTAGTGTCTTGCCGGGCACCTTGAAGCACGTTTCCTATGAGGAGTATGGGCCTTTCTACCTTATGTGCCACGTAACTGTGTCCCATTTCACTAACCCTCTTGTTAAGATGGCTTTTATTTACAATCACATGTGATTGGCAGGAGAGGTCCTGATAAAGACAAGCTCTTCTGCCCCAGGCTGAGCCAGCTACCATTCCAGGGGCGCTGGTGTGGAAAGAGAAATTTACAGTGAGACCCTTGATGCTCTCTAGTCAATTACTCAACAGGTAAATTCTCCTGCTGTGCACTTGCTGCCATGAGTAGTTATGGCTAATAGTTCCTCAATCAGAAAGAAGTCTTGTTTGATCTCAGCCTATTATAAAACCTGCTGATCTCTTGGTTTGGCTTGGTTAGGAATCTGAACCCTGGCCTGACTTACGGTTTTGGGTGAAAACCATATGAATTCATTATCTTATTTTTGAGCACTTACAGAAACCAGTAAAAACATGGTCTCTGCCCCAGATCTAAATTTCAGCTCTGACCCAGCAAGAGAAGGTCATGAAGACTCGAAAGGAGGAAGAGGTAAGATGCGGTTTTAATAGCTTGTGATTATTTTGATGGGTCTGTCACAGTTTTTTCAATTGCTGCTTGTAGCCGACATGGTGGAAGTGAAAATGTTAGGAGAGATATGAGGGAAAGAGTGTTAGTCCAGTGACTGTTTAGGGTGGCTGCTTTATTCAGAGACCCCTTGGGTTGACGGAGGTAACCGAGACCATTAGGACACAGCTGAAGATTTGCAAGGGAGAGTGGACATTCTAGCTGTTTCCTAAAGGCCTTGAATTGGGATAGTAGATTGCTAGAACAGCCCTACAAGTAGCAATGAAGAGCATCAAGGGGGCTGAGGCATCTCCTGTATGCTTTCAGTGCTCTTGAAGGTGAATTCCTCCTCTGGAACAGAAGGTACAAATCATTTAGGCTTAGACATATCTCATGCTCAGCTCTCCATCTAACTCTAGCCAGTGCTCTAGAGTTTATATTGATATGGTTTCTCTGTAGTATGCAGAACTTCAGCTCTGTGGCACTAGATTCAAATATATTCCAGGTCAATCATGAGTGAGAGCTACCACCATCCAATATCCACTCACTGGGAAGTGGAGAGAGACCACTAGACAAGTGCTCTTATCTCAAACCACCACAACGGGTACTAGCTGACTCCTTCATTAACAATTACAGTGGAGGCCAAAGACTGACCTATGGGCACTTCTCTGACATTCCAAGTCTTTAATGAGAGACATGTCTGTGTGGATAGAGACTTTCTATCCCAAAGGCTATGAGCATGAGGACCTCTGCACGTCTGGCAGATGGGAATATAAGGGGCAGGGTTTTGGGTGCATATGCAGAAGGATTCTGCCTCCAAGTGGAGTTGGTTTCCTTTATCATAAAAGGTTATATTTAAAAAAAAAGGGGGGGGGGGGTTAGGAGTCTCTTACAGGAGTGGGTGAGTGCAGGCCACAGAACCTCAATGTGCCAACTAGATGATCATGATGGTCACTTCAGACTTTAAAGTCTATGAGTAAAGATTGTGGCACCTTTTGAAGGGCAGGGAAGAAACAACTTGTAGAGGGGGTTGATATTTGTTTTGATTTCTCTTTTGCACAGAGAGTGGAATACCCATGTCTAGGCCATCAGCAATACCCAATTGTGACTGTGCAACTGAAGCATGGGGCACAGAAAATCAAGCTAAACCCAAAGGGAAGTGAGCAATCTTCAGTGACAGGCAAAACAATGCATTGGAAGAGGGTTAGAAACTGCACAACTCTATTGCAAAGGGCAAAACTTGGCAGTGAGCTGGGACTGATGAGTGTACAGGTGAAAACGTACATGTGCCCATTATGTTTGTGCAGCACCTTCTATCCTGAAAGCTGCCCTAGTGCTTGACAAACGCCCCAGTTTGCCAACAGTTTGGGGCAGTCTCGTACAGAGCCGAGCACCTCAGGGCCTTGTAAAGAGTGAAGTGGTCATAGCAGTAATAAAGCTAAGGTGGTGAAGGGTTCCCATCTGCAACGTCTTTCTCTCTCATTGTGCACACCTTTCTTCTCTATTTAGGCATTTACCTTTCAGTCAAAACCAGGCAGGGGAAGCACTCTTATGAGTGAGAGTAAAGAAAAGGGCTTTTGTTTTTCATGTTATCTTTCTAACCAGGCCTTCAATTCTGACTCAAATGCCTTCTTCTACTAGCATACTGAGAAGCACTCCAAACTGATTTACAAGCAGTTATTTAACAACCTTGCAGCAGTCAGAGAGCTACATTTTACAGTTGGGGAACCTGAGTCATGGCAGGGAAGTAGCTAGTTCAAGTTCACACAAGAAGTCTGGCAGAGCTGGGAGTATACTCCAGCCCTACTGATTCCCAGTCTTGAAGTTAGCTGCACAACAGACCTTTAAAATGCCCACATGCCACGCAGGACATCTCTCAAAGGAAAAGCTGATCATGCTCATTCAGATATTTTGTGTTTAAAATGATTCTACTACACAGGCGCAGCAGCTAATCCACAAACACATGACCTTTGAAGTCACAAGACAGGTTTGTCCACATGCAATACTTAGTCTCACTTGTAGTATCTTGTGAAGTGAAACACCACTGCTCCTGTCTGCAATCTGTCAGTGGCCATGAGTTCATGTAAAAGCTCTTGTCCATCTTAAAAATTCATGGAAACAAATGCACTAATTACAATAAACAATCTGTGCTGGCAAAGACCATTTCAGTAGAGTTGTGGGTAAATCCCTGAAAGCAACAGTAGCTGTACCCTCCTACAGAGACTGGAGTCACCAGTTCATCTTGAGGAGAACAAATGATAGAGCCTTCCTCAAAGCTGAGACTGTAAATCACCTAAGGGAAACTCAAAAGTAAAGGTACCTACAGCAAAACCTGGCCTGAACCTAAAAGCCACATGGGCTCAAACTGTTTAGAATAATTTTTGGTTTAAGGCAGCAGTAGAGGCTCAAATAGCAGCAATGCTAACACTAACAGGTTTAACAGCTCCCTCTGTGTTGGGAAGAACAGGCTTTTTTTAATGCCACCATCTCTTGTAAAGTGGTGCAATCCCAAACAGTTCAAATAATTTGTATAAATGTCCACCCAGGGCTGCCTGGACTGCATCATTGACAGGGTTTAGTTTTCCTTCCGTTTCTGGATTTGAAAGACAGCCAAAGGATTAATTGTCCTTTTCACTGCCACACCCTCCCCCTTCTCCATGTAAGTGAGAGAGGCCTGCATTTCTGGACCTCTGATCTCTGGCAGCTCCTTTGTGTGGCAAGTTGTCACTGCTCCACCATGCAGTCGTGTGGGCTTCTGGCTAAGGCAGAAGCAGCTGTTGCTTGTGTAAAACTCTCTGCTACTTCAGCATAAAGGCCGATGGCTGTTCCTCCATAAGTGGACTGCCCGATATGAGAGGTGAATTTGTGGAAGTCAATGGCACAACTCCCATGGATTTCAACAGGGCCAGGAAGTTTAAGGAATACATAACCACCAACAGTCCCAGTAACTGGTGGCACAAATCTGCTGCCCAGCTTGCACAATCTCAGATAGCAGAGCCTCAATTCTAAACCTACTTCATGTGCGTTATAAACCTGTACCTAGTTCAGTTCCGCAAAAAGCGGCGAGCGAGACTTTCTCTGTCCTGCCCTCTACAGTTGTTGCTTCTCTTTCAGGTGAGAAGATGGTTTCGGTGTCAGGAAGAAATTCAGGCTGCAGGGACTTGTGCGCCTATCCTAAGAGGGAGTAGAAGAAGAACGTCTTGTGGAGGTGGGTACTGCTGTGTTTAAATGCAGAGTGTAACCTTGTACTCCCTGCATAACGTACCCTGGTTACTCCGACTTACACTTGCGCTGCCATAGCTTTCCCATTGCACCACTGTTCACCAATCCAATAGCCTGAGCCATGTGGTGCAAATTCCTTTACAGCAAGGTCCTTCAGGGTCACCTGGTACAGACTGTACCTACCTCAAGCAAGGTGCCCCCCAGAGACCCTCCCACCCCTCCAGATGATCAGCTGATGGGAGTGGGTCCTGGAAAGGTTGCTCTCTCACACCACAGAGAAGGAGGAACAGTGGGTCTCAGGGAGAGATGTCTTAAAGTAACTATTTTTTTTAACTACCAGTTCTTCTCAATACCCTGGAACAAAGCAATGCATTAGGCTTTTACACGACTGCAAAGGCTGGCTTATGATGCTTGTAAGCCTGGTATGTCTACACTGCAGTGTCCCAGGCTGTGATTTCAGCTTGAGTCAACCAACCCAAGCTAGCTGTATTCTGGTTAGTTCAGTTCCCCTAGCAGTGAAGCTGTGGCTGTGTGAGCTTCAGCATGAGCTAGCCTTGTGAGTCGTTACTCAGGATTCAGGAAGGGCTTCTACAGCCCACACTGAAGCATAGAATTGTAGGACTGGATGGGACCCTGAGAGGTCACCTAGTCTAATCCCAGCACTCAAGGCAGGACCAAGTATTATCTAGATCATCCCTGACAGGGGTTTGTCTAACCTGCTCTTAAAAATCTGCAATGACAGATTTCACAGCCTCCCTCGGCAATTCATTCCAGTGCTTAACTATCCTGACTGTTAGGAAATTTTTCCTAATGTCCAACCTAAACTGCCCTTGATGCAATTTAAGCCCATTGCTTCTTGTCCTATCCACAGAGGTTAACAATAATTTTTTCCCTCCTCCTTGTAACAACCTTTTATATACTTGAAAATTATTTCCCTCCTCAGACTTCTCTTCTCCAAACTAAACAAACCCAATTTTTTTCAATCTTCTGTCATAGATCATGTTTTCTAGACCTTTAGTCATTTTTGTGGCTCTTCTCTGGACTGTCTCCGATTTGTCCATATTTTTCCTGAAATGTGGTACCCAGAACTGGACACAATACACCTGCTGAGACCTAATCAGCATGGAGTAGAGCAGAAGAATTACTTTGTGTCCTGCTTACAACACTCCTGCAAATACATCTCAGGATGTTTTTGCAACAGTGTCACACTGTTGACTCTTATTTAGCTTGTGATCCACTATGGTCCCCAGATCACTTTCTGCAGAACTCTTTCCTAAGCAGTCGTTCCCCATTTTGTATGTGTGCAATTGATTGTTCCTTCCTAAATCGAGCACTTTGCATTTGTCCTTGTTGACTTGCATCCTATCTACTTCAGACCATTTCTCCAGTTTGTCCTGCTCATTTTAAATTTGAATCCTATCCTCCAAAGAACTTGCAACCTATCCCAGCTTGGTATCTTCCACAAACTTTATAAATCATTGATGAAGATACTGAACAGAACTGGACCCAGAAAGGATCACTACAGGACCCTACTCGATATACCCTTCCAACTTGACTGTGAACCCCTGATAACTACTCTCTGGGAACGGTTTTCCAACCAGTGATGCATCCACCTTAGGGAAATACAACCTAGATGGGCCTGCTATAGTTTATGAGAAGGTTGTGTAAGCATGACCTCAGGTCACATTCCCTGTTGCAGAGTCACTGCTCTGGTATCCGTATTTGATTAAGGATAGTTGGAGTATGGGTACACATGCTGCAATCACACCCACTGTCTACACTGCAATTAAAACCCACGGCTGGCCCTTCATAACTTAACAGATGGGGGAGAATAGCAAATGTTGTCATACTGTGGAGTCACTGGTTACCCTCTGTGATTGCCATAGCCACACACAGTAGCTTTTGTGCTGTGGATGGGGGAGCTGAACAGCCAGCAGAGGGTAGCACAAGTTAGTTAATAAACCCTATTCCTGAAGAAGGTTGCTGCAGTGATCAGAAGGGAACCGAAACACTCGCTTAAATCACTATCTACAAATTAGAGGAAAACACTGAGAAACCTAATTATCAAGCTTTGCAGAGGATTTGGAAAAGAAAGATGAAAACTAACATTCATCCACGCTTCCAGTGTGGATAATTGCAAGGAACTAGAGCGGGGTGAAAGATTCTGTCGCCTTTACCAAAGTCATTAGCTCCCATTTGACCAAGGTATCTAGTAATGAAAAGCCATCAGCTGATGGCTGGCATGTGTCTTTATATGAAGTGGCGTGATGGCTCAGTTCTGCAGGGAGAGAGGTCCACTTCAAATAAAAATAACAGCACTGCTGAGTGAGATGGGGTGCGGCTGGATTGAAACAAGTCTGAAAGTGTAACTGCAAGGAAATAACATGTCCTAGCAATACTCAGAGAATCTGGGGAGGTGGGGGGGACAGTGCAGACGTGTTGACACCAGAATGTTTCCTCTTTAGGTTAGCCAGATGTATGCTAGCCAGCCTGACTGAAAACTCTTCCCCTCTGGTGCCTAAATGAGATTGGTTTCACTCCAGTCAACAGAAGAACCACCATCATATTTGACACCAGTTCGTTCCCTTGGGCAGAGACACTGGTGTGGAGTAGTCAGGGAAAGCCTGTTCTGCCCTTGCCTCATATGTAGCTATAGCAGCTACAATGCTGTTAATCCAGTACCTTTCATTATTCAAATTCAGTATCAAATATATTTTATTACTGTTTTTAAAGAGAATTTAAGGACTGTAGGGCTTTCCATTTATATGCAGTACAGGTGGCCACCTCTAAAGCAACAATCAGCTAACCACTCTTCTCAGTGTAGCTCAGGTTTATTGATCTTCAGGGTAGGCTGCAAGGCCTGGCTTCTTAGGCCTTGTCTACAAGGGATAAATGCCCTGGATAGCCATCCCCTGGCACCACTACAGCTGTACAAATGCAAGCCCCTCCTGTTCCCAAGGAAAGTAGCAATTCAGAGTGGTGCAGTTTACTGCTGTTTGAAAGCAGGGTAAACAGCACAGTGTGAGTTGTGGCTTTCCCTGTTTACGCCAGTGACTGGTATTAGGGCAAATCAAGGCCTTAGACAGGCTTGTGGAATGAAGAAGCTTGATGGAAGTTGGTGCTGGGGTGGGAATTGGGGGCAGAGGATCGGATGGGGGCAGGAAGCAATTCGTAGTAGTATTACACCAGCATTACACTAGATGTCCCGGAAAGACCAGAGCCCCATTTTGCTAGGCACTGCACAGACACAAAGTAAGACAATCCCTGCCCTGAAGAAGTTACAATCTAAATAGACAAGACAGACAAAACAAGGGAGGGGGTCAGAGGCACAGAGAGGGGAAGGGACTTTCCCCAGGTTATACAGCAGGCCTGAAGCAGAGTTGAGGATAGAAACTTCCTGTCTGGGTTGGGGTTCAGTTCAGTTAGGGTTTGCTGCTCATTGAATTGTTCTTAAATCTGACAGAGATCCCCACAGTAAGAGAGGTGGGGTTATGTTGGTAAGACAGTGAAACTAAACCAAACCATTGCATTTGGGGTTTATTTTTACTCCGTCTGTACTGTGAAGCAAAGTGGAAATGCAAAATTTATGTTCTCTTTTGTAACTGTTTGCTCAAAAGTAACAAATATGACATGTAAAGCCTTTTATCTAAAAAGAACTCGCATCACTTTACAAACTCCCTATAGGAATTGCTTTCCCCAGTGCTGAAATGCAGCCATCTTTTTGGCTACCTTGCTGGGTTTTCTTATAGCGCACACAGACTACACAACAGCTGTAGGAGAAGAAGGGAAGAATACTGCGGTATGCAGGTGCAACTAGAGGGGAGGATCTTAGGGAAACAGGAGGTAATTTCCTCCAAGTTGGAATTTAGCTTCAAGAATTTTAAGAACTTCATATAACAAATATTTAAGGATGCTAGGGCATTTCCAGTCAGCATTTCCACTTACAAACATTGCTCAGGAGCAGCAGGAGGATGTCGTGGTTTCTGGTTGTTAGAAGGGACCTCATAACAACAATCTAACCATGACTGGCTTTAGTTACAATAAGTATTCCTTTGCAATAACATTAAAATACCCAGCTACTGCTTTTGTTCCAGTGGGTCCTCAACCTCTGCCCCCCCCACCCCCTTGTTGTGATGTAGAAGCAAAACTGCCTCTAAAGACATGGATCAGTCATTGTCCACTGCAGCGCTGAACGGTTCAACAAGAAGCCAGCTCTCCTCTAACTCTTCTCCCTCCTTTGTACTAGGCCTCTTGACTCAGTCTTTCGTTGCTCGTTTGGAAATGGAGAGGTTTGGTATGGAATCTGATACATCACTGAAATGGGCACCTTGGAAGTTGTGTGCATGTCCCCTCCCCACTCTGAACTGTGATCCTAGGAGGTGTTCTTGTACTTTGTCTTGCTTGGTTCTGCACTAAGCATTCCTAGAGAACTTCCTGCCCATTAAAATGAATGCAAGGATGTCCAGGCCGAATCAGTTAGTCTGGCAAGAGTAGGTTCTCCTGGGGTTTCCATGTTGCTGGCAACTGCTCCTTGCAGAGGAATCAAGGCAGATGAAGGTGTGGCAGGCAAAGGGATGTTACCTCGCAGGAACGTGCCTGGGGGGCTGCCATTCATATCACTCCCCAGATTGGCAACATTAATGGGGCTGTTGCTGACTGTCCACAGACATGGATAGTGGCTGGAATGAAGCAGCATAAAACATAATAAAACTTAATTATGTATGTCAAAGTAGATTAACCTCTGTATGGCAGAGTCAAATATCCAGTATAGGCGACTGTCTGTGATAGCATGCCAGACTAAACAGGCCATTGGTCTCAACTGACAACCCAACAACTACTAAAGCTGGTCTGGGGGGGGAAAGGAGAGGAAATGTGACATTTATTTTGAAATTTGAAAATGTTTATATTTCTAAATTTTGAAGAAATTTCCACCAGCTCTGCAGTTGATCAACAAAGGAGAGGGGAATTTTTTTTTAAACGTTCTCCAGTGACTTTCTGAATTTTAAAATTAACATTTCCATCCAAATGTCTAAATTCAAAAAGTTTCAACTTCTCTGTTAACCATACTGGCTCCTTTTATAACATCTAATGACCTAGACTTCGCAATGCCCCAGGGAGGCAAGTATTATTTATTATCCTCATTTTACACAGCAGGATAACGAGACACAGAGAGATTAAGGCCAACATCTTTAAGTGTCCACTAATTTTGGACACCTGAGTTTCTATGTGCTGATGGGAGACCCTGATTTTCAGAGGTGCTGAACACATGCAGCTCCTGTTGATTTCAGCTGGAGTTGGAGGTGCTCAGCATGTCTGAAAATTAAGCTAGGATTTTCAGGTTGGGCACCCAGAAATTAGGAGCCCAAAATTAATGAATACTTACAAAAATGCAGGTGTGATTTTTTTTTTTCCCCTGAGTGTCAATCACCAATCAGTGCCAAAGTCAGGACTAGAACTTGAGTCTTATCGCCCAGTCTTTTATGTAGCCACTGGATCATGTACTGGAAGGAGAACCTAGAACTCCTGACTCACGTTTCTATGCTAATTGTTGGCTCACACTCACGCCTCTCCTTCCCTTGACTGAATATTATCTTTTAAAGGATTAAAAAAAAAGTTTCTAAAATGTACTTTGAATTAGTGATCTTAAATGGCTTTTTCCCTGAATATATGCAGTTCAGATTCTGTATAGTGCTCCATACACTGTAAATGCAATATAAATAATCACATATACTATAAACGGGGCTACAACTACAAAAGTTAGGCCAGTGGTCCCCAAACTTTGCAGTCCCGCCCCTCTTCCTGCTCCAGGTTCCCCTCCTCCACCCCCCCAGGAGCTGAAAGTGGGAGCCGGGGCCAAAGCCGCAGTCAGGGGCCGTGAGCGGGGCGATGAGGCAGGGTCTAAGTTGTGGCAGGGGCCAGAGTGGGTGCAGGAGCTGCAGCTGCATGACCTGGGGCTGCGAATGGGGTGGGGAATTGGGGCCAGAGGCCAGGAACAGGCCCTCAAGGTTGGAGGCCTTGGGGCCCAGGGGCCAATAGCGAGGGCCCATGGCTGGGAGCTGGGGCCAGAAACAGGGTCGGGTTTGGGCACGAGCAGGGCATGGGCCCCAGGCCTGGGCTCTGGCCTGGAGTGGGGTCTGGGGCCGCAGCCTAGGGGTGGAGCTGGAGTGTAGATGAGGGCAAAGCAGGACAGGGCAACTCTTCCTTTCTGCCTCTGTGCAGGATGGTGCAGGCCCCATCACGCCCCCTGGAGGGTCCTCTATGCCTTCCAGGGGGCACCTGAGTCACTTAAAAGACTGGAAAATAGACTGAAGGGAACAGTTGTGCACTAGACAAAGGCTGGGGATAATACTAATTAGCACTTTACATTTTCAAAGACCTGCACAAAGATTAACTACTTAAGCCCCACAGAACCCTGCTGGCAAATATTATTATCCTCATTTTACAGACTGGGAAACTGAGTTGAAGTACTTGGGTAAGGCCATGCAATGAGTCTGTGGCAGAGCTAGGCTTAGTCAGGAAGTCCTGAGTTCTAATTCCTGCTCGTGCTTCCAAGCCAAGCTGCCTCCTCATAGTGAAGGAGAAACTGCTGGGCTTGTCTGTTCTCTAATGTCTGTGGTTCTACTGTAACCTTACCTAGGACCAGTGGTGGCAGCTCCCTTGGCGTGTGGTACTGAAAGCAAATTGGCATGTGGAGTGGATGGTAAAGAAGTCCAGCTGTCGTGTCCTGGAAACATCTGCAGATTATTGCTTGAGCTCTCTATCAAATTCACTTTGGAGGAAACACACAAGTTTGACTATACCCAATTATTGCAAGGCAATACAAAATTGAGAAAATAGGCAGGTCTGATAGAGCAATCTGATTGGCTAATAAAGTCTCCTACCCATGGGCTTGGGACAACAAGCACACAGGAAGAACAAACTAGCTTAACCGCTTTGTTCATCTTTTTTTCACTCAAAGTGAATCACCCCAGTCTGGGTGGCAGAGGAATTGTCCTGGCTGAACAATTTCGAACTGAATGCTAGTGCTTCCAGAGTGTGCAGCTCCATAGCCTCAGGGCTTCCAAGCTTCCCCAGTGGAGCCAGGAAACTCTAGGTTCCCTGTCCCGAGACAGTATGCCAGGTGCGTCTTCTCCCAAACAGTAGACCCCCCGAGAGACCCAGCTCCAGCCAGCACACCAGGGCTGGCAGGTTCCCAGCCATAGAGTTGTGGCCTGTGGAACACTAGCTGGTTTCCAATAGAAACTTCTCTGTGTTTTGGAAAAAGTTTTGGCCAATCTGCAATAGATTTGGCAAAACATTTTGGTCCAGCAAATTGGCATTTTCCAACAATGCTAGGTTTCATCAGAAAATTTCCAACAAGCTCTACTTGCAACTAAAATTAAAATTTAAAAAGTCAAAATCTGGGGAAAAAATTGATGAAAAATGAACATTTTGATTGTCTCAAAACAAACAAATTTCAAAAATTCTGAATCTTTTTGGTTTCATTCTGACTCAGAATTAAACCAAATTTGAAACGTCGGCATTTTCCATGCAGCAGAAATTCTGAGTTTTGACCAGCTCTAAGTGGAATATAATACCTTTCATCTTTACACTGTCGGTTCAAACCCAACCCTATCTGATAATGAGTGACGTTATTACGAGCTGCTGATTGTTCAATGACCTATGTGAAACAAATTGATGCTTTCAGTCCAGTTCCTAGTGGACATGAGTCCACATCAGAGAAACTGCCACCCTGACTGATATTAATTGGCAGTCATAGCAGGAAGATGAAGGACTGAATGGGCCACAGTAGAGAACCTCAGAGAAATTTCTAGAAGGGTGGGCTCTAAAGACATATTGCCAATATGAAAAACTGGTCCCAAATCAGCTCTTAACATCCATTTAAGGGCTGCTTTTGACTCTGGAGGTAGACTGTTTCATTTCTTAGACTGAAAGGAAGGTCTGAAATGGTTTGGGGATTTTTGGTATAATTAAGAAGAATTTAAACATGATTGCTCTCTTTCTCCCACTCTCCACAGTCTTCACCCGCTTAGCTGTTGTGGCATATCTAGCTATATAACTTTTATACTTTTGTTTTCTGGGTACTGCACCTTTACATTTCTGAACACTCTCCGTGGTGTGTAGAGCTCAGCAGCTATTTTATTCTCAGAGTTCAGTACAGACTATGACAGAAGAGACACACACTGTGCTCTCACCACTGACTTCTGTTTTTTCTTGCTTTGCTATTTCTTTTAATGTAAGGAAGAGGTATGCAGGTTGATGGTACTTGCTCCCTGTGTGTGGCGAGACATTACAACCTTACCTGTGGGGGAGTGATTTCTCTGCATGTACGAAGCAGGATATGGTGCAGCCCGATGCCCTCGAAGGGATGTGTAATGCTCACAGCCATGGTGGGAATGTGGGGTGGGCAGTGACAAAGCTCCCGCATACTGATAATTAGAGCTTTCTGCTGCACACACTGCATCCGGATTGGAAATCAACCAGCCACCTACTTTGAGAAGAAACAGCAAGTAAAATTAATAAAATCTGAATAAGGAAAATAACCAGGTTTCCCAAAAACGTATCCAGCCAGATCACAGGAACTCCAGACGCTAGGAGATACGCTTTTTGCCTAGCATTTGTTTTGTATCAAAATATGAGTTGCAAGCCACAAAAAAGACATTTAGACACTAGATAACAATATCTCTAATGCTTACATAGCATCTTCATCCTAAATGACCCACCAGCACTTTACAAATTTTAAAGTAATTTAATTCACTCCCCCCAAAAATGCAACCATTATGGGGTGGAACATGTCATCTTTTTATCAGCAAGAGCAACACTACACAACAGCTTAGGGCTGGATGTGAAGAGTACTAAAGTATGCAAAAGAAGGTGTGGGCAGATTTAGGACAATAAAATTAGTGATTTACAGGTGTAATTTGGCCTGTACACAGCAGTAATGACCTCACTCTTATGGAAAGTGCCACAGGATATTTAATGAGCACAAACAATTAGGGCCTCAGTCTGCTATCTTATTCAAAAGATGACAGCAAGGTGTCACCCTAGCAAGGTCTGCCAAGATTAAAGAGCAAGGTATCTTGTCTATTAGCCTGGCACTTTCATGTAGTGATTGTCCACTCAGATTTTAGATGGGTGTAAAAAATAGTTGCTGATTCAGAGAATTTTTCATACTCTAGTTTCAATCAGTCCAAGCAGAAGCATGTACCATATGTTGGCTGTACATTATGTGTGATCAGCAAAATCTAGACAGGCTACAAATCAAATTTAATCCTCAAGGTCAGCATATATATCAGGAGTTTGGGTTGAATTTGTCTTATTTTTAAATGACACCAGTCATATCATTATGATTAACAGACAATTTAATTTTAATTAGACAAATCAATATTTATATTGAATAGAGATGTCTTCTAGCATTCCTTCCCAACCCCTCACACCAACTTTCACTTCCCTCAAAGGCCACACAGAGGAGGGCTGTATGTGCCTCCTTCTGGAATCCACCCAACTTGCACCTCGGTTCTCTAAAGACTGATGTAAGATGCTGCTTTTACTCACATCCCCAGTGTTGAGCTCTCAAGCCACTCCATATGCTGCACATACACGTGCTCCATGTTCTCTGACACCCACCACATGCTGCACATACAGATGCTTTGGTTGCTAGCTACCCAGATGTGTATGGTAAGGGAATCAGAGAACCCAGGACCTTCTGGCACACAAACAGAAGTACCTGCTACTGGAAAGAACGAGGCTCTTCTTCAACCAGATTAAAGTAGAAGAGTTTTATTCTGTAGGCCTCCAGGCACTGGAGGGCAGTGGTGCACAAACACCCAATATTAATGCTAAGCAGCTAGCTATGACTTTCTAGTGAACTATTCAGTGAAGTAAATATCCTGTTTTTGTTCGCTATAGGTGGGACCTCATAATACATTCTGCTCATGAGCACTTGTACAAGATGAATTTCATTCATGAACAAAACAAGTGAAATGGCCAGTCCAAAACTCATTTCAAGCTGCAGGGCTCAAAATAACCTCTAAATATTGGGGATTATCAGGAAAATTTCCTTGTAAATAGATTATCCTGTAACTGCCACCTACTACAGGGTTTCTTGAACCTTCCTCTGATGCATCTATGGCACTAGCCATATGGCAAATGCTATGTCCACAATACATATATTACATAACGTTTCCAGCTCCCATGAGTAAAATGATGTTGGGAAACCTTACGGTGAGAATATGTCACATGTTGACCTTCCGAAACAGTTTCGGGAGTGTCCTTGGGATGGTTTCTGAAAGAGGAAATAACGAGTGGTTATGTTGTGCTGTTTTCAAAAGAAGGTGAAAGGGAGAGGGACATGGAAATTGAAAAAACAAAAATTGAAAATTGTTCAATATCAGGTTTCATCAAAAAAACAAAACAAAACCCTAAGACAAAAAGGAAAACAAAGACACAAAAGAAATTCCACCATCTTCAACTGTTTGCTATTGAGGGATAGAAAGCTCTGTTCTATGCAAGATGTGCAGTCAAGGAGGCAGGAGCCCTTGCCTCATTCCATGTGTAACCATGTCCCTGGCTCTGTCACCTTTGGAGACTGAACCCTAGCATTCTGGATCTAAGTACATGAGCCTTTTTTACTTGAACAAAAGAATCAAGGCCACTGGCTTCAAGACTCATAAACCTCTATACATGGTCCAGCCACTGGTGGGGGACAAGAAGGTATATTGTGCTAGCATGGGTGGAACATGCAAACTATTAAAAGATAACAATTAAATACACTATTATTTTCTGAAAGAGCATGGCTCTAACGTCTTAAATACAGTGATCTTCCATGGAGTCGATCTTAATGCAATGGATCACACTTTACCATAAAAGTATGGTAATTACAGTGTAGTTACATTGCAATTTCACTGTGGTTATGTTGATATTGTGCTTACCACTTAGTCATATAACTGGATAGTTATATGAATGAAAATATAAGAGAATAATAAAAGTGTAAGTACAATGGAGCTAAGATGCCTGGAATCTAATAATATATATATGAAGAGCAACACTGAAGAGTTAATGATAAGTACAACAGTCAAGTTGTTAAGTTTCCATTTATATGAATTAGTGATAATTATGTACTGAAAAGCAAAACCAAAGGCTAATTGCAATGTAACTATGTTGTAATTACAGTAGGCTGATTATAAAATGTGGCCAATAAATGGCATTTCAGCATTTCATATCAGCAGTGTACTCACCCATGTAGGACCAGAATGTGATGACAAATAGTCTGGTGTGAATCTGGCGTTAACACCATGGACCTCTATGGAGTTACTCTGGATTTATAGCACTGGATCGGGTCTCAGGATTTGTCCCTTATCTTTCTCACAATAATGTCAAAATTTTAACAGTAGCAAAAGACATCAAGCTGAGCAAAAGCTGAACTCACCTTTCCTTCGCATCCAGGAAGGCTTTGGCAAAGGGATTGTACTTGATTTTGAGAGCTGTTATCTTGGGTTTACAAAAAACGAGGTATGTTAGTGAAGGTAATTTTAATAAAGACTTGACATAGCACTGTCCAGAGCAAACTGAATGGACTGAGTTCCACCTCAGTTAGTGAAACAAAAGATAGGCATTTACCATGTGGCTATACGTCAGCCAGTTGCATTGTGTAGGAGCATTGCTCTCCTCTGAAGCATCATATATTGGTCATTGCCAAAGACAGGAAACCAGACTTGATGGACCAATGGTCTGATCCATATGGCAAATTCTGTGTTACTGTGAATACTTCTCCCAAAGCTGTTGAATTGCATACAAAAATGAATAATATCTGCAGTGGCATTAACTAGGAAAAAAGGGACAAGGGCCACCAATCCTCATGCTTCAGAGCACTGCCTGAATACAGTTTGTGGTCAGGACAAATGTTTCCCATGGTAAAGTACAATAGTCTGGGTGAATTATAAGAGGCATGGATGGGTTATACTTTCCACTGCAATATCCTGCACTGGCCTGGGTTCGAGACAGATACTGGGCTAGACAGTTAGTCTGTTCCAGCATGGTAGGGAGATGGGTCGCTGGTATAGATAGACCAATCCAGTACGGCAGCAGGCAGAATACCAGACTAGACTGCCCATTCATCTGTCCTGGTTTTGCAGTCAGATTCTGGACGGGATGGACCATGGGTATGTTTTGTTCCAGCAAAGAGAAAAGGTATTCGACTAGCTCAGTGGCTCCCAACCTTTCTGAGTGAAAGCTCCACTAGTTAAAATTAGTTAAACACGTGCCCGCCCAACCCTTATGGCCCGACATTCTCACCGGCCATAAATATATGTAACCCCTATAAAGACATGTAATGATAAAAACAACAACCACCCTAAATTACATACATCATACATTAAATTACACTTACCTAAGTAGAAAGCTAAGCCGTCCCTGGCACAGCCACCATCACGCGCCCCGTGTGGTCCCGCCTCGTCTAGTCCCTCATGGACTGAGGGTAATGGAGGTGGCAAGGGCTGGCGGGCTAGCTGGGGCTGCTCCACACCAGCCGGTGCCCGGCAAGCTTGAGGTTCTTTCGCTCCAGCCAGTGCACACACATTCACACACATTCACACACGGTTCATGCACACGTGCACACACGCACGTAATCTTGGGCATTTCCCAAGGGGTTTGTGCACCCCCGGTTGGGAACCGTTGGACTAGAGGTACCGTCAGTCTGCTCTGGACTGACAGGGAGACAGGGGACAGGGTTATTTTGATCGTTGGTGTGTGCTCATCTGACAGGTTTTAGGCTTTTAAAATTTCTCATCAGTGATAACCAAATGGTGTGACACTATCACCCACCTACCTCTTCATTTTGATAAGCAGTGACAGCTATGAACTGGGTCTCAGGAAAGGAGCAGTTCATCACCATCCTGTGTGGGCCTCCCACGCGAACAATGTGAACCTGAGGCTCATATTTATGCAGGGAATTCAGCATTATCTACAGAAAACAAGAAGGAAGACAGACGGACTGTCACAGCTATATCAGTAACACCCAGCCTGAAACAGCTGAAGAGCTACATTTGTCATCAAACAGAGCCCCAGAGGAATCACAAACAATGACCTGACCTTGCCTTATGGTATTTGCATCGTGTCATTGACGCTCGTTGTCAGTCACATATTGAGGGGCCATCATATATAAATATCACTGTGCAACCCCAATGTCAGCAGAGCACGCCAGGGTCATCCTCTCTGTGATTCCACACTACACTTTATCTGATCCCCCATTCCTGGTTGTTGAAAGAGAGAGAAAGAAGGATTTCTCCTTTCCTCTCTCCTTCCTAACTGTGGATGGAAATGGACAGACTCCATCTGAATTACATTTGATGCTTCTAATGTAATAGTAAATATTTATATTATGATAGTATCCAAAGAAGATCCCAGTCAGATTGGGGCCCCATTGTGCTGGGAGGCATACAAAAAGGTAAGAGACAATCCGCACCCTGAGGTGCTTACAGTCTAAAAGCACTAGAACTGTGATCTTTTTCTGTGTTTGGCACAATGCTGAGTGCACTAGGGATGTTCAGTGAATAATACAATTATTTACTATTATTATAAAACACGTCCCTTCAGGTATCACATTTTGATTATGAACACAGAAGGGAAAGCAGAGCCCCAGACAGGGGACCTGACTTGTCCAAACACCCAGACTTTTTTTTTCTGTATATTTTTCACACCTTTTAAAAATAGGTGTTTATAGGTTTGGCAGAATTTGATTTTTTATATATTTATAATTTTGACCGATAATATTGATATTTATTTTTAAGCGTTTTTTCTGTTTCCGTATATATATAGGTTCACAGTTGCAAAAAACTACAGGCAGGTCAGACAACAGAGGGCGGGTCAGATGATTATTATTTAATGACAGTAGATGTTGAGATTTGAAAAATTAAAGTTTTATAATGGTTAATGCAAAAACTGTCAACATTGCATCAAACTATACAAATGCAGTATCCTTAAATCAAACTCTAATATGTTCTCAAGCAGCATTATTTTTATTATTATCGATGGAAATATTTTTTGTTGGCTTGTGTGTGTGTGATGAAATTGGCATTTACCGATAAAAATCAAATCCTTCCAAGCCTAAATATTTATTTGAAAGGAATTGGCTCCAGTCTGACAAGGATCATCCAATATAGGAGTCTTGTACAAACAAATAGGCAAACAAAAGATCTTGTGCACTATTTTATTTTCAGATATATCTTAAAAGAAAAAAATAAAAGTGGTCCAAACCAATTTTTCTGTTTGTATTTTTAAGGGGCTCAAAGTGAATGTCACTTATTTCTGGTACATGTAGTTTCCTTCCAAAGGCCAAAGCTGACTCAATAGATTATTGATAATTATCATGAAGCAGAAGCAGACATAGTAATTATTTCATTTAGGAGCAGCCTTTTATTCTGGTACCTGACTCTTGCCAACATTCCACTTACACCAAACAACATGAAGGAAAACAACAAAAACCTAATACCCACAAGCATTTTTTCCCTTTCTCTAAAGTTCTATGTAGAAAACCCAGCACACAAGACAAACTATGAAAAGCCCCTGATGATTAAGTAAACCACAGCACTCTCTGTCTCTCTTAACATCAAGAAGTACATTAAAATCTGAAAGTGCCAATTAAGACCTGTTTATTCCTATTTACATTTGGACTCCAGAGAATAATTGGCATCTGTGGGTGAAGAGACCTATAAGGGCCCCTCTAATTGCATAAATGCACCCTTGATATTTCTTGATTGGTAGGTGCTTACGATGGAGGACAAGAGGTGTATGGGAAACATTGTGCTGTACCTGCCCGCTTCCATTCAACTTGTTGGTAAGTTTCACTTTGCTGAAGGAAACAGAGGCCTTCATCCAGTGCGCCCCAAAGTTGGGAGAGTCTGGGTGGATGTAGACGCAGCTGTGGCTTGGTGGCTCTGGTTTCCCAGCTGGCACCCATTCACCGTTCACGTACTTCCAGCGGTGGCCATCGGTTGGGGCAAAGTCCAACAGGAAGGAGTACATGGCATTGGGATCCAAACCTGATACACTGATCTTTAAAACTGGAAACATCCGTCTGTAATGGAAACAGGGCAGGACTGGGAAAAGCATCATTTATCCTGATCTAAAAGATTCTTGTTCATATGTTTCTGCAAAGATGCTCCCAGAGTTGCTCAAAGAACAAATTACCTTCATTTTGACCAAAACAGAGATGATGTTAAAGGGTTACCATACTTCGTTTTCATTTCCTATTGATTAGTTAGAACCAGCCACAAAATGCTTTCATATTTCACCTGAAATATGAAATTTCACCTGAAAATGACCCCTGATTGATAGGACCAGGACTGAAAATATTATCCTGAACTAGTCACCCTCTTATATGTGAACTATTAGGGCTATCAACCACTGAAACAGTGGGTGGAAATCCCTACTCCACAGTAATAAGGTCTAGAAGACAGTAAAAATTCAGATCTTACAATTGTAACACCTTATTTTGTAGAAAACTATTACAAATCATGTATAATGATTATAATGAGGTTTTTCACATTTTCATTTTCATGTTTCTCTGCCTTAGAAGCCGGCACATGCAGAGAGCCTGGCTTGAAAGACAAGATCAAAGATAGAGAACCATTATGAGTTTTAAAACTGTCTAACGGCTTTGAAAATAACAATCTCTTTTTATAATGACTAAAGCATAGGCTTTTTTTTAACTCTCATTCAGACTAGTTGAAATCGCTCTAATGAACCTTTTAGCGTCATATTACATTACCGGGATAGCCGAGCATCGTGGACTCTTTGATGTCTGTAGAGTATTCGTGCTACACTTGCACCTCCCCCATGGGCTAGATTGGGAATGTGCGTGATATGCAGCTGGAGAACATAGCAACAGTTAAAGTTGCTGAAGTATTTCCATTCAAAAAAGTCTTTTTCAGTTGCATTAACACATCAGAAATGGAGACGTTCAACTGCAAAAGTGAAAGCGTGAGGAGTGGCCAAACTTACTGACCCTCAGAGCCACATACAATAAATAACCTTGAGAAGTTGGAGAGCCGCAAGACACGCACAACAACCTTTCCACAGGCATTTTTATAACTATTAACATACTACTTACTGTTTCACAGCTCATTACTGCTAGAGCTAGAGGCCTTGTGGGTCTCCATCCTGCTTGTAAGTGTTTTGTCCTGTGGTGAGGAGAGGGTTTGGGGGCTTCACCCTATGGGAAGCACCTGCCAGAGCTTGGGGCTCCTGCCCTTTGGTGGGGAGGAGGGTCTCGGGGCTTCCGCCCCGTAGGAGGTGCCTGTCATAGCTCAAGGCAGAAGCTTGGGCCCTGAGACCTTCCTCCCCACCACAGGGAAGAAGCCCTGAGACGCCCCCACAGGCTGGTAGGCGAAGAATACCTGCAAGCCGCATTTGAACGGTCAAAGAGCTGCATGCAGCTCGCAAGCTGCAGTTTGGCCACCCCGGTTGATCATCTGATCTGCACTTGAGGGTGACTTTTAGGGCTTTCTGAGCAGATAAAATGGTCTAATGGTTCGAGTGAGAGCCTGAGACTTTGGAGACCTAGATTCAATTCCCTGCTTTACAACAGTCTTCCTGTGTGATGTGTCTACACGTAAGCTGCTGCTGTAGTGCTTCTGTGTAGCCATTCATTACAACAACAGGAGGGGTTCTCCCATCGCTGTGGTTAATCCACCTCCATCACAGGCAGCAGCTAGGTGAGCGGAAGAATTCTTTTGTGGACCTAGCACCGGTGGTTAGGTCATCATAGCTACATGTTTTAGAGGTGGGTGTTATTCACAGCCTGGGAGATGTAGCTATGCTGATGCAAGTTTTCAGCTTGGGGATGCTGTCCAGGAAACATTGGACCCTCCTTATGGCTGGGTGTACACTGTTCAGGGGCCCTACGTAACTTGTGTTAGACAAGGGATTTTATCTAAAATGGCAATGAAAAGCCTGAGGTTGCATCTTTATCTTCGTTTTCTGTATAGCTTGTATATGTTTGCTTCCCGTCCTATTTCAGCTTTGAATCTGTGGCTTTTTTACTAAATAAAGCTTTTGTTTAGTTTTACCCCAAACTGGTCTGTGCTGTGCAAACCGCGTGGAGTGTCTGCGCCAAAGAAAGCTGCTGTCTGGGGGCTGGTTTCCTGTCTCCTGGGGTGACGAGCCAGAGGGGAAAGTCTGAGTGTCTGGCAGTTAATTACCCATGAAGAATGGATTTGGAGAGACTCAGACCTGGAAGGACTGGTGTTGTCACCCTGCAGGGAGTAACTAGGCTGGTGGAAGACAAGGTGAGACCGTGTGCTTGTGGGCAGGTGACTGGTGTCAGGAGTCTGAACCATAGCATTGCAGCATGAAGACAGCCCACAGTACAGGGCAGGCAGTGACAGCAACCCTTACTGGTCTAGATGACATCACATTTATCCATTCTAACTTCTGTGATTCTCTATATACTGCTATGCCAGTTAAATTATTATAACAGAGCATCAAATTGTACTGGATACATATCTCAGCTATAGAATCGAAGTCTCTAATTTTGCCTTGATAGTCACCAGGGACACTTTGAGTCACTATAATTCAAGCACATTTGGGGAAATATCCGTTCCTATTGGAGACTGATCTACTAGAAATTGTTAAAATGTACATATTAAAATTGTACTGCCAAGTCCCAAAATGTAAGGCCATGCAGCTTTACATTTTCAGGTCCTATTCATAGCTCTGCCTTTGATTTGGTATGTGACCTTGGCCAAGTCACTTCACAACACTGTGCCTTAGTTTCCCCAGAGGATAATACTTACAGATTTGATAGTGTGTTGTCAGGATTAATTCGTGCATGTTCATAAAGCTTTTAGGGCAAAATTGCTCAGCGTTCCTCCCTTTGAAGTCAATGGGAATTTTACCATATACTTCAATGGCAGCAGAATGAGGCCAGTGCCATGTACTTTTGACACTCCCACTCAAAAAACCCAACACATGGACCACTTTTTGTTATTTAAGATTTCCCAGTCTGAAAAAGGCCATGAGTCATAGGAAAAAGTCTCCACCAGGTGCCACTTTGTCTCTTTGGATTCTTCCCGACAGTGTCTACTGCAGGGCGTTGTACATATTGCCCTGGCTAGCACGCTGGTTTTAATTAAAATAGACTTTTAGAAATTCAAAGAGAAGTCTTTTTATAAAAGCCTACACGATTTTATAGTCCCAGCTCCAAATACTCGAATAACATAATGGCGCGTGTCTGTGCTGAGGACCATAAACCACAGCATAGTGTACTTTATTTTATTTATAAGGCAATGTAAATTTTCTATTACAAAAATGACTCGGCCCCACTCCCACTGATGTTAGTGGCAACCCTCATTGACTTCAGTGGGAGCAAGATCGGGCTGATAACGAATGCAGAGTTTAGAACAAAGGGAAAATATTGCGCATTTGATCAGTGGAAACCTATCCATAGCCAACTCGGAAGCAACCATAAGCACTAGATAATAAACTTTCCCTTCCCTGTGGCAAAAATCATTATCCACACATACTCCCTTGTACGCTTTACTGTCCATAAAATATTATTCGGTGTATTGATATGCAATTTAGTCTACAATGATTATTTTCAAGCTGGTCTACAAAAGGAAATTGCACTGGTTTAACTGAGGATGTGATTTTGAACCAATTTAGTTAAATGCAAAGCCCCCTTATGTGAATTTAAACAGTCTTACCTGGGTTTGCCTTAAGTTGATTAGGAAATAGTTTAAGCCAAACTGAAATAAGCCATTCTTACAACAAAACAAATGCACACATAGAAGTTAGCTCTGCTTTAACTACATTAGTTTAAAAACCAATTTAATTTAAACAAGCACAACTTCTGAGTGTAGACAAGGCCATTGAAGAAACAGACATCTGACTCTCCATGTGGTTCACTATTGGGAATTAATACTAGTGTGGTACCAGTCTAATATCTGATAAGTCGTGAATATCAGCTGTTTTTGCACAGGGATAGGCTTCTTGAGCTAATAGATATTTTTTAATCTCTAACTGCTGTGATCCATGACAGGTGCACATAATTAGTAATACAGTTCAGCTGATGTCCCCTATTCTGCATCAGAAAATTGCTGATCTTAATATCTTTCTGCAAGATTGAGACACATTACCCATTCTGTATGGATCTTTCTCCCTCTTTGTTTTATTCCCTCCTTAATACGCACATCTTCTACGAAATCTCCCAGCGACAATTCAGCAAAGGAAGAAGTGTGTGGTCTTAAAAACAGAAATCTCTGCACTGCTTTGTGACTGGACTTTCGTCTACTCACCCATGTGTGTTACAGATCCAATAGCACTGCCTGCCCGGTTTAGAATGAGCGCGCCGTGGGAGAACCGTCCTTGCTCCCAGCTCAGCAGAGCACTAGAATTTTCCGCTGAATAAGGCTCAAGGTTTAGCACTGTCTCCTCCTTTGCATTTTGTAGAGTGCCACACAGATCAGTTATGCTCAGCAGAAAACAAGAATCATGAACAAGGCAGAGGACAACACTTTGTCTGCCTAAGATCTTGTGAATAAATCATTTATCAAAGTTCCAGAGAGGTTTCCAAGTTCTCTGCCAAAGACTATGGGGCAGCAGCAGTACTGCACTTCTGAATCTGTACCACATCTATATGCTGCTAAGGGGCATGTCTTGCACACATTTCTAATATACATCGTTTGTACGGGCATGCATATCCTCATGGCCACAGGGACAGGTAAGACAGTGGCTGGGCAAGCCAGTTGGGAGACTCGGATTCTAGTCTGAGACCTACTATTGACTTGTGTGATCTCAGGCAGGTCACGTCACGTCTGTGACTCACTTTCCTCATCTGTAAAATGGGAATAGTGACACTGATCTGCCTTTATAAAGCACTTTCAGCTCTACAGATGAAAAGCTGCTGTCTAAGCACTGAGTATTGTTATAAGCAGTGTTCACAGGGAATTTGCAGATCTTAGGGGGAAAGCCCTTGCAATGGGGTTGGCAGGTAGAACTAGCCTTCCCCTGGGAAATGTTCTTTGCCATTTTGTTCAGTCCCAAGGCAATAAATATCTTCTTCCAGTGTATCTTACGATCAGGGCTAAAAGCGTGCATGGATGGCGTGTCAGTATCCAGAAAGGAACATGAACCCCCCCCTCCCGCCTCCTTAGTTTATAGGCTCTCTCTGAGACTGCCTTTCCTTCCCTGCACAGGACACATGGGTGCACACACAGCACTAACAACATTATACCATGGCTACAATTTTCCTTAGACGACGTAAACAGCAGTTGCTCGTATTCCCCACAGACCATGGGACACGTTAATTACATTGGGGAAGGTACGGCACTCACCTGCCATTCTTGGTCACGATCATCTCATTAGTGACTTCCCTGAACCGCTGCCACAGCGCAGCCTCCTCCAAGACAACCTGGAGTTGTTTCTCAGTCGGGTCCCCTTTGTCTCTCCCAGCCTGGAGTTCGCTCTCCACAACATTGAGCAGCCTGGAGACAGTGCACTCACTGGGCTTCGTACACCCCAAATCAGTCATGGTGTACTGTCAGAAACTTCTCAGGTGGCTTAAAAAAACAAACAAAAACAATCCTAAACATGCCTAAACCCAATTAATTAGCCACACTAACATATCTGCTGTGCCTGCTCTTTGGCCATCTACTTGTTCTTCCTCCCCGGTAAGTCCCAATGGGACAATGACACCAGTGTGTAAAGGTTGACACACATGCACATACAAAAAGAGGACTATCTCCTAATTACTCATCAGGTCAGGTGGGAGGAAGCCTGATTACGCAATTGGCTGCCTCAGAAGAAGAGTTCTCCATCCAAATTAATGGGCTTTTATCTTTTTTCAATCTGAAGTGGGTCTAATTGTTCTGCTTGAGAACGAGGTTGCCATTAATGAAAATTGTTTCATTTCCAAACTGAAACAATGCATGGAAATTGTGCTTGTGCTGATGCAAACTCCAGCCAGAGGGGGAAGAATCAGCTAGCAACATTTAAGATTGGTATGGAGAGATGCTAGTCTTGCAAGCTGGTCAGTATAAATCTAAATGTGCCCACCGCACTCCCCTTTGTTCTTAAAATAAAATAATCATCGTAATAATAAAAGGCCCCTGTGCACTTAAATTTTGCCTGTGTGGTCTTAAGCCTGAAGAACAATTTAGTGAGTGTTCAAAAATGCAGGAGTCTAGGACCAGACCTTTTAAAAGGTGCAATTCCCTTTTTGAAAAGTATATTAATAATTTCTGGTCACCCAAAAATGACATGACAGAGAACCTTATACTTGTTTAATTCAATAGCCCCTGATGACCTTTTATGCCTATGATTTTTTCTGAGACATCCAAAGGGCTTATTTTTGGAGTTACTCATTTCATTGTTAGAAATGTTTTCAGGCACTGCATTGATAAAAATCTGGTGCATTTATAGAGTGTTAAGGGTCTGTCAGACTTTCTAAAATCTGCAGGATTTAATAAGCTCCATCAGACCCGTGGCATGTTTTACAGAGCCCACGAGAGCTTACAGGGCAGAAGTCTGATTGGCGTAATGCTGTTAAGCACAAAGGGCCAGATTTTGGACCCCTTATTTGTGTCAAATAGTACCACAGTCAGTCTGCCCTTTTGACTCTAATAGAGCCATGCATCGAGTAAAGCTATTGGAATCTAGCCCCAAAGGGGTGGAGTGCCTGTCTTGCAAAGATTTCATGCTGTGCCAGACTGGAGAGACTTGTTTACACTAGAACAAATTAGGACTCGCAAAACCCAGCAGTGGTAGCGAGGAAGCTGTAATTTAGACAAGGCTCAAGTGTTTTTATCACTGTGTCACCTAACCCTGCTATTTTCAAACCTTGGTTCTTTGAAGTATTTTGCCACCTATAGATTCTTTTCATCCTTTATGCACCACATTCTGATTAGCTTTCACCTGATAAAGAAGTGAGTTAGGTTACCCTGGCAGTTCCAAGAAGTTGGCTTCTTTTGGAGCATCAGGGCCCATTCCTGCAGTTAATACTACCCAGTATATCCTGATTTTCAGCGTGCCAGTTTCCTGCAATGTGTATTGAAGTCAGTGGGATCTTTGGGTGCTCAGCCCCCCCTGAAAATCAAGCCAGGAGGCTTTTGGTGAAGTGGGTGGTGGTGTAGGAGAAGCATTTATAAATCAATATTTTGACTGGCTGTTTCTGCTGCATGGAGAGGAGAAGATGGTGAAGCTGTTCTTTCTGTGTGCCTCGCCCAATGTCCAATGCTGTTACAAGCACCTAGAGGATGGGACAGGTGGCTTTTGTTTATATATAGACGTGGGAAAAAAACAATAAATAAATTAAAAGTTGATGTAATCTTGAAAATTCAACACTGATACACAGTCTTTGTGAAAAAATGTTAGTTTTTCAACTGTCTAAAATAAATGCATATAGATAACCTGCCATTTATTTATACACACACACACACACACACACACACACCCCTTTTTTATTTTGCACCAAGGAGATTAAATGCAAAAATTATTTTTATGCAAACTTAATGTTAGGAATTTAGTCGCTCAGAAATCAAAGAGAGGGGACCTGTAGCAGTGACAACTCAAACACATAATGACAGAATTATTTCCTATAGCAGCAGCTGGACATGATCCTTTGACAGACAAAGACGCCACTGCACAGCTTGATTTTCAGAGACACTGACCACCCATCCGTTCTGATTTCAGCTGGTGTGGTAGTGATGCTGCACCTCTGAAAATCAGATCCCAATTCCCCGCCTCACGCTGCTCACATCTCAAGGCAAATCAAGTTACACACAAAAGTGACAGCAGACCGCAGCGGTGGGAAAGAGAGGGAAGCAGGACAGTGGTGGGGGGATACTGTCGGTGACTCTGTAGCAGTCAATTATTTGCTGGGTCTCAGGCAGATGATGGACTTGATTAATGCTTCACAGGCTTATTAGTGACACCGGAACATCCATATTTAGGCCACCTAAACAAGTGGCCTGATTTTCCTCAGGGTTCAGGGTCCAGTGCTCCCATTGGAAACAAGAGACGTTGTGGGTGCTGAACACGTCAGTAGCAAGCAGTTCAAATGGACCCTAAAGACGGAGGAGGGTGCCAGATTTTTAGCAGCCACATTTGAAAATGTCACCAAAGGGTAAATGCACTTCAGCTGCTCAACTTTTCTGATGTGCACACATATAGAATCTCAATCTTAGGGTTGCATTAATATAGTTTCGGGGTTATTGAATCATCAGCATTTTCCAAAATGCAGGGCATGTCCCGCCCCAACTAGTTGGAGGGGTTGAAGTGGGACAGACACACACCTCTCAATTATCCTCCAAAGCCCCAGCTTTTACTTCATCATTTCAAAATTAGTCTCCAGCTGTTAAGATTGCAAAAAAAAACCAAAAAAAAAAACCCCAAAACCCACCAAAACTAGGAGTAAGTGTAAGTGAGTAAGCAAGGTCTGCCTGAGTTTGCAGACAGCCTGAAAAATAGCTCTAAGGTGTGAACTCCCTCTATTGATCTCAGGGATCAAACTCAGGCTTGTCCATGCTACAGGTTATGTTGGTATAACTTATGTTGCTCAGGAGTGTGAATAAGTCACCCCCCGAGGGACGTAAGTGACACTGACCTAAGCGCTGGTGTGGATACCCTACGGCAGCAGGAGAGCTTCTCCGACTGATATAGCTACCGCCTCTCACAGAGTTGATTTTGTTACACCACAGGAGAGCTCACTCACATCAGCATAGAGCATCTTCACCAGACACACCACAGCGACACGACTGCATCGGTGCAACTGCACAGCTGTGGCGCTCCTAACGTAGACTAACCCTCAGATGCCAACGATATTTTAAACATCAACTTTGTTAATATTTTCATGGCTCATGAAATAATTAAAATTAATCATTTGGTTAAATAAATTAAGGAAGAAGATGAAGTACCATGGTAGGAAGATCTACACCAAGGTGTGGGGCACATTGCTCTAAAAGGGCCCAAAGCACGAGCCAGGGTGGGGGCACGGAAGATATATTAAGATGTATGGCTTTCAAGAACACACTGCAGGGTTTCTTTGTGGGGTGGTGGTTGGTTTTATTTTTGTGAAGTGAAGCTCGATTCTTAGAAGTTTGGCAAATGCTGCATTCAAGGGGAAAAAACAACAATTTTTGTTTTTCAGATCTGAAGTTCTGAATCTGTTCCTGCTATTTTCTCATGTTCCCACCACGTAACTGTTCCCACAGCAACAGAGAGATGCAGCAGCAACCCCTCACTGGGTCCCCAGCATCCTGCAGGGAAGCAATAGTAATGCCTAGAAATAAGGACAACATTGGCCATTCCGTTTTAGAGCCCCTCGTTACCAATCATTATCCCATAAAAACAGCTTCAGGGCCTAACTGTATCAGGCCATCGCTCAGCCTGATGGAGAATTTGAATGTTTATCAGTAAAGTTGGAACAAATTAAATGCGTGAGAGTTATTGAAATGGCTAAAATGCTTTCATGTTTTGTTAAAAGAGTCAGTCAACTGGGTTTTTGGTAGCAAGCTCACGTGGCTTATTTTTAAAACAACTAGGTAGTGCTTGTGCTCAGTAGGACACCCTAATAGTGGTGATCTGCACTGGTCACTGTTTTAGGTTTGGAGAAAAAAGAAACCAACCTGAAGACACACCGAGGCTGGATGCCAAAAACATAGCAGATTGAGAGCACTCACGCCAGACAGCTTCTGTTTAAAATCCATATCTCAGGCCTCATCTTGCTCTGGCTTCTTCGTGCTTTATGAGAGCTGCACGTCCCAACTCCCACTTTATAAAGCCTTTAAGGAAAGACATGAACATCTACATGACGTGGCTGCCCAGATGGAATGAGCTGTAGGCCAGAAAGCAGATAAATGGACTAATGGGCAGGGTTGTTCAGGAAACGTAACTTTGTATCTCCCCTTTTTTTTTTTTTTTTTTTTTTTTTAAGGTGGAACCTTCATTTTGGATTTTCAGTTTGCTGGGGAGTCAGAACGTAGGGATTCCTGGCTCCCTGATCTGTTCCCAAACCTCTGCTGAGTCTTATTTCCATTTGTCACATAACATAAAATGGCCTCTCTCAAGCCTGATATTTGCTTTAACCTGAAGCTGCCTTAGTAAGCGAAAACAGAACGCTGGTTAGTTGTGTTCATCAATCATTAAAAGTCATCAACTCCATCTTCCCCATGTAGCGGTAGGGAGTGGTTGCAGCAGTAATGCTCACCCTTTTTGCATTTACTTCCTGTAGGTACTTCAGTGCACGAATTTACTACGAGGGATATTGGGGGAAACAATGGATATAGACAAAACTCTAATATTTAGCTTATCAATATGAGTCTGTCCACTGAAAACCCAGTTCTAGGAGTTATACTCATCCAATTAGGGAACAGAAACAGGACCGGGTGATTTGCATCCAATCAAAACTAACCGATGCTGCTCAAATGTCAAATTATTGGACTCTCCTAGCAAACAGCTAATTTCAAACCCAAGTTTTATAAATTATTTAGTGATTAATTTTAAATGAATAGATCCAAGAAATTCAGCAAAGGGGAAAACGTGGGTAAATTAAAAAAAACAAAAAACAAACAAAAAAAAACCACCACACCCCTAGTCACTAGGATTTTTTTTTGCTGAGCACCAGCAATGAGTACGCTCACCTTGACATTACTTGGATTATTTCTTGTTTGACTGTGGGATTAAACTCCACCTCAAAACCTTTTTGGCCAACAGCTGCTGAGACACAGAAGGAAAAAATAATTAACGAAGCTCCCTCACCACCTGACATTCGATAGCTGTTTTTTTGTCTTTGGGCCCACGCCTGCAAATAAAAGGCAACCCTGCTTGATAAAATGAAATCCACAAGAACTGGACTCACTCTTTCCATCGCCTCAGTATCCATTGAACCACTTAAATAAGTAGCCCCTTTGGAACATCCAGTCCCAGCAGTCGCAGGAAACCAAACACCACCCTCGCCATGACACTATCAGGAAATCAACACCCACTAAGTGTGGAGTTATAATTAAAAAAGAACAAAAAGACAGCTGCTTTCATCAGTGTTTTTAATCATGGCTCTAGCACCCTGGGAGATTATTGGACAACAAGAGATTTAGGAAAGATTAGCCTTTTCATTACTGTTTGTGGAAGGGGGAGAGGTTAGTTCCCATGCAACGCCAGACATGTTTCTTATATACACACATGTGTGTGTGTGTAGACAACTTGTGCTGTTGGTACCGGATTATCTGGAATTTCAGTGGAGATCATCATAGGCAACAGGAAAATGGAAAACTCATTTCTATTCTGGGAGGGAAAAAATCAGTTGAAAATGGATCTGATCAGAGTAGACTGATCTGATTAAAAAATATTTTGTAAGTAATTATTGTACTTCTCCCCTTCCCCTGATCTTCTTTAGCTTATTCCAGGATCTCCAAGCTCTTCACAATCATGAATTAGTGTCCACAACTCTGCTTGTAAGGTGGACCGCTATTATTGCCCCATTGTTGCAGCGAGGAAGCTGAGGAACAGAGAGGTTAAAAATTTGCCTGGAGTTTTTCTTTTTAACCCTTATATTTCAGAGATTGCTAAGTGGAAGTAAAAATTGGGATCTTTTTTGCTGGGAAAGAGTTAGGATTTTGGCCTGGATAAAGTTAAGGACCCTAAACTGAAGTGGCCTGGTTTTGCATAAGGACTAAGGGCCGGTCTACACTTACCTTCGGGATTCGGCAGCAGCTGACGGGAGATACGCAAGTGACGTAAATCACTTGCGTATCTCCCGTCGACATCACGGCGTCTGCTCCGTGCGCCGTCCACTGCGCTACGCCGCAGGGAACAGCGTTCCCTTTGACGCAGTTCTACGCCACTTACCGGGGTGGTTTTCTTGTGTTGATTGCTGGATCAACTGAGTGGGTCTACACAGACCACTGAGTCGATCGAAAGCAAACGATCTGACGGTGGCGAATTTGCAGCTGTCTGTGTAGACCCAGCCTGAGCCTTCCTCCCCACTCCCCCAATCCTATTCAAAGCAAATAGGAGCTGCAGGAGTACATCATCTTTGAAAAAAAATCAGACCAAACTCATTTTTACCTCTTTTCCCACTACCCCATAGATGGCCCTACTTCCTCCGTGCAGACTCAGAGGCTTTGGAAAATGCTATCCTCATAAGAGACTGATCCTCTCCAAGCGGGAAGTGGAGAACTAACAGGTGCTGAGTGTGTTTAGTAGCAGTGGAAGGGAATCCACCTCGTGATGCCTCCATTAGGCAGCTTGGAAAGGCAAGATGGGCAATATTGTATTAGAGGCAGTCTGGAGAGGAAGGGGGGATGTGATGCAAGAATCACTTGGTGATGGTCTCTAGACAGTACTATTGAGGAAGTCAGTCAAGATGATCATATTGAACCTTTCTATACTTAAACTGGGGATGTGAAAGACTATAGACTCCTTAGGCCTACGTCTTCACGTCACATGTTGAGACAGTGCTCGAAGGCAAGAGTTGGGTGGGATCATGCGGTCTCATTTTCCAACCAAATATTCACTTTCTAGAAAAACCAAAGTTTTCTGCAGAAAAATGCAGTGTTGCTGGAAATTTTTCATTTTCCACTGGAAAATTGTTCTCAGCTACGTCTTAGTGGCCTGCTAAGGTGGATACTGAGGAGCTGTGGTTTGCAGGCTCCCTGGTTCCAGGGCAGTCTGCCAGGGCTTCCATTTTGAAACAAAAATGGCAGAGTTCTTGTACTGCAGGAAATTTCCACTGTTTGTTCATTTTGAAAATTTTATTTTAGGCAATTTCAGTATTTCCCACAGAAGGGGAATTCCAGTTGCCCATTTTCTCAAGGACTGGCCAGAGTCTGTGGAATGAATTCCCCCCGAAATTAAGGACCATCACAAATCTCACCACCTTCTGTTGTAAGTGTAAGCTGCATTTCTTTAACGTTGCCATCTCTAACATAGCAACAAATGTATATTTATTACATATGTACACAGTTAATCCTAAATGTTGATAAATTGTGTAGGCAGTTGCTTGAGCACACTTTGGTTTGTTAAGAAATATAATCAAGAGACCAAATAACCAATGTTACGTTTATTAAAATGGCACAGGAAAAAAATTCTATACCGGGGTGGCCAAACTTACCGACCATCTGAGGCTCCCCTCCTCCCTGGGCAGAATCCTCTAACCCCACCACCCTGCTTCAGGGCAGAAGCTCTGAGCTCTTCACCTGTCTAGTAAGCAGAGAATGGAGGGGGAAAGGAGATGCATACGGGGCTCCATGAACCACACTAACAAAATTACCACATGCAGCTCACAAGCCACAGTTTGGCCACCCCTGTTCTATACCATACCAGTCTCCAAAGAGCAGTTCCATACAGCAAGATTACATTCACCTTATGGAGTTGTGCTCCCTGAAGTTACATCCCTAAACAAGTGGGGTATAAAAAGATGGCTTTATCAGTAAAAGGTACTATATCTGTCATCTGAAACTGAATTTAATCAACCACCTTTTTATCTTGTTTCTGGTGCCATGGCGTATCCCTTTATCGTCTGTTCTGAACCCATGCACTCCAGGTATTAAGAGGCATGAAGACACCTTCTAGAGGCTTGTGTGGTTAACAACTTTACTGTTGCCATGAGGAAATAACTGTATGTACTGGTACTGACAGTTTTCTTACCAGGCCCAGGCTTACTTCAAGGTATTTTGGGATACTTAGCATAAGTGAACAGGATATCATCAAAAGGTACAAGCCAATTTGGGCTCTAACACTGCTATACTAATGCTTAATAACAAGCATACGTAAATGCTTGTAATATATAGTATTATCAGCATAATATACAGGTATGCTAGCCAGCATATATTAGTCAACAAACAAAACACTACTGCACACAATTCTCCCCTAGGGAGAGATGAGAGAAAACACAACAGATATTAGCCATGTTGCTTAATGGACTACTGAAAGGCAATGAGTGCAGTATGAGAACCAATACAGAATAGTGTGTAGCATATTGTGGGTGCTACCAGACATGTAATGGAACCTTGCATTCTAAAAAATATTGTATATAATACTTTAGGAGTGAGAGTTACTACACACAGCCCAAAAAATGAGGGCATACCAACCTTTTCAAAAACTGCCTCTGATTTTTGATCTAGGGATTTGACCAGGGTCAGAGGAAGACAATGCCAGAGACAAGATTACACCAGGTATTCCTGGCTCCCAATCCAGTATTCACATTATACCTCCACACCTGACCTTCACCTATTTCACGCCAAAAAAAGCTAAATAGAATACGATTCTATTTTCCATGGACTACTAAACTTCTCTTGTGGTTTCATCTGAAAACTCTGCATCATTTTAAACTAAAAATTAAAAGCAATTATTGAGAAGCAACAGATGATTTACTGCAGTGTCAAATTTATTGAAAAAATGATGTTCACATGTCTTAGGATGTAGCTTCATTACAGAAAACTTTTTGTAATAAGTTAAAAAATGTTTGTTTACTGAACAATTACAAAGGCAGACAAAGCAACCAGGATATACATATAAAAGGTCCAGAAGCAGCTTATAATATGAAAGCATTATCATAGTGGAGAATTTCACAAAATGCTTGTTTTTTGTTTTTGAGTTCTCCTGTTACAAAAAGCCCTCTGTTGAGGAAGGTTTTTTTTTTTTTAAACTCACATTACATTTCAAAGCTAGGCACAAGATTTTAAAAATGGAATGTCCCATATTTAGCGTTTGTGCTTCCCTTCACAATTTGGTTAAGATTTACTGTGGTTGTAACATGTATGCATTTGCAATTAAGACAAAGGCTTTTTTTTGCTGAATGGCTTTATAACAAGAATACTACAGATACTAACAGTGGTGATCCTAAAAAAGAGGCATTAGCATGATGAAAACAAGACAACTGAACTGACTGCAAACTATTTTTAGAAATTAAACAGGTTAAAATACCATAATGCAATCACAGACAAGAAAGTGTCATCTCCTGGTATACCAAGGCTGGCCAAATGTGCCCCCAAGTTCTAAAATTCAGTTTATGGCCACCATTTTTAATAGAAAAACATGGACCATGGCAAACTTCATGCTGGAAACTGTGCTTGTGGGTCACACATCTGCATTAAAGATAAGGATAGATGCAATCGGCTCCCAATTTACACAAATTTGGCACAGTGCTTCAATTCCCTGAATGAAACCTGCCCCAGGATGCTGCATAGAGTTTGGGCAGCTTTGCTGTATTCTCCAGGAACATACAAATCGACATCATGTGAAATTTGAAAACTAATTTTCCACAAGATATTTTCTGTAGCTAAGACCTGGTGCAGAGTACAAAACACACTTCTTGGGTTTCAAGATTGCCCATCCAACTAGTCTTTAATATTCTATAGTTATAAAATTACTAACAAGATTGGATATTGTTTCTCTCCTTAAAAAGTTATCACTAAAAAAGCCTCAGGCAGTGTCAATATTCAAAGTGCACTTCAATATGTGTCATTAAAGTGAGTTTCTATTCTGAAAAGGGATTACAAATTGCATGTGGGCTTTCATGTTTAATGGGTCCCAGGCACACCAGAACAAATGTACTTTCTTTACAGGTGAAAAGTTTTTTTCTAATTTCTGGTCCTATAAAATCTGGCAAGTCAGGCATTTTGTTTCTTTTTTAAACAGTTATTTTTCAGGCTAGAACTGCACTTTAAGGCCTTTTTTGGTTAAAGTGGCATTGCATTAACATGTATTGCAGCATCAGCAAGTGAAAGACAAGCTAGCCTGAGATTTTCATAAGTGCTTAAGGGAGTTAGATACCCCAATCCCACTGAGTTTGGCATCTATGTCCCTTAAGTTTCTTTGAAAATCTCAGTCCTTGTGGTTATATGCTCTGTAAAGCTAGGAAGGAGCTTGATGAGGGGGAAAAAGCTTTCAAAATCCAACACGTGAATTTTTTTTAATGAATGAAAGACTATTTTCTATGTGTATTCTTGACATGTTACACACAGCAGAAAGATTTTAAATGTGAGGAACTTGTATACAGGAAGCTGGTGGCTTTAAGTCACCCACCTACCCAATAAATAACCACGCAACAGAACACAAAACACAAGGAAGCTTGTTTTACAAACAAAAAAAACCTGCCTTTTTTCAGTGCTATTGAGTTCACATGGAATGTACTCTACTATCCAGTTTCATTATTTCCATAATAACTACAGCATGATGTTGTTTGATACCACAGTAGATCAGATGTGTATGCAAGGCAGGTAGAATGCAATATGCAGTCATACAAAGAGGACAGGTCTAATTACAAGCACAAATACGGGAATGCAACATATTTCAGTATCAAGACAAGTATTCAGTTGCGATCAAACAGCAGCAGCAATATGAACAGAGATGTTAAGGAGTCAGTAGAAGTCACAAGCCTTTGTTTTAGTAGAATGAAGTGGTTTTATTAGGCAAAGTCATTTGCAGGTGAACCCACAAACCTAAGTGTTTCGCCTATTGGAGAGAATCTGGACTGAATCTTTCCTACCCATTTAGACCCCAATGACAAGGGTGTGATTCAGTCATGGAAAACTTCTGCAGTGCCAGAGGGAAGCATGAACACTTGTCATTCTAGTGGTCATTATGCCTCTACTCTGTCTGCCCTCCCCTTTCCTTCAAAGTTGTAAGACCTCCCTCCATTACAGACACTCAACACCCCCACATGAAACAGAGTTTACTAAACTTTAGTTCTTGTAACTTATTGACGCAAGCGCGGCAGGGCTGGGATTCTGCATTTAAAATAATTAGCTTGTGGATCTGAAATTAAGACACCCAGACAATTTGCGTGCCACCAACAAATTACTGTACAGCTCCAAACCCTGAATTCCCTACTTACAAAATCAACCATTCTGCCAAAAAGTTAGCAAAAAGGTTTGAAATAGCTAATATGCAGATACAAAAGTTCTATCCAGTGTATAAAACTGAGGTTTGATTCTGGTTCTCCTGACCGGGCGAGAAAGCTGTGCACTCAGGTGCAACATTCCAGTGTAAGCGCTAGCCCTTTACAAAGGCAGTGAAGGTCAAGGGAGGAGTGATCTGACATACAGAAACAAGCAATCCATTACTCAGCACTACCGGATTTAATTGCTTAAGTTCCTACAGTGATGGACTTTAACAGCACTTTCCCCCCCCCTCGTTTGGAAAGGAAGCATATGCTACTTACATAGAGCTTTCCAAGAGTTCCCACAGAGAAGCTAGTGCTAAAATAAACTTGGGCTTGTGCAAGGCATTAAGGGGTAGATTTTCTAATTGCCTCTTACAGAAGCATTTTGTAAACATTGCAAAGAATCTTACAAAAAACCTGGATAGGATCCTTGGGAGGATACAAAGATAGCTCAGCTCCCAGTTACACACAGACACATAGATTAAGTGCCTTGCCCTAGTCAGGAGGGGGAAAAAAAGGTGTAACATTCTCAACTCCCAGTTCTCTGCTTTAACCCCTATATTATGCCACTTTAAGGAGGCAAAATAAATCAGGGAGCCACATAAGAAAGGCAGCTTCCTGAAAATCAGAGCTCAGAAGCAGCTGAAACAACAAAGAAGCCAAAGGAAGCCAAACTATCTAAACCAAATGAGATGCATTTGTGAGATGTGTGTAAACAGAGTTTTGCTTTCAGGCTGCGACAAAGTCTGATGCAATGCTTAGTGTTCACCTGTCTGCAAATCATGTGAAAAGTGGGGTTTCATCACCTCCAGCCACTAGGTATGATTTGATCAAAGTTGGCAGTTTAATACTGCATGCATTTCCTTAGTGATAGCAAGAACAGCTTTGCTAGCACTCTTCTCAGAATATAGACACCCAAAGATCATATGGCTGAGCATTTCCTTTGGTCCACAGAGTGATATTTGAACTGTAAGGGGATTTAATGATCACTCACCTCCATGCAGAGACATGAGAAATGTTTTGAACTGCTGAGAGTTGTAAGCCAGAAGAACAGTGTCTCTTTCTTTTCTAACACTAATTCTACCACCCTGTCAGCAGAGGATTTTTTATTTTAAAAGCATGTATAAATACACTTGCCTTTTTTAAAATAAACACAGGAACCATTTAGAAGGAATCTGATAGAATCTGTGTCCAGAAAACTAAACGAAGCTCAGTTTTTCCTTTGCTTGCCTACCAAGTCCTGGGTTCTGTGTTTCTTGCATACTCCAGCTAGGGACAGGAGGGGCACCTAACCCAACATGAGAAATGCAGCTTCCCACTCTGCTTTGTGACATTACTAGCTGCTGCAGGCAAGCTGCAGAAATCAGGTCACTAGCAGGTAAAGGGCCTCTTAATTTACCTTGGTTGCACTGAACTTTTAGCACTTTTTCAGTGGTGATCAATGCTCTTTTCAAATTTATTATTTTACAGACACACGATCAGTAGTTTAAACCCAAACTTTAGTGGTTGGGTAAAGAAATTAAACTTTCAAAAACATTGAGTCAAAATAGATTTCCCATTTAGGCTTAAACCTTCTCTGATAGTGTTATAAATCCAAGCACTGCAGCACTGAGCTCCTGCAAGAGATCCAGAAAGTAAGAAAAGACCAGTGAAATTTCACTACCAAGTGCAAAAACTGAACAAAAACCTAAATGGTGAGACATTAGGGTTTTTAGGTTATTTCAGAACTAGGAGGAGGCCAGAAAGTTCAGGCTTGGTCTCTTACTATGCAACAGATCCTCAGCTAGTGCAAACTGGCATAATCCCATTGAAAACAATAGATCTGTGCTGCCTTACACCAGCTGAGGATCTGCTATTTTATTTTTAAACTAACAGTGTCTCTTTAAATGTTATCTTTGTTTCACTGTGCATGACTTAAGTAACACATCTAAAACAATAAAACTGAATTCTAGTTGTCAGTCCAGCTGGGTTAAATGTTACAGAAAGCACCACTTCGTCATTCTGCCTGACGACATCATTGTTTACAAGTAACTGCATATGCTGGATTTGAACACAAGAAGCCTCCCCTTACAAGCTGCAAGGCATATGTTTAAGACACAAGTAGGAAGATACATACAAAACTGTGAGCATAATTCTACTGTACTTCCTAGAACATCGCAAAACAGTCCATATACCTGTTATGACAGACAAACAGTAAAACATTTCTTGACAGCATCCCTGTGGAGAGAGAAATATTGACATGACTGGGCTGCTTCCCCAAATATTTCATTGTACTAACAAAGATACGCTGCTTGAAGGCTTAGGCATTTATTCTTGCACAGTATACAATTCCATATGCAAGGCTGTAGGCTTCCCCCCTGTATTATACACGTGTATGCAACATGTGTGATTATATGTACATACTGGAGACAGCTGGAAGTTTAATTTAAGTGAGAGATGTACCTATGTACCTGTCTGGGAGGGTGAGCGAGGGCACTGAGAAAAAAGGGGATGCCAGAATTGGATGCAGATATTTGTAAGCATACACACTAAAAAAAGTATTAAATGAAACCTTAAATGCATACAAGAAAATCTAAATTAAGGTTCCCACAGGACAGCTAGTTTAGCTCCATTGTTCATCTGTAGTATTTTGGATTATTGCCTTTGTTATCAATAGGCAATTTTAAAGATTCCATTGCAGACTACGTACCTCATGGTTCAGGGTTTGTCTGCTTGGGAACGCTCAGGAAAGTTAAGGCAAATCAAATAAAGGTGTGAAGATAATGCACAGGAATTAAAACGTGTTAAACACCCATTTGGACATTCTCTTTCAGGGATAAAGTGTCCTTGGTTCACTGAGATTAAGACCAGGTCTACACTACAGACCTATATCGGTATAATTACATTGCTCAGGGGTGGGAAAAATCCACTGACCTAACACCCTGTGTAGAAAGTGTTGTGCTGGAGGGAGAGCTTCTCCTGCTGACATATCTACCACCTCTCAGAGAGGTGGACTAACTACACCGATGGGAGATGTCTCTCCTGTCTGCTTAGAGCTTCATTAAAACACCACAGCGGCACAGCTGCAATGATGAAACTGTGCCAATTCAGCGTTTTAAGTGTAGACGTACCCTAAGTACAAAGTGGAACAGATTGTTTAGCATAAGGATTTAATATATGTTGCAAGAGATCATTCGAGGTGAATCGGCCAGTTAACACCTCTGCTGTTGGCGGATGAGGGACACCTTCTAGTGACATGCACACATTTCATTCAGCAGGGTGGGACGATTTCTGCAGGTGTGAAGACCATGGACCCGGGTGGGTTTGGCAGTTGACTGGACAAGATTGTCACCAATGTTTGTTTTGGAGGGTGATTGAGTTTGAGAATATGGGGGAGTTTAATAACTTGTGAGATTTATCTGACAGCATATTCAAAAAGTCTTTCGCACCCTAGAGGTTACATGCCTCAGAATGCATCATGCCTTTCACAGTAATGGGTGAGTTTCAACAAAAAAGCCAGCGAACATGCGTGGACCTCCGAAGACTCCTGGAAAGTTCACTGGGGGAGGTGAGAGGAGAAAAGGGGGACGGAAACTCCTAACCCCCTGCTGCCATGTCCCACCCAGAGACAGCTACGTTTCAGACACGGGTAAAAATTCGTGTGTGTTTAGTCTGTAATCAACTTTACGATCAAGCAGAAAAAATGGCAGCACATAGCCATTTTAAAGTCATACAGTTTATGGAGGAGTTAACTGTATGATAGTGTTTGACAGCTATTCACTAATACAACAGGGGGGGAAAAAAATCAAGCTTACCTTGCAAATGGTATGAAAGAAATGCTGTACCTAAGAGAAGAACATTTTAAAAAAAACGGAGTTACCATTCGTTTCAGATTACATTAGAGTCACAAATAAAACCAACAACTCCTCCCCACACCACACAAATAGATATGGGAGTGTCTCCGTATGCATAAAGACAAGACTCCAGTTCAGGCAGTGGAAAGGCATGCAAGCTCCTCCCAAAAACATCTCTGTTAAATCTATGAAGTACCATGGCTCCATACAAAACATTTATTAACAATAACTCTCCTCTCCCTGAAACCCTACATGCACTAAGCCCTGGGGCAAGCAGGATCAGTTATCTGGCTAGTGATGCACTGGATGACTTGGATAAGGACACGTAATCAACACTATTTCTACAGCATCTGTAGCAATTAACCTGGAAAGCTGTATAAAAGTTATAATAATTAAAAGGAAACTGGCCCTAAGAGAGCCTGATGTAAACCAGACAAAGTAAAGAAAAGAGTCAAGAATAATATAGTCCAGAAAGGAAGAGCTAGTGTAAAAGGGAGGGCTGAATGGGCAAAGGCAAACTGATCCAAACAAAGGAACCTTGCTGCTGGTTCCAAAAACAGCTAGAGGCGCTCTGGGAGGGAGTCCCACGGAGAGACTCTAGAGTGAAAGTGCTCTGCCCCCAGCTCCATTAAACAGAACTCTGGAGCAGAGATGAGCCATCTGATCTCAAAAGCCTTGCATGACAGTCACTCATGAAGATCCAATCATGAGGGTTCACTTGGATAAGTGGTTCATGTCTGGGTGGCTAGAGGAACGGGAGATCTCCCAGAACATAATTCATACAACTTCACAGTCCTCTGACAGTCTATAAACTCACACTAGTTTTAATCCATGTTATTGGGAGGGTGCAGAGCAGGCAAAGGCATCTTTAGCAGGGGTTTATGGGCTCAAATGCATCCACAGAAATCATCAAACCAATGGTACCAAACCCGAGTGATGCCGCAACCCTGTGTGCTAGGCTGAAATGCTGGGGGCCGGAGCCAGGCCCAGGAGCTGCTATCAAGCTGCAGGCTTGCACTCCCCCACCCCTCCCCAGGACCACAGTTGTGGTGCCAGAGCAAAGGGTGCTGCACTGCGGACAGCTGGAACCCCCTTGACTATAACTCAAACTCATGAACAAGAAGAGTTTAGAACAGCAGTCATTGATTTCAGAGGCTACACCCGCCCATTAGGAGGAGGTGGGAAAAAGTTACTTACCATGCCAAGGCAAAAAACTGCAAAATGCAGAAGATGAGAGCAAGACCCTTGTTGTGCCACTGGCAGAAGAAAAAAAGACAATAATGCATTCAAACAATGAATATATATATATATATATATATATATATATTTGTGTGTGTACACTGGCTATACACGGGATCCAAACACTCACCCAGAAGGCAGAACACAACGTTAGTATGAGACACAACTGGAAGAGAACAGAGAATTTCAGTTAAAATAAAGACTACCCCCCCAGTTTAACCATTTATTTTTTTGCAAATATAAAGGAAGACTGAAGTGAAATGTAATATTTTACCTGCTCCAATGTAAAAACTGCTATTTAAAATGCCCGGTCTATACCATTTCTGAATATGAAGTAAAGCAGGAAGCAGGTAGACAACAGGAAAGGAAGATCATAGTTGCAGGCAAGGAACAGCAGGAGGCTTCCATAGCTTGTGACAATTTCAGGAGTTTCCTACTTTTTCCCAGGCTATTTGCTGTAGTCAGTGCGCACATTCAAGCAGGACTATTTCACTTTGTTGTCTAACTAGAAAGATAGAACTTTCCAGCTTCTGTCTATGGTTGCAGCTCTGATTTCCTGTTTCAAAACATGCCATGAATCTGTTTCCTGTTGAAATCACTAAAAACAGCAGCCCAGGGATAGTGCAAAACTACCCAGTTCATAACAATTGAGATTATTAAACATGCTCAGGTACTTTTAGCTCCTGATTTTATTTATTTAAAAGTGTTCAAAGCCTGAACATAGAAATGATCCATCTACTTCAGGCATCTGTAATGCCTTCAACCCACATCTACTATAAAATAGGAATTGTGCTGTTACGACGTTTTGAAGGGCTTTTTGCTGGAATCCTTAAGTTTACAGCTGAAGATCGACACTTTCACTAGGTCTGCATTACAGACCTATATTAGTATAGCTATGTTGCTCAGAGGTGTAAAGATTCCACACCCTTAAGTGATGTAGATATAACAACCCAATCCCCTGTGTAGACAGCGCTATGTTGATGGAAGAGCTACTCCTGTCAACACAGCTACTGCCTCTTGGGCAAGTGGATTAACTACGCCAACAGGAGAAGTTTTCCCATAGGCATAGTAGCATCTTCACTAAAGCGATGCAGCTGCACTGCTGTAACACTGTACGTGAAGGCAAGACTTTTGTTGAGAAGCTTCAAAACTGAAAGAGTCTAATAACCACCTAGATTAGTGGTTTTCAACCTGAGTGTAAGGGGTCCACAAAAGGTGGTTGTTAATACAGAACAGTGGTTTTCAACCTGGGATCTGCAGACTACATCTAAGATATCCAAAGGGGTCCGGAACTCCATTTGAAAAATTTTAGTGGTCTGCAAATTAAGAGGCTGAAAGCCCCTGACCTATATGCATTTGGCTTACTTCCCACGTTTCACAAAAACGTAATTATATATCAAGCTGTAAATCACCCAAGCATGATTAGAGTCTCCAAATACCTTGTTATGAAACTCCATCTATAGGCATTTTACCAAAGAGTGAAACCAGCAGCTAGGATAGGTAGAAATAAAGAGATAAAACTAAGGGTTGATGCTATAAGGAACATTTATGTCTGCCTACATCTCCACTTGTTTCATCCTACAACCCCTCTTCTAATTACTCACAGGCCCCTCCTGTCTTCGCATCTTCTTTCACGTTGCCCCGTATTTGTGTGTCAGATTTCTGCAAAACCTATCAATGCCCTTGACGACAATTATTCTACTTTTTCATACACCTAAACCACTGCCACCTGTACTGTATTAGTCTGACTTAGACTATGCTCTTCAGAACAAGTGACCTGTCTTTTTCAGTGTTCTCTATAACGATACATATCTCCAGTGCTATAAGAACAGCAATAAAAGCAGAAAGATTTTAAGAATAGCACAGTGAAACGTAACTGGATCAAAGCAATGACAACTTGGTATTGGAATTTAGTCCCAATTCAGTGCAAATTAAAACAAAATCCTTTGATACTTACTAGCATAACAATAGTAGCTATCAAACGAGTGGGCTCAAACATTCTTTTCAATTGTCTCACAGGTCCCATAAGGAAAATAGTGCTGTAACAAGCAAAACAACATAGCATAGACATGTAAAACATCTTACAGACAGCAACAAAATTAGATTGTAAAATGCCCTAATCAAGCTTGCTTACAGTGCTGTCATAAATTGGCATTCCACCATACCAGTGCCTGTGTTATTATGGTGATTGGTGCTATCTGTACAGCAAAGACAGCCTGGCAGTGCTATAAAACAAAAATCAGTACCCTACTGAAAATGGGGACGACATATACTGAGAACTGGGCACCAAACAAACTAAGGTAGTCTTGGGAAGAAGCAATTGCTGCACATTTGTCATCTTGGTTTGACCAGAGAAGGACCCTAAACATTCCCAAAGGGGTGTAGGGACAAGCTTAGTGGAGTTCAATAGGTCCCATCCCAAATCTCCATCCTTGTTTGCTGAAAGTGGTGCCTGAGGTACCTGGACTGCATTTACAAAGACAAGTCAATGATTTTACTTCTTAAAACACACAACACGCAGTCTTAAAAGTGCCACCAGATTCGGATCACTTTGTAGAACAGTGAAGCTCAGATTAAATTACTGACCAAATTTTCATTTATTTTAAATCTTGGCTTGTTTTGTGTAACTAATTTACTCCTTTTCTCTCTGGTTCTAAGGTGATTCCCCTCTTCTGACCTGTTGCTGACAACAGGCTGCCATTGCTTCAGTCAACAGCAGCCCAAGGTGAAGTATAATGCAGGAAATGGTGTGGCGGGAGATAAGAAAGCAATCCCAACCAGCCATAGATGATGAGAGAGGAGTAGCCAAGTAGAGTACTCCTGTGAAGATCAGCCAGATGGCATGCACTCAAGACAGCCACAGAGCATTCTCAATTCTACTGACTGCCAGGGATAATGGGGGAGTCTCACTATCCTCCTCTCCCCCATCACATGGCAATGAGTT
>ML675610.1:386084-410618 GCA_007922155.1 Mesoclemmys tuberculata
AGTCTAAATTTCCTAATATCCTAACTCCTTGCAATATACTTCCCCCTTCCCTGCAAAAAACAACATCCAGCTAGATAAATCACTGAACACTAGAATTTACGAACCCTTGAGGATGTTAGCACTTTATACACCACAGTCTATTTAGTTGTAGAGGCATGGTAGGAGGGTGAGGGAAAGAAGTTGGGCAAGATTAAAAAGTAGTTTTCATGCATTCAGTTGAGAACCATTTAAACGCACCACTAAGTATCAGTATTTCCACAAAAGGTTCTTAAAGAATTAAGTCCCTTTATTTTAAAGGTGCACGGTATCAAATTTAGCTCAAGATTTAAGCTTTGCAGGAACAGGCTCTTTCTAAAACCCAAGAACAAAAACGCCATTAAAAAACAAAAACCACCAAGTCTTCAAAAAGAAACCGAGAACCACCCCTGGCGGTGCCGGAAACCCAAACAACGCCTCGCCCAGAACCCGAAAGTGAACCCACTGGGCAGGGCGGAACCGATGTACGCTGTGTCAGAGGGAAGCAACGCAGCGAGTCAACAAAGGGCCAGGCCGCGGAGGAGAGCTCACACTCTCGCCCTCTACCCGCCGCCAGAGCGGCGCTGGCGGCGCAGCTGCAGCCCGCCCGCACCGCGAGCTGCGACCCCGCAGGGACCCGGGTTAGCGCGGAGCGGGCGGGGGGGCCGGCCGGAGTCTGAGCGCGGGGCGGCCGGCGAGACCCTCCGCCCGCCCGCCCGGGCCCGGCCCGGCCCGGCCCCGCTCCCCAGAGGCGCCACGGTCACTTTGCACCCCCGGCGCGGGGCGCGGGGCGCGGGGCTCTCCCACCTCCCCCCCAAGCCCAGCCCAGCCCAGCCCGGCCCGGCCCGGCTGGGGGAGGGGCCGCGTTACCTCGCTCAGCCCGCCCTGCTCCTCCGCGTCCTGCCCGTTCAGAACCCGCTTGAGCTTGTCCATCCTGCCCGGCTCCGCCACCCCGCCGCTTCCGTCTCTACCTGAGGCGCGTTCCAGGCAACTCGACGGCCGTCCGGCCCCGCCCCCGGACCCCCCCGCCCCCGGGACTACAACTCCCAGCGCGCACCGCGCCCAGCTTCCAGCCAACCCCACGCCAACGCTGGCGCAGCGCAAGGCGGGAGCTGTAGTCCCGATGGACTCGGATCCCAGGGGGCGCGGAGCATGCTGGGACCTGTAGTCTATGTCGGCCTCCCCGCTCAAAGGGGTTTCGCAGATCCCAGGGGCGCTTGGTGCCTACGCCAAGGCAGCCGGTGGGCGGGCAGCAGCGTTCAGTTGGGGCACGCTGCTCCTTTTCTACAGTCTCAGGGCCGAGTTCGGAGCTGCCGCCCAAGCAGCATCGCTTCTCATGATTTCAGGGCAAATCTCCCACGATTGGGTGCTTTCCCTAAAACCCTACCTCCCAGCGGTGTGAGAATCTGAACTTTCCTTTTGAAAGTTTCTGGACACGGCTGGTAGGGAGAAATGCTGGGAACTAGGACCCATGTTTAATCCAAAGGCTCAAAAACAGATCACAAATTAAAAGAACCAAACCCTTTCTTGTCTTTAATCTCATAATTTTGAAACCAATCTCACTGTTTTAAGGAGCCTCACTCATGCTTTTTGGATGCTCGGGGTTGGCAACATTCCAGGCATAGATGTCTTAGGTCATTTTGCTGCACAAAAAGGTCCCCTGCCATTACTTCAGCCATATTTAAAGTGACTTACTGCTACAAAATAATATGAATAACATGTCACATGATTATATAAAGGCAACTTCCCTCTATTTTATTATTTCCCTTAGAATGGTGCATATTCACCTTTTTTAGTTTTCTCCCTGAGAGACTTATTGTTTAAAAAGCATCATTGTGCATGGTGTCTTATTTCTAACCAACTTTAAAAAACTCCAACTCCAGTCTGTCACAACACTGTTAATCATTTCTTCAGTACTTTGGTTGGGTACATATTTGCTTTCCTCTTTTATTTAGCTAATGCTTAAATACATAATTTATTGGTCTTCCAGAATATATATATATGTATATAAATATAATCTCTATCAAGATCACTACAGACCTGAAATGTTGAGACTATAAGCAACCATAGTTGCTTTTTAGACCTGCTCCAGCAAATTTTTTGTACACACTTTATGCCTCATTCACATATATGTGAAGAAGTCTTTGCAGGACCAGGCCTTAGTATGCAAAAGTTGGAAGGTAAGACTTAAGGCTAGATCCTGCATCCATTGAAGACAATCATAAAATTTCAATTGATTTCAAAAGCACAGGAGTTGCTAAGTATGCTGTAAGCTATTAAATAGAACAGTAATATACTTGCTTCAGTAATGACACTGCTCTCTCCTGTTTTGCAAATGATGTTCTGAAATGTTTCTTCAATTCAGAATTGTCAATCCAATTCAGAATTTTCTGCAATGCCCAACTTTGAAAACACTAAGTTGTACTATTTTAAAATACAAGTCTTTAAAATATCATGTCTTGAAGCAATTTAATAACTTCAATTAGACTGAACAAACTTTATGGTCCACACTAATATCAGTTTAAGAACCAATCAAAATACTGGCACAAGGAGCAATTTCTTCAGAGCAATGGGTGATAGAATGAAGTAAGATTACATTATTGGAAGAGCAGATCCAGTTTCTACACATTAAATATAGGTATATTATGATAAAAACATTCGTTTTTCATTTTCTAAACAATTATACTTTATGTTCCAAGACACCTGGACCATTTGGACTCATTCTTCAAACAGTTAATTGGACATTCCACCCATTTTAAAAATTGATTTATAGCATTAGGAAATTCAACCAGGGCAACAAAACAGGGCCTGTATGAGTGACAATACTGCACCAGACAAACTAGCTTCAAACATTCATGATCTGCATCAACATGAAAGTACATCAATAGACATGTAAAGTAAGACATGTATTTTCAGTACTGTCTGTGCAGCTTTTTCACAGCCCTCATGTACTGGTGCAGGAGACATGTTTTTGTTCGTTTTTGGGGTTTTTTAAATTACCATCTAGTAATTTTCTTCAGACATGCAGCAGGAAGTAGACAGGTGGTGTTTTGTCTTGTTTGGGTTTTTAAGATAAGATTCACTGAGAGATACAGTATTGTGATCCTTCAGAATCAGTGTTTCACAGTGTTATCCCTGAACATTTAGTGCTAAAGTGAGTTTTAAATTTCAACATGTATACAATTTGCATCAGTTCTTGGAGAGAGGAAAGAAGTTTTCAGATGTGCTAAGAAACTCAGCTCACACTGACTTCTAAAGAAGCTGTGAGTATTCATCACCTCTGAAGTTAAGCTCTAAATAGTACTTCCCAAACTTTTGAAACCTGAATCCACCCACCTGCTTTAGGAAAATTAAACTGATCACTTCCTGCCTTCAACTTGCCATGGGTAGTTAGAGGACTGTCCATGTTAAGTGTATAATCTTCCCTGCCCCTTCAGCTGGGCCTTTGGGTTCACCTCCCTATAAATGCTGCCCTATTTGTTTTCATATCTAAACTGATGTGTCATGAGATACAAGTATTTGAAAAAGGCAGTATCAAGTTTATTGTCATTCCTTTTATTTTTATTTTTCTAATAAAAACTCAAACTAAGCCAGAACTATAAAATTTTATTTTATTTAGTGATAGACAACTACAAGTACAGACAGTTACATATTAAACTAACCACAAACTGCCAGAGAAGCTACTTCCTCTGTCCCCCCAAGGCATACAATTTGTGCACATCACATAAGACTGGCACTGGCTTCTTTCCTCTGGGAAGCTTGTACCCGAGCAGTATCTAATACACAATTTCACAGCCTCTTGTGTATTTACACAACATAACAGATTTAGAGTGACAAGAAAAATCACATCCCATTTTGCATTTTATTTTGCAGGGAAGTATAACTTTCTAATAGGATCCTGTGATTTCTCTGAGATGCATGTTCCATTTAAATGCATGGTAGCCAAAACAGATGGATATCAGATGTCTATATATTCAGAGATAAGTGCAAACTCCACAACTCTGTTTTAAAAAAAAAAAAAATCACAAAAACACTATAAGCAGTAATGGAAGGGCTATAAACACACAATATACACTAAACATGCAATGCACCCCTTCTCAATATTAGACATGGAATATGTGGATTTTTCTCCTCCATCCTGCCTCAGTGTGATGGAGTTAAACTTTAACTCTGACCAAACCTGAACCACAGTGATTTTAGCCAGTGCACAGGTATGTTTCCTTCTGTCATCAGCACCGCAACTCTCCTCTCCATCACTACCAACCATGACTTCAAAACATTTGTGATTTTTTTAAAGCCTCTGAAGAAGCATCAAAAATGGTGCACACCTTGAATAAAGGTTACAGTAAGATTTACTTCCCCACACAGCTGGATCCTCCCTTTGTTCACTGTTATTCCTGTACTTTGCCTTCTTTTGCCCCTCACTGAATGAGACCTACATTTCTCCCAAATTAATTTACTGTGCCTGCTTCCATGTGAAGTTCCTTCCCTGTCAGCTTCACCTTGTTTATCCTGATACAGAGGCTTGACTAGGAACCAAGTGCAAGGAGTGGAGCCTGACGCTAGGGAAAGAAAATATATTTGGATTTTTGCATATGAGGGTTTACCTGCCTCTCAGCAGCCATCCAGTCATCCTTCACTCTTGATGTACCTGGGTCACATCTGCCTTGGGAATCAGCTAGCTCTTTGAATACTTAGTTTTATTTTAAACTCAGTGCTCTTCTCTAGTTGAATCAAACTGAGGCCATACCATTGAATGGGTCTGTTTTTCTTGCTAGTCTTTTCTAAATGTAAGGCTGCAGGTGTATTCAGGAATACTTTGCACCGATGTAATGCTTTACAAATCCTCACAAATCCAGTGAGGTAGGAATGTATTACCCCCATTTTATAGATGGGGAACAGAGGCACAGAAAGGTTAAGTGACTTAACCATAGTCACACAGTGAATCCATGACAGAGCAAGGATTACTGTTTAGAAGTTCCTGCCTTTCAGCCCCATGTTCACTCCACTAGACCATGCTATCTCACTACAGTAGTGAAACCAATCTTCACAGATACCTGCTACTGCCATCATGGTGACAACAGTTTTCTCTAAAATTCACTGTCATCTTAAACCAAAACAGCTTTTTTTAAAGTCTCAATGGTTTTCTTAATTTTTTGTAAAACATATCTCATCACTATGAATCTACTCTAATTTGCATATTTTGATGCAGAGAAGAATTAGAACATATAAATTTCTCAATAAGATCATAAAGCTTTCTTCCCTCATCTGAATTATTGCCACCATCCTGGAATATAAAGTCAGTTTAACATTTAAATTTATTTTTGCCACCATTAGCATTTGATTCTTGCACTTCATTCAATATGCACATGAAATCATATTGGTTAATTTAGTTCTTGGTTCTCATGCCATATCACGTTGTGTTTAGAGGTTTTACAACTACACAGGGTAAATGTTTAAATCTACAAAAAGTATAAATTGGGTTGGAACAGAACCATGAATATACACACAAATACTATTTTAATCAGATTAAGATTTGTAGGATTTAAGAAATAAAACCTAAATTTTAGACCTAGCATACTTGATGGTGTCCCATTAGGGCTAGGGAAACTCCAGGCTCAAACAAACAATACCTCAACTCTTCAGGAATTGAAATGTTTTTAAAGCTTTTATTCTCTAATACCTGGGACTAGCAATTTGATTGTCAGGGCACAACCAACTAAATGGGAACTAACTGGCCAGGAAGTCAATGATGCAGTGCAATGCATTTTATTGACTAGATGCTATATTAGCAGCACATCTAACCCATATAAAAGTCAGACTATTGTCAGTCAGCCCAGCCCCTCTGGGCAAGTACCAATTCACCTGATGTCAACAAACTTACCATTGTATGGCCCTCTGTTAACTTCAAGCTATGTCCCTGCTCTGAGTTAATGGCTCCCGAACAAGATGATTACTTCTAGAATGTGTCTGAAATTTTAATGCCTTGCACCTTGCTAGCTTTTTTAAAGCTATTCATAAGTGAAGAATAAATATCTGTCAATAAGATGTCTGGGTTTAAGATTCAGAGAAATTACCTAACTGGTATTTTAGTTTACACCAGGGGGAGCCAAGCAAAATTTCTAAACAGAGAACTGAAAGTCAATCATCATATGCACCACAGGGAACAAAACTTTTTATTGTAGAAGAATTCTACATAGAGTTAATCAAAGCTGCTCAGTTTTGTGACTTATACTAGCCTCTCAGTACCAAGAGCCAAAATTCTTGATGCAGGGTGCTAGAGGTGGAGGGATCAGGCAGTACAGCTGCCAAATGCTTAAAACAAAACAAAACTGCTATTCATGGGAGCGGTTTATTCTCCAAAGCAATTCTCCTGTTTGCTACCACTCTATCATTAATTCCAAAGACAGGTTTGAAACTTAAAAAAAAAAAAAAAGCCAACAATATACACATTAGTGAAACCTGCCTGAAATGAGCTTTTCCCCCTCCTTAAGGCTACAGAAAAATTAGCCAAACAAATTATCTTTATCCCATGAATAGTGAAACTACCTCAGTGGTAATGGTCAAGCGATCATATGATCTCCAGGGCCCACTTCAAGTCCACATAAAGTCACATTTATTTAGATTCCATGCAAGTGCTTTCTGGTGAGGCTGTAGACTCAGGATCCAACTTCTCTGGGAATTCTAGCTTCTCACAAACAGTCTCCTTTACAGGTAAATACTGAGAGATCTCATTAGGCTCCGTGAACAGTGAGGGTGGAACATGCTAAGAAGGAAATATTTTAGTTAGAAATAAATCAAGAAATAAAGTAAGTTTTTTCAAAGCAAAGTTTAAAGGAATCCAGTCAACTTAAACTCCCATCTGTATGAAACATTCACCAACAATAGTTAAGTACAGAAGATCAGACAGTTATTCTTTAAATTTACATTATGCATTTAACTGCATGTTGTGTACACTCAGTTTTCCTTTTTTGTGTGCATCTTTCAGAACAAAAACATTTAATAAAAAAATATAAATGTAAGATCACAAAAACTGACAGTCAGGGGCAAGTGTGGTACTCAAAAATACATTTCATTTTTTTTAAACAGATTGTTCTTTTAAATTGAAGTTCTACTCCAGAAAGTGTTGAAGATGTCGTTGTGGGTCCCATGTTTAATATCTCCCAATGATTCCAACATCTTCAGGTGTAACTGACTAGCACTGCAACAATTCTTTTGATAACGTCAATGCACTTCCTCTTAGCTCTGTAAAGCTCAATACAGCTATCAGGGGAATCACTCTGTTCAGTAAATGGAACCACTAAAAACCCTGTATTTTCAAAGCAGAAATGCACTACTTCTAAGTACTCAGAAATATTTAATTCAAGGATCAAATTAAAACCATATAATTCAACGAAAGAGGCATTTTTCAAACTCTCTCTTCTCTATAGGTGCTTACAGACAGGGAGAGTACATAGCCTCATTATTTACAAGAAGTTGGAAGGAAAGTTGTTTCGAGAACACTGACCTCAAGCCTTATAAAGTAGCTTACATCTAGAAGATTATTCAAAAGCTGCTGGAATGCAGCCTACATTGTAGCCTGTCCAGGCTTTTATCAAAGCACAGAGCTGCTGAATTCTGAAACTGGCTCTTAATATAACATGCTGGAGTTCATATTACTCTCTCTGAATGATCTTTGGATCAGATGTTCTCAATTTACAAGTCAAAAACTCTTTTTTTTTTCTAACAGGTAGCTCTGCAAACTCAACAAGGGAAATCCATTTGTGCTGTCCCCTTACGACCAGTAATAAAGATTCTGTAACTTAGATGATCATTTTGAAGCATGAGGCCCAACAGCATCCAGCTCCCTCTGATAGCTAAGTGAACTCTACAACAAAACTTAGATTCTGTCATTGAAAAGATTTAATTAAGATATACAGGGATCATACACTGTATGCGGAATAAAACAGGGTCATTCTCATAGCATAAACCTTACTTCTAGTAATTTCCAATGTCTTACAAAAAAGGCCCTGAAATTCTCCCATAAATTAGTGCATTAGTAGTCTCATTTTACAGATGACGAAAATGAAGTAGAGACACATTAAGTGAATTTTCCTAGGTCATACAATGGTTATTGGTAGAATCAAAACTAGAACTCAGTAGTCCCAATTCTTAGTTCCCACCTCTGAAGAACTAGACCTTTCAGCTATCTCTGAAATGGTTATACTATTGTACAAATGCTCTTTAGTAGCATAAGACCATAAACCATCATTACTTTCAGTTTTAAGGTCAATTATAGCACTTGCATCAGCCAGACTGTATCAATGTATGCTAATAAGTAGATCTCAAATATTGCTAACAGTATAGGCACACCACCAGCCTGCAGAATTAATTGACAAAGGAGATCAACGGGTCTTAAACTATGGATGAATAATTCTATCAAGAACCTAAAATTTATAACTATTCAAATAAAGAGGACGAGTAACCTAATGCCACACATCACCTTATGCACTGATCATCTACAATCTTCTTCCAAATAGCACTGCACAATTGTGCAAGAGGAGTTTTGCCTCTCTTCAGGTGCCAGGCTAAATCTCTGACCTGATATGGCACTTTCTACACCAGTCATAAGACACTGAAACTAACATACATGGAAAACATGTTTAAAATGCAGTACCGTTAAGGTTGATATTTTGCTTTCTCTCGATGTGTATTCTCGTAACATGTAGGCCTTGTCAGCCTAATAAAAGAGAAAACAAGTAAAACAGTTAGAAAAAAATATTCTCTGGCATTCCATGAATTGAACATGAATTTGAATACATCTGGATTTTGTTGGCTGAAGATTTTTCAGAGAGACTAAGATTCTTTAAGAGACTAAGATTCAAGTTTACCATGGGAAAAGAAATGAAGTTTAGCAACTTCAGTCTAGCTACCAGCAGTCATTTGTCTGCAAAACAAAAACTATGATTTAGTATGCTTCATGGGATGCTTGGGCTCAAGTGCAATATTGGGAGTTTTTTGCACCTTGATCTGCCAACAGCATCACAGAAATTTCCCCAAGAACACTGCAGCCTGCAGCATTCTCCAGAAGTCAACCATAGAGTAACCAGGCAACAATAAAGAGTTATCTAGCAGCCATCTTTCCCGCCATATTTTTTCAACAACAGAGACAGGGAAGAAGCAGCAGAATGTGGCACCCCACCTTTAAATACTATTGATAACATGAAGAAAGGATCAGATTTAGATGCCTCAGGTACCTTGGCATCACAAGTTCCCTTCTCCAAGTGCATAGTTACAGGTTTGGGGAGCTGTCTGGTTTGAGGAGCAGAAGATTCAAAGTCCAAGGCAATTTCTCAATTTGTAGCTACGGGACAGTGGATTCTAACTTCCACAGCAGGCTGTCCTTTATTCCAGTATGAGCTGCCTGCCATAGAACCTGCCACTATGGCCTTCCCAGAATGTACATGTGATTCAAATCACTGCACAAAATAATGCTGAATTATGGCCTGTAGTGAGCAGTACACAGAACCCTTTGCAGGAATAGCTAAGCCAGTCACTGAAGTCATATAGCTTTCCACCTGCTTTAACAGAGTAGTAAATGAAAGAGATCACTAAAGCATATTGTCCAAGCACCTCAAAGTGCTTTACGGCCATTAATAAAGCTTCAATAACCTCTGTCCGGTAAATTATCCACATTTTAAAGGAGGGAAACTAGAGCAAAGGAAAACCAACTTCCCTAAAATCGTAGCATGGGTCAGAGAGAGAACTGGGAATTCTGACTCAATTCTATATACAATTCACTAAAATTTATTCGCTCCTCAGAAAATGGAAGATGATGTAAGAGACATAAACAAATGAGATGTGTAAATGCTGCTGGGAGCCACAACAAGCCAACATGAGATGTCTGGAAGCAATTAGCATAGAAAACAAAATCATATTGTTCACTTTATATGTTCTACTCCTTACTCTACTCTTACTCAAGTGGAACGCTCTGAGTTAGTTTCCCAAACCTGAAGAGCTCTGAGTAAGCTCAAAACCTTGTCTCTCTCTCACCAACAAAAGTTGGTCCAATAAAAGATATTACCTCACCCACCTTGTGTCTCAAATATCCTGGGACCAACACAGCTCCAACACCACTGCATACAACAATGAAAGTAACACTGTAAGGGCCATAGCCTGCCAAGTGGAACATGAGACATACATCAGGAATGTGTTTACCTCATGGTAAAGTCTTGTATCATTCATCCTGATAAGTACACCATCAACTCGCAAGAAAAACCTCAACAACACAAAGAAGCTGGAAGGCATTACTCTCTGCAAAAGACAAAGATGTTTAGTTTTGACACATTATGACATTTTACTGTCAAATACCCAGCTACTTAGATGGGATGTCCAGAACCTCTAGTGCTAGTAGTGCTTGGATCGTTCCAAGCTAAGATCTTGTAAAGAGCATAAGCGCCACTGCAGGTGCACAACTGAATGGGAGGCAGTGAGCTTTAAATGGTACAGCCAAGCCCTGTGCCTAATGATCTGCAATAGCTGCCTCTAAAGACTGAGAAAATACCTATGTAGATAATGGATATGATTGAAAAAATTGTTACATAACATTTATAATGATCCTGTCCTGCCCAGTACAATGAAGGGGGGGGGAAGACTGTCCCTTGTAGCCTCTGCTACTGGAATCCTTTTCTTCTACAAGGTTATAATTTTAGAAAGAAAAAAACCTTACATTTTAAATAGATTTGCAAGTTAGGGCATAAATGTCCCTTAAACAGACACACTACTCAATATTGTGATCCAGGCCATCATGTAAGACAGGCCTCACCCCAAAGGTGCATTTACACTGCAGATGAGAGAATGGTTCTCAGCAGGGATAGACACATACCAACTCTGATCATATTAACATGCTAAAAATAGCAGCGTGGCCATGTCAGCATGGATGGCAGTGTGAGCTAGCCACACAAGTACAGCTGCACCAAACCCCGGGTATGTACTCTGGTGGCTAGCCCAAGCACTGCCCATGCTGCCATGGCCACACTATTTTTTTAGTGTGCAAGTGTGTGTCTGTCTACACATGCTGGGAAGCACACCACCAACTGCAGCATAGACATACCACTAGAGCCCAACCAGTAGGGAGAGACCCTGGCAAATTTATTTAAAGGGGCTCCCAGGATTTTGTAACAAAAGCATGAATGCAAGGATGTTGATGGTAATTGATATGCACGAATTCAAAATGTTTTACAAATCTCAGCCAATTAATTCTCAACTGTCCTTGTGAAGTAGGTGAGAAACTGCAGAAGCTACCTGATACTTTAGAGGAACAGAGTCAATTCAAATCCCCTTAGAAATGTTCCTTACCTGTAACACTAAACCCACCTTGATTATTTACAGTGAAGGAATTTTAAAATTTTGGTTTATTGTTCTGTTACCCCTTTGGACCCAAACAGCTTATGTAAGTTTGGAGACCTGTGAGTTGTTCTAGTGGGGAGAAAATACTGATGATGGAGTCTCATAATTTTGTCTATTTACAAAGAATGTACAAAGTCCCGTTTCTTCAAATGCAGGAGGAACAAAAACAAAAATGAAAAACATCCCAAACAAAAAGAGACTGCTTCCTTGGTCACAAAACCAAACTTTCAGCCAGCACTCTCTGACCCAAAACCTCTCCTCTCAGCATGTCCCAGGGCCACGCTACAGTGGTTCCAGGCTGTGTCTGCTTCGCATTCTCGCTCTGTTTTAATCTCTGTCCCTATAAGTGTATGTCTCACCCTCTTTCCCCATCCACAGAACACACCCCTTCCCTCCTTACTCTAAAGACAGTACTTGGTAAAGAGAAAAAAACCAAAAACCCTTTATCGAAGTCTTTAGAACTCCTGAGTGGCTTTGGATGCACCTTTGTCTTGGAGACCACAATTGCCTTACATTTAAGATGAAAGAAAGGCTGCTGTTCAATTCACCAATTCAAGGGGTTTTAACCAATCTATAACAGCACATTAGGTCTGCTTTTTACTTTACCTTAACTTCAACCCAACAGAAAATTTTTTGGGGGGGGCAGGGAGGGGAGCGCTGCACAGGAGGGGGTTAGGTAAGGAACACAGGAAGTGATTTAACTCACTATTTTTACACTCAGGCTTGAAACGCCATGATCATGAAGCTCATCTTCGAACAGCAGAACTTCTTCAAAAAACATAATCTGTTCCCGGGCTTTCAACTTCTCTGTATCTATATGATCACTTGTAGGAACAACCTAGGAAATTTAAGTTTAAGAACAGTTAGCATAATTTGACAGAGTTGTTATATCTGTGTTGGTCCCAGGATATTAGAGAAACAAGGTGGGTGAGGTAATATCTTTTATTGGACCAACTTCTATTGGTGAGAGAAACAAGCTTTCGAGCTTACACTGAGCTCTTCTTCTTACCAACAGAAGTTGGTCCAATAAAAGATATTACCTCACCCACACTATCTGTCTAGTACAGTTTGGCATAAGATATCTGCAGTTTGTGCGTCTTCTGATGAAAACCCCATATCTCAAACTCCCTGGTTTAAGGCCAGATCTACACTACCACTTACTTCAGTATAACTTACTCCACTCATGGGCCGTGAATAAGCCACCACCCTAAATTACACCAACCTAATCACTGCTGTAGACAGCGCTATGTCGGCGAAAGACCTTCTCCCATCAACATAGCTACTACCTCTTATGGAGGTGGATTTATTATGCCAATGGGAGAGCTCTCTCGTCAGCATAGAGCATCTTCACCGCATGTGCTAGAGGGGCGCAGCTGCAATTACAACAATCTTGTTTGTAATGTCTGTATTCCATGCCATCAGGAAATATGTAAGGTCTTGTCTACACTAGCACTTATGCCGGCAAAACGTTTGTTGCTCAGGGGTGTGAAAACACCTCTGAACAACGCAAGTTTTGCTGGCATAAGCGCTAGCGTGAACAGTGCTATGTTGGCAGAAGATGCTCTCCTGCTGACATAGCTACTACCACTGTACTGATACAGCTGTGCCGCTGTAAGTTTTAAGTGTAGACTAGCTCTTAGTTTCGCTTTATAACCTTGAAAATGTTTGCTCTAAACTTGTGAACTCAGATGAGATAAGCATTTCCTCCCTGCAGCCAAAGATCTATCAAAATCAGATGAGCCACCAAGGAACATCACAATACAAAGGATTGGTGAATGGGTCTCTTGCACTTTGGAAATGCTACACACAAGGAAGCTCATCCTATGGACTTTGAGGCTGAAGGAAGGAAATAAAACATAGGCCAGATCTACACTAGAGACCTATATCAGTGTAACTATGTTGCTCAGGAGTGTGAAAAATCAACACCCCTGGGCAACATAGTTATACTAACCCCCTGTGTAGACAACACTATGTCAACAGGAAAGCTTCTTCCATCAACCTAGCTACTGCCTCTTGGAAAGGTGGATTAACTACGCTGACAGAAGCTCTCCTGTCAGTGCAGTAGTGTCTTCACATACAGCGCTACAGCAGTAAGCTATAAAAAAAGCTGTAAATAGCTTATTTCTTTTTCCTAAGTAATAAACATTTAGATAGTTTATACTGGCTACAGGCACTGTCTTTAGGGTAAGATCTAGGTCAGGGAACCTCCTGATCTGGGGTAAGTAACTGGTCTCTCGGGACAGGAAGCAATCTGAATATTTTGTGATTTTTTGATGTAAATGACCATTTATTACTAAGTCCATCTTGCCTGGGTGGCAAGATAGACAGAAGAGTCTAAGGGGACTGGCTGTGACTCCAAGGTAAGACTGTTACAGTGATCTAGTAGTTCATATTTGTCACTGGCTTGGTGAAATCTAACTATAGAACATACCACCAGTTTGTGGTGTCTGTCCTGTTCTTGACAGTCTGCCTTGAGTTTGGCACTTACAGTCATGAACCACTCCAGACAGCATAACATGTATTAATACATATTTCTGAATAGTATTTTGGTTATAAATATTGTAAGCTGGACTAATTTACCTGGAACACCAAGGTCTTTTATAGATAGAGAATAAAAAATGTTTCTTCCCCTTAACTGCACAGAAAACTCAGCTTCCCAGGTCCTCTCATTCTATATACACACTCAAAGCTATCACTCTTACCCTCTCTCAAAAGGTACCAGGGCAAGGACCATTTGGCCAACAAGAGGAATTTTCATATAGAACAATTCATTCAAAAAGGACCCAAATGTTTGGGGGTTTTAAAATAACTATAGTAATTCTAGGGATTAACTAGAATCATCTGCCTAGTAGAGGTGTTGGTTTTTGTTTGTTAACATCAAGCAGATGCACTAGATACTTCAGGGCAACTATTAAAATGGTTACTTACGACTGGAGAGGGATTGTCACAAATGAGGCATGAACATAGTTATGACCATATGGAAACGCAGCACCACTGATTAACAGCCAAATCTGGGGTACAGTATCACAGCCAAATGGCATGCTGCAAGCTTAGGGTATTACAGAATTACACAAGACCTTCAGTCCTTATGTATCTGGGGAGTTCAGGACGTCAGTGGCAGCCTAATAAAAATTAAGGATCCATACATAAGAGTATATTCCAAATACAAAAGAATTTGAGGGAATTTTTATATATAATTCAGGAATTTAAAACACACTATTTTTTATGACTAATATTGAACTGTGAATAGTGAAAAATAAGCAGACTCCATAAATCCCAATAATACTTTGAAAGTAAAGCTCTTCAAAACTACACAAACTCTTATTTTGGAAGAAGGTGTCCTTTATTTTTCCATAAACCTATACACAATTTTTTTAATCACAATGTGATGCAACAAGCATTTAATGAGAAAAGACTTACCTTTAACTTTACAGTTTCTCCTAATAATGTTCCTTTGTAGTCAGTTGTATAGGTCCAATCATATGGTTTAACAACTTCTTTTGTGTGCTCAGCTTCAGTCCTTAATAAAGAGAACACACCAAACTTTGTAATAAGAGTTTGACATTACAATACCACAGACAAAAGATACATACCATGGTCCCAATACTGATGCCTTTAAACAGCCAAAGTTTCCAGGAAATGGTGATTTTGCCTGTGCAAGACTCTAGTGTCAAACCACATCTATACAGTACTGCTTCTCAATTGACAAAATCCATGTTTATCCAGTGATCTTGAAGACCATTTCCAAGCATCAGCTCACATAGCATAAGTGCTTCATTCATACAGTCTTAGACAGAAGTCTTAGTTTAATGTTGTCAAGTGTTCAGTTCGTCTGCTCAGCCCATTCCTCTACACAAGTAGAATAGAATGCTGGCAGAATGTATCTGATATTAAACCGATACTACACGTCATCTTAGGCATTTGGACAGTTTTGGTTCTTCTGTGCCTCACTTCATATATTTCCAGTATCACTGCCAACAACCTGATAAATACAGAATTTTGAATCAAGACTAAATACACTATAAAAAGAAACCTCCAGTAGCAACATTTTGCACTTCTGTACCACCTTTCATCTTAAGATGTCAAAGGGCATGATCTTGCAATATTCAAGTAACAACAGGAATTTTTCCACTGATTAAAATAGGAGCAGAATCAAACCCAAGTTCTTTACAAGTGCTAAGTAAGCCAAAAATTCCTGAGAAGTAGGCAAGTATAAACTAACACAATTTTACAGATAGGGTGTCTGAAAGCTTAAGCGACTTTCAAGATCACACTGTAAGTGGCAGAGAGAAATACAAAACAGCAATCGAGAACCTTGGCTGTCAATCTCCTGCATTAGCCACTATATCACACTCCAGCCCCCATTACATTAGTGTTCACCCCGTTATTTTGGTAATATAGCTCACCTGCTCTCTTGCCATTCCTCTGCACAGGCCACTTTAATCATACCTTGATAGTTATTTACACATTTTAAAGCATCTGTTGCATTGAATTCAATTCCAAAGCCATAATCATGCTGAATTCTTAGGATGTTGTCTCCAAACATCATTTCTGGGAGGGAAGGCATGTGTAATTCATCAGCTAACCTGCATGTGGACAAAGAGGTTAAATCAGTAAAGTTGCAATCTTCATTTGAAGGTCTTTGTAACTGTGCTCACCAGGCATAGTTTAATTTGAGTAGTCATTGTCCCTTCACACTACAAAATATTCCAATAGCCTCCTCCATTTCTCAACACTGTCAGAGTTCTCTTAAACATGGAGAAGTTCAGAAGTAGACAGCTGGGACTGGTCTACACTAGAAAATTAGATCGACCTGACTATATCGCACAAGAGTGTGAAAAATTGAATTTTTCACACCCATGAGTGACATAGTTAAGCCAATCTAAGTCCCTGTGCAGACAGTGCTAGATCGATGGAAGAATTCCATAGCTATCGCCTCTTGGTTTTATTACAGTGTATTTACTATAGCGGTTGAAGAACTCTTTTCATCACCTTAGTAAGGCCTTGTCTACACTACAGAGATAAGTCAATCTTTGCTACTGCAGTGTAGAAAGGGCATGTCTACACTACAAAGGTAAGTTGACCTATTGCAATGGCTAATGTCCACACTTCCCTCCTTGGGTTAGTGGTATGTGTCCTCAGCAGAAGTGTTTCCACCGATCTAAGAGGAGCAGTGTGGGGAGCTGACAGCCCGTCCCCCGCTGGGAGATGAGGGAAGCCGCATGAGGCGTCTCCCTTCCCCATTCTCTTTTGGGAGCTGAGGGAAGCTGCCTGAAGCTTCTTGTCCTCAGGGAGCAAGGTCCAGCTGCCCTAGCTTCTCGCCCCAGCCCGCTCCCCACGGGAGCAGGCGGAGAAGCCACCAAGGGCTTTTCCTTGTTCTCCACCAGGACAGGGGTCCAGCCACCTGGGGCTTCTCACAAGCTGCTCAGCTCTCCAGGGGAACAGGGGGCAGCTGGGCTCTAGCTGCCCAGCTTTCTTGTCACAGAATGACAGCAAAAAGCCAATGTAAGGAACACAGTGTCTACACTGACACTGCATCACCCGAACTGCACCAACATAAGCCCTACACCTCTCATTGAGACGGTTTTAATGTCAGCATAGCAGGTGAGTTACATTTGGTGGGAGAAGCATTTCAGTGTGTATCTCCCCTATTTTGTCAACAAAAGCTGACTTTTGTCAGTAAAACTCTGTAGTGTAGACACTTAGGGCTGGTCTACATTGAAGAGTTGCAGCTGTACCACTGAAGCATTTTAAGTGTTGACATAGCCTTAGTATTACTTTAGGGCAAGATAAAGGTGTGCAGGCTTCTGGGAGTAGAAAACATGATCACACTGAAACTGCTACCTTTTAGGGTTTCTAGGCACTATACAAACACAAGTGTAGGACTAACTTCTCTGAGCTACCAAGACAACAAGTCACTAGAGCAGAGGTATTTGCTATAGAAACACTTAAAGGATGCATGGGCAGTATGCCCATTTAAAAAAATAGCTTCAGTTGAAGAAATATATGGCAAACAGAAAGGCTCAGAGGATTAGTACAGTGAGATGTAGCTTTCACCTTTAGGTTAGCAGTTCTAATCCTTCTCTGGTTGGTAACTGATGGAAGTGTTCATTATTTAGCAGGTGCTCAGTTGCCTATGAAAAGTAAGTTAACAGCTCAAGGAGAGAAAAATAAGTGTCTACACTGTAAAATATTGGCACCCTTTTGGGGTAGTCTCAGCAGACATGCCAATGACCGAGTGGGCAATGTAGACTAAAATCAGATTCTCTTCCCTACAAGTGGCCCATGCAGGTCTGGCTTGAAGAACATTGGTACAGCTTACTGTGGGAAAGCTACACAAACTATTACAATCTTTGCTTTGGTGATCTGCTCTGCAGACAAAGGATTAGAAAGACAAGAATCCCTCCCTCCCTTTCCCTCTCCCTTGGAACTGTGATCACCATGCAGAGTTAACAGGTGAAAAATAGAGTAAAAGTTATTTTAGACACTAAAGCAAGCAGCTATAACTCAAAGCACATCAGGAGCAGATAGAATAGGCAAGGGGCCATGTTTGCAGTCACTTTTCGGAATAGACATGCCCTGTGTTTGTATAGTGCCCAGCACAATGAAGTCCAGCTCTCTAACTAGGGCTCCTACTTACTATGGTAAATAGTGTCCAAACCTTATGATTTCATCTGCCTGCATTTACTATACACTTTGCTACAGAATGCAATTAAATAAAATAGTCCATTCAGGACTTCACACAAAAAAAAGTTCAACATGATACAGTCTTATAGAAAAGAGTTAAACCTTTAAGAACTAAGTTTATGACAAACAAACAAATCACACAAAAATAAAAGCAACACAAGCTGAGAGTCACATATTGGCAAGAAACTTGAGAAGAGTGGAAGTAAGTCTAACAGATTTAATTTACCATAGGATTTGAGATCCAAAGTTGGTTGTGGCTAAACAAGCTCAGACATTACTTTTAGTAGCCAAACTATTTATATTTACTTTAGCATTCGGGTTTCAAACAAACTTTAGTTAGGTGTAAGGAAGCAGTTTCCCCCACTGTTTTATAGAAATAGAAATTGTCGCCACGTATGAACAGGCGAGTGGTCCATTTGATGAGAAAACCTTAGCTGAAGAGTCCACAACAAGAGTCCTGGATACCTTAGGAAGAGGAAAGCAAAAACATCCCTGCTCTCAAACCAAAAGATGATCCACAGCATCCCACAAAGGATGCAAAAGAAACTCTTGAGCCCAGCTGGTGGCCATTTAGAGATTACATTTATTGGCATCCCTTTTTAATAGTAGTTCTTTCGGTAGCAGCTTTTGAGCTTACCATGGCAGAAGCTCAGCTGCTGCTCAGCAATGGTATGCCTACACTGCATTGTAAACCCAGGTCTCCCATGCTTGTGGGCTCAGTGTTTCCAAACTCATGACTGAGCAGCCACAGTGCATTATAAAGCTGCATTTACAACTGCTGGACCCAGCTCTCATTGCATCCATCCTGCACTCCCCAGATCTTCTGATTCGGGTCTGCGGCTTAAGCTGCCCCCATGCTGCAAAATGACAGGCCTCAGACCCACCCCCGGGGTGGGTCCTAGGAGCCAGGTCCTGAGTCCCTGCTGACCCGAGGCAGAGAGATCTGTGTGTGGACAGCAGGGGAACTTGGGCTCGAACTGACGCCTGAGCCCGCCCGCCTATATAAGGCGGAGCTTCCAGGGGCGCAGCCTAGCCGGAGTCGACCCCTCTGAGCTGGCACATCCAGCAGGGAGGGGCCGATGGGCCTGGCCTGTAACCCCGCTCCCCGCGCCTGTAAACGGCGTCCCCGGCCACGGCCACCCCCACCGCCAGTCGCGGGCCCCACCCCCACCTCTCGGCCTGGGCCGATTTCATGATGTGGGTCCGGGCGGCGCTGAGTCTCCAGGGCCCGAAGGTGAAGTCCCGCCGGCTGCTCTGGAACACGGGGAGCATGGTGGTGGGGGCGGGGGAGGGGCCGGGAAGGGGAGCGGCGGCGGGCAAGGGAAGGAGGAGGGAAGAGGCGGTTGCTCGTCCTGCCCGGTCTCCCGCAGCAGCAGCGCCGCCGGAACCGGAACTCACCGTCCTCCTTGCACTTCCGCTTCCGGCCGAGGTCACGCGCAACACGAGTCACCGTGGGGAGGGGGCGGGGAAATGGGGCGTGCGCGCGGCGACGGCCGACATCGTCGTTTGTGTGTGACGACAGACACGCCCGGCCTCGCGCAGCGGCCGGTGGGGAACGTGAAAAGGAGGCGGGGTCACGTAACGTCTCACGTGACAAAGGCCGGAAATGAATGAAGCCGCCGGCGGGAGGGAGTAACCATGACAACAGGGCGGGGCCTGTGTAAAGCCGCGGGCGCGGCTCCGGGCGCGGGTGCCTCGGTCCTCAGTGAGGCTGCGCGCCGCGCTAGGTCGGGGGCGGGGCTTCGTGCTACTAAACCGCAGGGCGGCAAGGACCCAGGGGCCGTGGGGGAGGGGTAGAGCCCGCGCCCGCGCCCGCCCAACTGGGGGCCCTGTGGTGTCCCGCGGGACGGGCCCTGCTCTGGCTCTTGCAACCTAGGCGGGCGGCGGCTGCTGCAGCGTCGCTCGCGTGTGGCACGTGGCTCCCGGCCTCCCTGGGGCTTGCGACCCTTCCTGGGGTCCCCAGGGTTATGGGGCACCTGGGCACTGCCCCCCGTCGCGTTACCTGGGCCCGCTGGCGGGGGTCGGCGCCCCCACTTCATGGGCAACACAGACCCTGCCTCCGCCCCGCGTGCCCCGGCCTGGCTCTCGCTGCCGGCCACCCACGGGCCCGGCCCAACCTTGCAGCGTCCCCCTGCAGCCGCCAACCCCTGTCCCTGTTCTGCTGGGCACCCACGATTCAGACATCCCCTGCTCCCCAAGAAGCCGTACACCCCAGCTTATCTTTCCTCCTCAGATCCTTGCGCTCTTTAATGCAGGGCACTCATCTGTTTGTAGTGCAAACAGGTACACCTTTAGCAAAGTTTTATAGACACTCCAGGCGTAGCAAGTCGAAGTACTAGGAAACAAAGAGTTATGTGTAATATAAACTCATAACCAGAGATCCTAGTTTTCCATGACAACCCCCCCCAAATTATCAGATTAAAAGAACAAAAATCTATGATTAAAATTTCCAGAGGGGTAGCTGTGTTAGTCGGTATACAGTAAAAACAATGAGAGTCCTGTAGCACTTTAAAGACTAACAAGTTTCTGCAGGCATAAGCGGATGTGTCTTGCTTTTTTATGATTAAAATGAAATGCTGAATTTTAGTTTCCCTCACTACAATATAGGTATCAGTTGATATATTACAATTTTAAGCAAGTTCAAAGCCTGCTGGTGCCATCAATCATTTTAATAAAATTAATAGAACTGCAATTTGTATTTTTATATATACCAAATACTTTCATGTCTATATATTTTCAGGAAAAAAGTTAATGAACAAAAATGCTGGATTTATCTAGTCATAGTGCATTGTTTCTTTACTTCAGCCTCCAGATGTAATTAAAGTTATGAAAAGATGCGGAAAACTTTAAAAATCACTCCTAAAGCTTGTGAGTGAGTTTAGCAAGAACAAATTTCACATTGATGGTAATGTGCTGCCCTGCATTGTATGGAGCAAGGCTGTAGATTACGTTCCAAGGCAAATGATTGTAGAATACATGGAAAGCACTAAGCATAAACTGAATGAAAAGAAACTTTAATTACATCTGGAGGCTGAAGTGAAATTTGAGATGCTTTAAAACATGAACCTATGTGCCATTGAGTAACTTCTATATGTCAAAAATACATTTAGCTATGTAAATTTAAAGTGCATTCAGAAATCAGTCACAAGAGAGGGAGGTTGCATGCATTGAATAACACTGGTACTTTCAGTAAAATTCAGTTATGTTTTTATTTTTTCACAGAATGTAAAAACTAAAGATGCTCTGTAAAAACGCAAATTCTGTGTTTTTCTGTGGCAAACAGATTTCTTGGATCTTTGCTCATAACACATCTTCTAAAGCCTATACTTAATTTAAAAGATACCGTCTTGTCTAATGGCATTTAGCTCACCAAGGTCTTTGCAGTGTTTTCCAGCCACGGTGGCTGCCACCCTCTTTTTGTAAGACTAAACACCCTGACAGTTCGTCTCCTTGGTGAAGGATCTAGGGGGTACCTCAGTACCCCATTATACTCCCAAAATTCATTGTCTTTATTCATAAATGAGATGACACACACATCTCTGCTGTTTTTTTCCCCCTCCTGATCTTCTCACATGAATTCACAATCTTCATTAGCATCAGGCTCAGTAATGCAACGAGGTTTACATTGTGAGACATAAAATACACAATGATCAGCCAGAGAGAGAAGCGTCTACTCCTCCCTGCTTGAATAGAACCCATTTATCACCGTCTGGTGACGTCTGCACTAAAATCATAGCCTTAACTATAATTATACCGAGTAAGCAATACACATCCCCTAGAGTAGATGTAGTTATACCAATATAAAGGGCTTATGCCGATATAGCTTTAACTAAATTCAACCTTTAATCAGTTTGTGCACTTTCTCTCTCTCACTCACACGTCAGTGCACTTAGTGGATCTCAGCAGCGGAAAATCTGGCCCTTGGTCTCTGTCCCAAGTTGAAGTTGTTTTAAAGGTTGAGCAAAATATTTATGATAGTGTGGTAAGCCTAAAATATGCAGTGCCATCATATTGATTGATAGGATTGGTAAGATTAGATGAAAATGATAGATCATCTTATGAATAAAATAAAATGATTAGATGCTGGGTCAGATTGTGGTCGCTCTAGATAGCTCTGTGGCATAAAGGAGCCAGAATAGTCTTGGAAATTCCCCAGCACGAGAGCAGCATAAAGCTTGCATAGCCTTACACATCCTTCCATGCAAACTATAGTGTAGGGGTGAGACAGGTGAGTGCATCTTGAAACAGGAGGAGCAGTGGCCAAGTGCAAAGAGTTCCATCTGTTCTAAACTGCAGAACAGCTAAGAGTTTCATGAGGTTATAGTATGTAAGAGCAGTCCCAGTATTGCTCTAATTTATATACGGGGCCATGCAAGCATCTGGAGCAGCCCAGAATTAGGAAGGCACAAAGATGACATGTAACCAGTTTTGTCCCTCCAGGTTGCAACTTCTGTGTTGCAACCCCTGAGAGGCACAGTACAAAACTGGTCCACTGCTTACAATACCATTCATACTTCTATTAACAGCATTTTGGTTAAGAGCATTTAGGGGTCTTCTCATCTTCATCAGCTACTCCATATCACGTGCCAGGACAAGATAAGAAGAATATTCAAAGCCAGACCCACCAACTACCTTCATAGGCACTTGTTCAGTTTTGGCAGCTTTCTTGGCATGGATATATTATTAGAATGGAAGACCAATGAATTCCCAAGCGGGTGTATCAAAGAATGCCAAATGATCACATGGGTGCCAAAAGAAGTATATGCTCAAAAATCATGAGATTGACTTTAAATGAATGAGAGTATGTAAAAATAATAGATTTGGTGTCCTTTTCATTTGCCTTCTGCTTTTTTGAGCTTCTGCTTTTTAGGATGCACTGGGGTCACATTTTGAAGCTTTTTCCACAGCCACGAGGGCTAGAAATGTACTTTTTCTTTAAGAATGAAGGCTGGAATCATCACATAGCCACTTGACACCAGGAGCTGGAGCTTTAAGGAAAATAATAATTATCATGAAAAGTTCCAAGGGGGTAGCCATATTAGTCTGTATAAAGCAAAAACAATGAGAGTCCTTTAGCACCTTAAAGACTAACAAATTTTTGCGGACATAAGCTTTCATGGGCTGCAACCCACTTCATCAGATGCATGAAGTGGGTTGCAGCCCAAAAAAGCTTATGCCTGCAGAAATTTGTTAATAATTATCATGAGACTCATGACAAAATCATGAGAGTTGGCAGCAATGCAAAAAGGTTTCATGGTGCAAAAAGACTGCCAGTGATGGACAAACTGAATATCTAACCAGAGCACCTTAAAGACCTAGCCACAAATTGATCAAGGTGGTGTTTGATCTGCTGATGATGATATAAGGGATTAGGAGTCAGGGTGCCTGTGTTCTAGTTTAATCTCTGCTACTGAGTTATTGTGTGATTTTAGGCAAATACCTTCCCTGCTCTATACCTCATCTGAGCTGAAAGCCAAATGTAGAGGTGATGTATATTAGACTCCTTTATGCTCATGTAGACACCCCCATATACACCGTTAAAGTTACATATATCTATTCTATAGGTGTCTAAATTAGTGTAATGGAATGGAATGTAAGTTACATATCACCTCTGAATTTGATTCTGTGAGTCTGTGAATATGAAGGGGACGGGGAGAAAGGAATAGCACAGGAGGTGAGAGGGTAGACAGAGGGTTATAGGAACAGGAGGGAAGGGGTTATGAAGGATGGGAAAGTGGAAAGAAAAGATACTGCCAGGAAAGAGGGTGGCTGAATGGAGAAATATGGGAAAAGAATTGGAAATTGATAGAGGAGAGAAGGGAAGGTGGGAAGGAGAATGGGGGAGAAGGGAAGAATGGAGGAAGGAGTGAGGGAATTCTCTGTAACCTGACGTCCTTAAATCATGATTTGAGGATTTCAGTAACTCAGCCCAAGGTTAGGGGGTCTATTTCAAGAATGGGTGAGATTCTGTGGCCTGCAATGTGCAGAAGGTTAGACTAGATAATCAACACGGTCCCTTCTGACCTTAAATCTATGAGAGGAAAGCAGGATGGGGGGGAGGAGGAAAAAAGTTAGAAAGGGGGTAGAAGAGCAAGGGGATGGAAAGAGATGGCTGGAGGAGGTGGAAAAAGAAGGATGTGGAAAGGAGAGTGGATGGAAAAAGTGTGAAAGGGAAATGGATGGTGGAGATCAGGAGAAGGAGAGTCGTGGAAGGGGGGATAAAAGGGGAAGGTTAGAAGGAGGGAGGTGGAAGTGGGCATACAGGGACTGGGTTAGGAGGAGGAGGGATGTGTGAAAGGGGGTGGAGGGAGGAGGTTAGCAGGGATATGAAGGGGTGGAGGTGATGATGAGAAGGAGGGATGTGTGGAAGGGGGTGGAGGAGTAGGAAGAGGAGGGATGTGTGGAGGGGGAGGAGGAGGGATGTGTGGAAGGGGAAGGGATGTG
>ML675610.1:411407-478661 GCA_007922155.1 Mesoclemmys tuberculata
AGGAGGAGGGATGTGTGGAAGGGGGATGGAGGGAGGAGGGTCGGGCCGTTTCTCTGGGCCTCTCTCCTGGCGGCGGCTGTGGGGGGTCCGGGGCGCTGTAACTCGAAACCTCCCGCCCCTGAGCGCGGCGGAGGCTGCCGGGGAAGGAGGAAGCGGCTCGGCCCGGCGGTGAGTGAGCCCTAAGCCCCGCGCGGGGACAGGCTGGGGCGCTCCGGTGTCCTCGCTGGACTTAGGGCGAGGCGCGGAGCCGCCCGGCGCGGGCTGGGGACCGGGGTGTCTTTGCCCCTCGGCGGGGCGCTCCCAGCCCTGGGTAGCTTCTCCCTGCCCCCCTGCGGCCTCTGCTGGAGCAGCCTCGGGGCCGGGGCCGGGGCGCTCCGAGCCGGCGCCCTCCCGCCCCAGCCTTTGTTTGTCGGCGGAGGCGCCGCCCGAGAGGCTGGAGCCCGGGGCGGGGGAGAGGCCGAGCGCGCCGCGAGCCGCCCTCCGCCGGGCCTGGGAGCGGCGGCGCTTTTCATCGCCCTCCCCGGGCGTCGGAAGCCCCCTGCTGAGGCATTAGCAGAGTCTCCGGCTGGCCGTCTGTCCTCCGCGCACCCAGCCCCGGCCGCAGTCGTGGGTCCTCCCGGATCGTCTTCCCAGTCGAGGTTCTGGCTGCACCGGGGTTTAATAAGGGGAAAAATCTGTTCTGCGGGGCCCTGCCTGGATGTTTTGCTCTCACCTGCGTGCATCCCTAAGCCTGCTCCGCGGGACCGTGTCTACATGAGACGCATTGGGGTGCTGAGCGACGTTTGGACCCTCCCCTCCGGCACATCGGTAACAGGCAGACCTGGCGTGGGCCAACACGGCTGCCACAGGTGGTGCACAGGCATTTGCTAAACCGTTTGGATTGTGCTTGCTCTGCCGAGCCTAACCACTTGGTCAGCCCCAAGCCAGCTGCCCTCAGTGCAGCGGCAGTGATGGCAAGTGCTGGGATATTAGCTTTAACGGTGCAAATAGCCCTCCTGCTACTCTCCCACAGTGCACCAGCCACAGATGGTCAGTCTGCTGATGTTTCTGTTCTCTGTTGGCTGAGGGTCAAAGGAGGGATGCTTTTTCACCTTTTGGATGTTTAAAATGTGCAGCAAAAACAACGCAAGTCCTGTAGCACTTTAAAGACTAGCACATTTCTGCGGGCATAAGCTTTCATGGGTTGCAACCCACTTCGTTGGTTTAAATTACTGTAATTGATGGATCCTGATAGGATTTGTAAAAAGTTTTTAAAAATTAAAATTTTTCTCCATGTTTAATTTGTTAGTTAGATGTTCTTTTTACATTTAAAAGGATAATTAATTTATTTATCAGGTAGCTTCGAACCATACAATGCAGGGTGTTTATTTTTTAAACTAGTTTAGAGTTTTGTGGCATTTAAAACTAGTGAAAATTGATTTTGTTAGGTTTTAAACATCCTCTTGTAGTGTTAGCAACTCAAACATTGCAGTATTGTGCTAATGCTTGAGCGCTTGAAAGTGAAAATGACAGTAAAAAAATTGTTGAATGTGGTTTAGGTGTAGCTGTGTTGGTCTCAGGATATTAGAGAGACAAGGTGGGTTGTGTGTCTCAAAAGCTTGTCTCTGTCACCAATAGAAATTGGTCCAATGAAAGATATTACCTCACCCACTTTGTCTCTCTAATAAACAAAAAAGAAAGGATGAAATCTTTGTTTGTGGCAGATGAGTGCTTGGCACAGCTGAAGAGTGGGTGTGCAAAGGTGACTTTAATCCACCATTGGACTTCTCACAGCCTGGAGTTGTTCTTCATCATTCCACAACTCTAGCATAAATTAGCACTGCCTTAGGGCTCTTCTGATTTGTGCCTGCTGCCAGAAGCACGAAGGGACCCTTACAGCAGCTGGCGTGCCAGGACACTCTGTTCTGCTCAAGCCACATGCAAGTTTCTGTGCCACTTGAGGATCCTCCTACATAGGGGAGATCTTTCCTGAGCAGCTAGGAAACTGGTCATGGCTACTTTATGCCAATGGAGTTATAGCACAAAACTTCCTTAAAGCAGTGCAGGACCTTATGCAAAATGTTCATGGTCTGTGCCAAATGAAATGCAAACCGTAAACAAACAGCTTCAATGGTGAAAAGTAAATGCAATTTTAAAAATTCTTTTGATGACAGTAAACCAAGGTTTCATTAGTAGCACATGGAAGGAAATTTGTTGGGAAAAATAAGATTTTTAGGCTGAGAGTATCCCTTTACACCCTAACTACCTCAGAGATGTAGGACACTGTCTCGATATTCCTGACTAGCTGGGAGGGGGGAATGACCAGAGTCCCAACCAAGGCAGCCTCTATGAGTCACCAGACCCCAAGAAATGCTTACATCAATTTCATATAAATTTGAAGCCAAACTTTTTTGACATTCCCTTCCCCCCCCAATTTTTGGTATGGATTTTGGGGTGCAGTATGTGTGTGGCTTCAGTGTCCAAGCAGTGAGACAGCTGCACATTATGTTCACCCAATTCCCTTTCCAGGTCTGTGGAAAGAGAACAATCTGCTAGGGTGATGGGAGCAAGCACCATAGCTGATTCTGGGCTGAAGCAGAAGTGACACAGCTGGGGCCAAAGGGTGGTGTCAGCAGCCCCTTGAGGCAGCTGGCAGCAGAAGTGCCATTAATCAGGCACCCAAAGGAGCTGGTGCAGGCCTACTGGAATGAAGAGTCAGTAAGTAGTCAGAAACGCCTCAGCTGAATACAGTAGGGGGAGGTCATAGTAGCTGGTGGGGGAACCAGGAGCAATATGTCTGGGGCCTGAGGGGGAGATGGTATTGATCAGCTGCAAAAAGTGGTAACATCTTAGGTCAAGTGCTCTCAAACATTTTCACAATGTGGATGAGCTTTTAATAAAGGAATTGCTTCTTGGACCCATTTCCCATTGATGGTCACATAAAGTACCACCTCCCCCGGCTCACTGGCAATACAAGAACATGCCTGTGGCAATCACAATCATTGCAAAAGTGATATTTGGAGAGTGTTTTACTGTATTTTGTGGGTTTTATAATGTGACTTAGCAGCTGCAGACAAGGAGGAGCCAGCACCATGTGACTAGCCAGCCCTTTGTGGAACACCAGTAAGTGCTCCACAGAGCAGAGTAAAATACCACAAACTGTCACCTGTGTAAAGTGAGATCAACAAAGACCTTTTGTAACGCCATTATTGTTATTCTACATAACAACAACTTGAGATCCTGGGATAAAAGATGCGGTAGACATGGAAAATACTATATCATTTGGGTGAATGTTTTCATGTGTATTTCTTCTCCTTGTTCCAGCTGCCCAGCATGTACCGTCTGCTCTGTCACTGTGCGCTCTGACAATGAGCATCAACTCCTCCCTTAGCAATGGGAAGGGCCTGAGAAACCTCACAGCGCAGGAAGACGGGGCAGTCCGAGTCACAGAGTCAATTGCGATTATCGTCATTGCTATTTTCATCTGTTTGGGCAATCTGGTGATTGTTGTCACCCTTTATAGGAAGTCTTACCTCCTTACACTGAGCAACAAGTTTGTGTTCAGTCTGACACTGTCCAACTTCCTTCTCTCTGTACTGGTGCTTCCTTTTGTCGTCACCAGCTCCATCAGGCGGGAATGGATCTTTGGAGTAGTTTGGTGCAACTTTTCTGCCCTGCTCTATATGCTGATCAGCTCGGCCAGCATGCTAACTCTTGGACTCATTGCTATAGACCGGTAAGCTCCTCTTTTTGTTATGAATAAGAATGATTAATTCCAAACTGGGCACAAGCAAACAATATGTGTTTTAATACAGCTAAATGTAAATGTATACATCTAGGAACAAAGAAGGTAGGTCATACTTATAGGATCAGGGACCCAATCCTGGGAAGCAGTGACTCTGAAAAAGATTGGGAGTTGTTATAGATAATCAGCTGAACTTGAGCTCTCAGGTAAACGTTGTGGTGAGAAGGGGTAATGTAATCCTTCAATTCATAAACATTGAATGCATAAAAGGGAAATCTCATGTAGGAGTAGAGAGGTTATTTTACCTCTATATTTGGCACTGGAGTGACCACTGTGGAATACTGTGTCCAGTTCTGGTGCCCATAATGCAAGAAGGATGTTGATAAATCGGAGAGGGTTCAGAAAAGAGCACAAGAATAATTAAAGAACTAGAAAACATGCTTTACAGTGATAGACTCAAAGAGCTCAATCTATTTAACTTAACAAAGAGAAGGTTATGGGGCGACTTGATCACAGTCTATAAGTATCTACATGGGGAACAAATATTTAATAATGGGCTCTTCAATCTAGCAGAGAAAGGTATAACACAATTCAGTGGCTGAAAGCTGAAGCTGGACAAATTCAGACTGGAAATAAAGTGTACATTTTGAACAGGGAGCGTAATTAACCATTAGAACAATTTACCAAGGGTCATGGAGAATTCTCCATCTATCTTTAAATCAAGATTGGATGTTTTATCTAAAGGATACGCTCTAGAAATTATTTTGGGGAAATTCTATAGGAGGTCAGACTAGATTAACACAGTGATCCCTGCTGGCCTTGGAATCTATAAATCTATGAATCTAAAAAGTTTTGTTCAGAGAATGTGAAAGGTCCACGGGTAAAGCAATTAAAAGTCAGTGTTAAGGTTGCAGGAAATCAATTACATACTATTTTTCAAACAATACAACATAACATGGGTGCTCAACCTGGGAATCATGATCTCCCTGCCTTTCTTTCAGGCTGGATGGGTGGTAGGGGATCCCAGACCTTTTTTCTGTTGTAACATGGGATATGGTATGGAAAAGATTGAAACCACCATTAATTTTAGTGATTAATAATAATTATTACCTAGCTCTTGTATAGCACTTTTCAGTAGTAGATCTTTAAGTACAGGAGGAAGTCAAAGGAAGTCAGCAGCATTATTCCCATTTTATTGATGGGGAAACTGATGCACAGAGAGGTGAAGTGACTTGCTCAAGGATACCTAGTAGGCCAGTGGCAGAGCTAAACCTAGGTCTCCTGAGTCCCTGTCTAGTGCTCTCTCTAGAAGGCAACACTGCCTCTCCAATATAATACCTTTCCCCCCACAATTACATGTAAAATTGTGAAATAAAAGAGGAGAGAATAATTAAATTAATATTTCAAGATGATGCACGTGCATCTAAGATTGTTAAAATCCATTGATGCTATAATAACATACAATTTGAGTAACTGTATGTAATCATGTATAATTCTAAACCTCATTACAGTAATGCATCCATACCAGGATTCATTTCCCCTGAAGCATCTGATATTGGCCACTGTCACAAAGCAGGAGTCTGGGCTAGATGTGCCTTTGGTCTGACCCAGTATGGCTGTTCTTATGTTTTTATGTTCAGGAGGCAGAATTAAGGTTGCATATGCAGCTTGATCTTGGGCCTTTTTTGACTTTTGAGCTCTTAACCGCAAATAATTTTTTGAAATACGATTTTTTGAAACATCTCTCTAACCCCATTTGAGGTGTGGGGCGGGGAAGTCTTCCACTGGACTGCGATGGGAGTTAATCAATATACCCAGTTCTTTGCTTATTGAACTTTTCTATGATGCTACTGATGTCTCCTTTTGTGTTTCCCAGATACTATGCTGTCTTGTATCCAATGATGTATCCGATGAAGATTACAGGAAACAGAGCAGTTGTAGCCCTTGTGTACGTGTGGCTACATTCCCTCATTGGCTGCCTTCCTCCTCTCTTTGGCTGGTCTTCTTTGGAGTTCGATCAGTTCAAATGGATGTGTGTGGCCGCATGGCATAAGGAGGCAGGCTACACAGCCTTTTGGCAGATCTGGTGTGCTTTGCTGCCCTTCCTGGTCATGATGATCTGCTACGGATTCATATTTCGCGTGGCTAGGATTAAAGCGCGCAAGATTCACTGCGGTAGTGTGGTCATTGTGGAGGAGGACACCCAGAGGAATGGGAGAAAGAACTCCAGCACCTCCACGTCCTCTTCGGGCAGTAGAAGGAATGCTTTCCAAGGGGTTGTCTACTCAGCCAATCAGTGGAAAGCTTTCATAACTATCTTGGTTGTCATTGGTGCTTTTGTGATCACATGGGGGCCCTACATGGTTGTAATTACTTCAGAAGCACTTTGGGGAAAAAATAGCATTTCTCCTTCTCTGGAAACATTAGCAACGTGGTTATCTTTTTCAAGTGCCATTTGCCATCCACTGATTTATGGACTCTGGAATAAAACTGTGCGCAAAGAACTATTGGGGATGTGCTTTGGGGACCGGTATTACCGGGAGTCATTTGTTCAGCGTCATAGGACATCCAGATTATTCAGCATTTCCAATAGGATCACAGGTAACAAACACTGAGATTAAAAAAAAAACTTTTCCCGTGAGGTTGGTGCTTAGTATCTGCATGCATGTTGCATCTCCCAAGGGCTGTAGAAATACTAACTAGTGTCTGTCCCTGAAGGAGCTCTCAAGGGACCGTCGTTCAAATTACACTGCCCAACTTAAGAAAAGTTGGGATGAGTTTGCGGCCTTTGATGGGAATTCACCTCTCTTGATACAGCTAAATTGTCCCTGCCGGAGAAGATTTATCCCTGGGGCCAATAAAAATAATTTCTTTTCTCTCCTGCTGAGACTCCCCTATACATGCGTATACACACGCACATTATTTCAAATTATCCAAAGCTGAGCTTTCTTATACTATCAATACACTCAGTAGGCCTGATTCTCTAGTCCATTACCTGGTTTTATGGTGGTGTAAACTGTTGATTCTGTTGACTTCAGTGGAGTTACACTGGTGTAAAACCTGTGTCATAGAATGGAGAATCAGACCCAGTGTATTTTTCAGAAGCAAAGTATAAATGTTTCCAGGTTAATATAAATATGTTTGACAAGTGTTATTTCCTCCCTCCTTGGTAAGGTGGTTACTTTGGCTAGAGCTACAACAATACCTATAGTTAACATTGCTCCATTTTAAGACCATGTATGCAGTTGATTATAACATCCTCAAACTTTTACCTATTGTGCTAAACTTTTCCAAGTCTGGTCTATGCCTGAGGCCAAAATATTTTTGAAAGTTAAAAGTATTCAGTCTGTTTTTGAGAATGAGAGAGGGGGAAAAAAACACCACCACCTGCTGTGTGAAAGGACAATACAAGCAATGTATGAAACTGACCAACCATGCAGAGAAAACTGATTAGACATACATTGCTGTCATATGCATGGAGTGAACAAATGGAAATAAAGAAAGAAAATATTTTTTCTCTAATGTCTTTAGACATAATCTTAGGTGTTCCTTGTAACAATCCCAGGTAAAACATTTACAGACAGAAGTGGAAGTTTTAAGTTAATAATAGTCCTTTTAAAAATCTACTTCTTCTACAAGGCTCACAAGCAATAAGTTTATAATTTAAAAATCCCACAAAAATTGTGATCCCCATCTCTAGATATCACAGTCCATCACATCTTTTTTCTGTCTGCCTTTTAGATTGTAAACTATATGGGACAGGGACTGTCTTTATTTTTGTATAGCGTACAGCACCAAGACAGGGTGTTGATGCTAATTAATAATATACTCCATTCCTCTCCACAGTAGTTTTGTATAAATATTTCAGAGAAAATCCATCAGATTCCTAGGACCACTCCCTAATTTCCAATGCTTCTGAGTGTTAAAAGTATTCTATATTGTAGGAGGCCTGCTAGACCAATCCCTGTCTTTGCTGGCAAACAATCATATTTGCATTGGTATAGCAGGGTGGGAAAGTGTGCTGTTGATACATAAATTTTATTAGTGTCTGCAAGTGCAAAATTTGTATTCTGTTTATAAATGGCAGTAACATTCCTTTTTTCATGATGGGCTTGATCCAAAGCTCATCAAAATCAATGGGAATCTTTCCATTGATTTCAATGGGCTTTGGATCAGGCTTAATTAGAGTTTATGGATGTTAAGCACAAGCTTTTAAATTCTCTAGCCAGGGCAAGCCCACCACCTCCCTCTCATCTGCAGTAACCATCCACTCCTTTGGACCAAGTGTCCAGATGTAGTCAAATATGTACAGGGGTTAAAAAATCCATGTTTGTCACCGGTGGCAATTTGTTCTAGTGACTTCAAAAAATGTCAGTGCTTGTTTATATATTTTTTTAAATTAAGTTTCTAGCTTTTTTAGTTGTGAAGAAAACTTTGTAAATGTAATGAAACCATTGCAATGCAATAGTGTCTTCTTGAGTCTGCAGACAAGCAGCACCAGTGCCTCTGCTGCTGCTCAGAGCTTTGCCACATCATAGCACTGCGAAATGAGGAAGATTCTGATCATTTTCCCGATTGCTAATTCAGCACTTTTTGAAATTTCCTTGGGAAATGCTTGGGAGAGCTATGTGTAGAGGCAGGCACTGGAACTATTAGTGGGGAAAGAGGATGCAAAACATGGAAGGAAGGTGAAGGCATTGAAAACTTCCATCCACATTTTAGAAGCTAGGTAGCTCTCAGAGACAGGCTCTGGAAGGATTGGAAGCATAGCTGGGGAAGAAAAGACAGAATGCTTCTTTCACCTTCCAGTTGCAAGAGGAGGCTGGGCAGCTTCTAATTTAACAGACACCTACTAGCCAGAGGCTAATAGAAAAAATGAAGTTTCTGAGCAGGATCCAAACACTGCACCTTGGTAAGAATTCCAGTGTTTTACCGCTTTCCAGCATTTGGGGTTTGCAAAGAAACTGGGCTTCTTACTAGCCCATTGCCCCAGCCCTCACTGGTCATCACCCCACCACTACACTTGTCTTTTATAGCCACTGCTGTCTAATAGATTTAATCTTCTGGTTAGAGGGTGTCTGGTAAGTTTTTCTAGCCCTGGGTGGGTATATTTCTAAGTAAATCAGCTCTCCTGATAAACTGCACATACTTGCAAATTGCTGGGGGGAAGTAGACAGCAGGCTTGCCGTGTGGAAAGAATCCAGGAGGATTTGGCAGCTGGTGATTTGGGATTGAAAGATGGGAAATCCAGGTGGTTTGGCGGCTGGGTCTGGATGGTGGTTTTTGTTGTTTTGTCACAGGAAAAATGGGGGAGAAGGAAAAGCTGGGGGTAGAATCGGGCAGTAGGATGTGGGGGTTATTTGAAGATGCTATCATTACAGTAGGTCTACCGTATGGAGCACAACTTAGTGATGATGAAAATGTTTTGCAGACCTGGGACTATCTCCCCATCTCACAGCTCTCATGGCAGGTGGGCGGCCTTTAGGACACAGCAGCAGCACTGGGGACACTGGTTTCAGCTGCTCTCAGGATTCAGGTAACTCTAGTTTTCCTTCCTCATACAGAAGATTTTACTTGCAGCTTTGCAGAATTCTCTGGGCAGTCTGTATTTATGTCAAATACCTTTCGGCAGATGAACAATAACATTTAAGCATCTCCTATGGCAGTGGTTTTCAGCCCCTTGGGGGTCCACAGGCTATGTCTAAGGGGTTTGGGAAAGGTTGTTTTTACATAGAACAGTGGTTTTCAACCTGTGGACCGGTGACCCTTGGGGGTCCACAGACTATGTGTAAGATTTCCAAAGGGTTCTGCTCCTCCATTTGAAATATTGTTATTGTTCCAGAGGGGTAGCTGTGTTAGCCTGTTGTTAGCAAAAGGGCAAGAGTCCTGTGGCACCTTAAAGACTAACAAATTTATTTGGGCATGAGCTTTCGTGGGCAGAAACCCACTTGGTCGGAGGCATGAACCTGCAAGGTGCCACAGGACTCTCGCTATAATTATTGTGAGTATTCGAAATATTGTAGGGGGCCTGCAAATGAAGAGAAGGTTGAAAACCACCGTCCTATGGTACCCTGAGCAGAACTGCCTTAGCTTCTCCTCTGTATTTTTGATCTTGCTGTGTCTGCTGTGAAAATACTGTTCAGTCCAGGAGAATAATTTCTTTCCCTACTGAATATTTCCTAGGAGCATGATAATCTCTTTGTCCCATTCCTTATTCTCCTTTACTCTTCAGTGATCTTCCCTGCCCCCCAAGGAGCTAAGCAGCAAACTGCTGGGGAAACAGGTCTCTTCAGTTCCTGCTTGTAGGAGATTTCATTTGGCCACCCTTTGCTAGAGCCTCTCTTATAGAACAGAAGCTTTCCATCTTCGTCATGGACCGCTGGAGCAGTAGTCCGGAAAGGGACACAGTGATCTGCCAGTAATTTTCCAGCTGTGATACTAGGTGGGCCATGATTTCAACTACCAACAGAGGGAAGTTTTCTAAAATCTCCATCTGCAATCTATTTTAAAGAGCATTTCTGCTCTGCGAACACACGAGGGCACTCTTCTGACAGCTGCAGCGCTTTGTTGCTCTCTGCCTGTCTCTAACTAGGAGAGTGGGATTTTTCATGAAGGCAACACTACTTCACTAATTCTGTGGCTACTATAGGTGAATTGCTGGCTTACGTGCAGCTATAGGTGATAAAGGGTAATGTAAAACCCTTCTCTTTATAACATCTTGTGTTATCATCCTTGAAGAAAGGCACTAAGAGGCCTCCGCAGTTGACCAAATCAAAGATATAGGTTGTTAGGAGCCCTGGCATTTCAGGAATTTGAACTGGAAAATGTCCCACTTCAGTGAACATCTTGAATGACAGAAGACAGTCTTTTCAGATAGTAAAAGCCAAAGGAAGTATAAACAGAGAAAAGATCAAGCGGTGCCCATTCCAAATAAAGTATTTAATGAGGCAGATAATATAGTATCATCCGTACCTAGACAAAACACTACCTTAGCATCGCTTATAGACAGTTTCCTTACTCAATGTTGTTTTTAAAATATATGCTAAAACATTGTCTCAGGAACTAGAATGTCTTCTTCCTAATGATACCTATCCATTGCAGGCTGGGTTTCTAAGGGGTAGGGCACTGTTGATGTCAAGAACCCAGATGATCCACACAGAACATTGAAGGTTTAGTAAGGTCTATTAGGAAGGTAGATCAGTCTCTCGTTACTATGTATTTGGAGAAGGCATTTGACTGGCTCATTTGATACTTATATCAAAGTTCAGTTCTGGATCATCCTTTGTTTAAAAAAAATAGGTTTGCTACATAAATCTTTGGTAAAGGTCAGGTATATGAATCAGTATCTTGTCTCATGGAACTCATTACAGATGTATGTTATCATCTTTGCTTTAAATTGGTCCTGGACTCTCTGGCGATTGCAATAAGAACAAATCCAGGAATCAAATGAACTTGTGTGGGTTGAGAGGGGCACAAAACCATGGTCTTCAGAGGATGTAATCTAACCCAGTGTTTCTCAATGACTGGTCCGTGAACCAGCACCGGTCCCTGAGATGGTTTAGGAAGGCAGCAAGCCGGTCCCTGCTATCAGAAAGGGTTAAGAAACACTGATTTAATGGAAGAATGATTTGGGACAAGCTACAAAACTTGGAATGGCTATTATAAGCAGCTTTCCATCCAACATCAGAATACAAAGGTATTTGGACCAAAAGTAAAGCATTGCAGGCATTCAGGGGAGCATGTGCTGTGCCTTTCAACGGTAGGTGCGAGAAGCACTTACACAGCACGCTCCCTTTGTGCACCCTGAGGTAGACTGTCTGCTTCTAAGCTAGGCTGGCAGAATGCCTCTCTGAATGTCATAGGGTATATCTGCATTGCAATTAAAAATCTATGGCTGGCCCGTGCCAGCTGACTCTGGCTCGTGGGGCTCGGGCTACGGGACTGGTTCATTGCGGTGTAGATGTTTGGGTTCCAGTCCGGGCTCTACAACCCTGCAAGGGAGCTCAGGCTGAAGCCCAAGCCAAATGTCTACCTTGCAATTAAAACAGTCCCTTAAACCGAGCCCCATGAGCCAGAGTCAGCTGGCATGGGCCAGCCATGGGTGTCTAACTGCAGTGTAGACACGCCCTGAGTGCCTGTACTCAGCCCCAACTGCACTGCCAGGAGCAAGGACACAATAAAAGCTTGGAAGAGATGTTGAGTTTTAGTCTTCCTCACACAGATAAACTTTTTTTTTTTATACCAAAATAATATGGAGGAAATGCATGTAAATGAAATCGTGTTCATGAGATAAACACTCATTAACTGGTAAAATCACTCCTCAGAAAAAATACATTGTCAGTCAACAAGGTTTTCTCCTTAAGGAATAACATTTGTGACAAGAAAGCAAAAGTGAGTTAGCAAAGGCAAAATATAGTGAACAGAACATTCCCCAGCTTGGCTTTCCATCCAGTTCTGTGATTCTGGTGGAGTCTGATCTTCCTATAGGCACCAAGCAGCCGGTTTATAAGGGCTTGTCCACACTTGAAACTTAATTCAGATTGAGGCAGAGTGTAAATTTAAAAGGCAATAGCTCATCCAGAAGAACTCCATTTGTGGACAGTGTTACACAGGAACCAGAGTGTTCTGTTCTTGTTTAGTTTAATTCACTTTCAAAGAATCAGTGTGCTCACCTACGGCATTATTCAGGAATAGTTATTTTGGAGTAGCTATTGTTGAGTAATGCCCTCTGTGGACAATCCTTCTCTTGCTCAAGAGAAGGAGAGAGTTGCCCTCAGATTAACCTTTGCTTAGTTGAAGACCAGGTTATAAATTGGCCCTGCCCTGTCTGAAATCCTGTCATGGTTGAATGCAGAGTGATACCGCATCAGCACATTTTAGGCAGCTCTTGGAAGAGAGAAGCTAAAGGCTATGAATTCAAAAGTTCATTTCCCCAGTTAATTTTAGGTTTGCCTTCTTAGGGGTCATTATTATTTCCAAACAATTTCTGGTTTGCCTTCAAACTCTTGCTGCCTTTCAGGGACAGATGTGATGCTGCTGGAGGATTACAGTTCAGATGGAATTCATCACCCACATTGCATTTATCCCCATCGACGGAGGAGTTCGGTGACCTTTGAAGATGAAGTGGATCAAATCAAAGGTGTGTTGAGGACGGCTGCTGTAATGCTTCTCACCTGAGATGCCCCCTGCAACTCCATGATTGCTGCAGCACATAGCTGTCCTCCCTTTTCAACCTTAGAGCACAGAGGACAAGCACTCCCCATGCTTTTCATCTCTCCCCCTCTAATAGGTGCTCTGACCCCTCACTTCTGCTGATTCCTCCACAGCCTTCTTGAGAGGCCCCAACTCCTGCTCACCCCATCCTTTGCTGCTGGGTCACTCATTTTTGCCACTGCTACCGGCTCTGACTTCCCACTAGTTATCTCCTCGACCCCTGTGGACATGCTCTGCCATGCCATCTGAGCTGCTTCTCCCTGCTCTTTCCAATCCTGACACTGCTGGGGTTGGGAGGTAGGTGGAAAGGAAGTGCACATTTCTGGAACCACCAGGGAGGTGAGGCCGAACAGGACTTACTTGCAGGGTATATTTTACAACTGTCTTTCTGCCATCAGTCCATTTCCTTTTAAGCTCTGCTCTTTCTTTTCTTCTGATTTGGGTAGGCATGACTTGAAATCTCTGACAGATGTGTAGTTTGATTTAACTAGATTTGCTTTTGTACCCCATTATTTTTGCACCACATTATATCAAGCCAATCTAGGGGACAATATAGAGCTTTTCAGAACTGTCTGAAATTCTTATGGGAATACTAGGCAGCGTGTGGGGTATCAATAAGCCAGAGTGGTGCCTCACAGACTTCTGGGAACAAGTTTCTGCTCGAGCTTACATTGTCTTTGTTAATTAAAAGCAAAGGCCCACTCAAGCATTTTAAACATGGGGCTGGATTCTCTGGACGGAAAAGGTCACTTATGTCTTCTAGAGATAGTCAGTGGAGAATTTCCCCTGTGCTGGAGAACTCATAGTTTGCAGAAAGCTGGTAAAGACACCTGTGCCACCCCTTTTACCCTCAGCATAAAGGGATGGAGAGAATGACAGGGGTGGAATAGAGCTGGGGAGGGTATGCAGAATGGAGCAAAGGTACAACCCATACTCCATTGGTGGAAGGTCCTTGAATGACCTTACCCCAGTGATGTAAAGTAGGGCTCCCTCAATATAGTGCTAGCATGCTCTGGGGCCAGGTGTGCACGTACACACACACAGACACACACACAGGCACCTGTGGCGCTATGCTGAAAGCATTGGAAATAATAGCTAATAGCAGTTTCCAGTTCAAAATATGAATAGCCTTTTATCTTGGGGTATGCTATCTTCTTTTCAGGGACAGCCATCCCTCCGGACAGACGAGCATAATAACAGGATTTCCTTCTGATATCTAGTTCCAGTCTAAGTCCTAAGGATCAGAAACTGGGCTTCCCTGCCTTGGTCTCATTTATGCAGAGGCAACAGCCTTGTATCATCTCTGCGACCCTGCCTTTCCTGGGGTTTCATCCAGTTCTCTTGTGTATTCCTCACTGAATTTCTTCCCTCTCCTCCCCACAATAACTATACCACCTGGATGTTTTTCTGCCCTCCCAGATGTTTATTTTCTCCATATACTGCCCCCCTCTCCTACTGCTCTCCTCTTGTGTCTCCTGTCCATTACCTGTGTTCCTTTACATTCTCTAAACTGAAAGGTTTAAACATCCTAATTTGTGTCTCTCTATTGATGCTGCTTGTTTGCTTTTTGCATTTGTCTCAGCTAGGACAGTGAAACTAGAGAGATCAATTTCACTTTGTTTTCTAGTTAGGCTCGCACGTTGGTTCTCTCTACTAGCAACATGTGGCTGTGACTGGCTTTAGAACACTGCAGGGTTGATTTAATTTGAGCAGATCCACATTAATTTGGGCTAATAAGTAGGAAGCCAGCTGCAAGTGATTGAATTTACTAAATCATAGGTGAATGAGGACAATACAAAACCAACCACAATGCATCACACAATGTACTTGTTGTTAACGTTGACTGATTTTATTATTAGCATTAATATTTGAAATTCAACAGTACATATATGCTGTAGTATATTTAGCAAAAATAATGCAGTCTTATTAATATGAGGGCTTTTCTGAAGCATCTTCTGTAAGTCATCTTAAAAAATTCAACTCACACCCTCACTCCAAGGTGAATTGGTTTGGGGTTTTGTCTGACAGACAATTATCATTACTTTTCCATTATCCGCCCCATAATGATAAAAGGGTGGTCAAGTAGCTTTTGTGCCTTGCCTCATAGACATTTATGGCAGTTCTGCAAGGCTGTTTAAATGGCTTCCTGAGAGGTAGGGGCAGGCTGCTTTTTTGTGCAGATCAGTGAAGTGTAGAACAGGGAAGTTTTGCTGTATATAAAAGGTTTGGTGTTCATAGACTTTAAAATATACCATGATGAGCTATGTGAATTCTTGTGTTGTCCTTCTTATGTAAACAAAATGTAAATTTTTGTCCTAAACTAAATTGAGACTCTCTTTGTGTACAAAACAAATGGTCAGACATTTGCACAGCCATGGGATGTTATTGTTAATCATTCTGTCTTTTTTTTTTTCTTTAGAAGCTGCAAAGAATTCTGTTCTCCATGTAAAAGCTGAAGTCCACAAATCTCTGGACAGTTATGCATCCAGCTTAGCCAAAGCTATTGAAGCTGACGTGAAAATCAGCTTGTTTGGGGAAGATGCTTTACCAGGATCTTTGTTCCCTTCACGGACTGTACCTGCCAGCAGTGCGGGTGCACGACGTGGTGGCAGGGCCCAGGCTGGGCAAAGACTTCAGCTGCAAAGTATTGACGAAGGGAATATTTGACAAGAGCACTGAACCAGAAGAAACCACTAAGTAGGACCCAGTAGAGTTATAATTATTTTAAAAGAAGCAGTATATTCAGAGTGGCTTACCTTCAGTGTTTTAGTCAAGGACACTTGAAAATACCTGAATACTTGTCTTTAAAGTATATACATCTACATTTTAGAACAGTATTTACTTACTGTTCAGTGTACTGTAGCTGTGTTTGTGTAATGTTTTTAATCCATTATACAGCACCTAAAAACATAGGATTTGCCTTACTGGACCAAACCACTGGTCCATCAGATCAAGTATCCATCAGTGGCCAATTTCTAATATTTCATAGGAAAGCAAAACAAACAAAAAAACCATGCAACATTCTGTATGGTGTTGCAGAGATTCCTTCCTGACCCCGGGGGCTCTCAGTTTAACCCCTAAAGCTGGAGATTTGATGGCTCTGCTTAGTGGGAACTTTATACACAGTGTTGTTTTGGGGACTTGTAAAAAAATGACAAGGACCATGGATTTAACGAAGACAAAAAATCTGAGCTTAGTTTTTCAGATTTCCTAGATCCCTTTTGTCCAAATGACAGTCCTATTCATCTTTGGTAGTAGATTATATTTTTGACTGTTCAACCATGGGAATGCTAAATATGAGGCTGTATTGCACATAGCTTTTGTTCAACAGGACAAATGTTTCACCATGGAGAGCACGTATGTCATTTTCACATATGTAATGGGTGGAGGCAGACCAGCAGTGGAAAGATGGCAGAAATGATTTTAGAAGACTGACATATAGGTTTTGTGGGGGTGGGTTTTAGTTCTTCTCCATGAGAATTACTATGCGCTTTCCTTGTTTTGTTTTTACTTAGAGGTGTTGTACAGCCACTGAGATTAAACAGGGATGTGATAGAATGTAAATATTATATTGCCACTTAATAATGACATTATACAGGATTCATCCTTTATACACAGAAAAGCTCTATGAGTTGGATTTTTATGGGAGAGTATATCTTTTTGTGTTGTTTAAGCAATAACTACCTCAGTGCAAGTATTTCTTGGAGTTTAACTCATTAAATCTTAAAATAACAATATTTAGCACTTATATAGCACTTTTCATGTTCCAAGCACTATGCAAACATGCATTAATCTTTACAGCCCCCTAACCCCAAGAGACAGGTAGGTTGGAAAGCGGTATACGGGCCATTTTTGCCGAAGTAGCAAAGTTAAGGGCCAAGTTTGTCCAGAAATGCTCACTCATTTTGTGACTCAGTTTTTGAGCACCCAAATGGTAGCTGCAGGTACTTGACACCTCTGAAAATCAGGGACAAGGCATCTCAGTTTGGGCACTCAAAACCTGAGAATTAGTGAACTTTTATAGTAATATGGCTGTGTGTGACTTACCCCAAGGCCACAGACAGAATTAATATCAGAGGATAAGACCTCTGGATTTCATGAATCCCAATCCCATTCTTAAACCACTAGATCACACTTTTCTCTGGCCTCAGTTCAACAAGGCATTCAAGCACATGCTTAAATCCATCCCTAGTCAGCAAAGCACTTAATATCATGCCTAACTTTAAGCACTTGTTTATGTTCCATTTAAGTGTATGCTTAAAATTAAGCATGTGATTTGCTGAATAGAGATGGAATGTTGAAATGAGACCTCTGAGATCCACTAAAATGGTGTGTTTTGCATAGTTACAAAATATTCAGGAATGAAATAATTAATGGGTTGTGAGGAGCTGATGGCCTGACTCCAGTCACTCATTTTTTTTATTTTATTTAATTTTTCAGTGTATAAAACACATCTACTGTCAGCTCTGGGCACATGTTCAAGAATATGTAATCCCATCAATTGCCAGGAAATGCCCTGCACCGAGGTCATTATTGCCATTGTAAGATTCCTTGTGAGATGAATATGCAGTGAGAAAGCTAGGCCGCTGGATTTCTTTTCATAGATAATGCTGTTTCAGTTGCTGGAGAATGAAGACATACACACAGTATAATAGCCCAGGAGATTGTTAGAAACAATTTCTTCATGTTACACTTATTTTGTAACCCTTGCAAAACAAGTTGACCAAAAGTGTCATTGAAGGAAAGGGAACAAGAAGCCTGAATTAAAGGGGTAACTGTAAGATAGTTTGGATGGATTGGGTTCAGATTTATTCACCATTAGGTTGGGCTGAAGTAATTGCCAAGATTCTGGCCCAAAGGCATTAGTATACGGGGGAAAGCAAGGCACATATGAAAGCACAAAATAGTTAGTATTACTTAAAGAGCACCTTATGCACCAAGACACAAGCCCAAATTAAGCCTCCCGTGAAGGTCTGTGCAGTTGTACCTGCTTACACCAGGGTTAAATTTGGCTCACTGTGTTAATTTCACTAAGCTACTATTAATAAGATATTTACTAAATAAAGTATTTACTAAACAAAACACATCTTACACCCTCCCCATAATGCTGTTGTTGTTATCAGTGTTTTCTAGTTTGACATGTTGTTAGGGAAATACCCAATTAAGAAACCCACACAAAGTTATATACAGAGTACAAGGAAATGCACTGTGCTCTAGTTTCATTCTCCAAGCTGAGTGAAGTGCTCCTCCTCCCCTCACCCATGAGATTTTAAAATTCTTTAATTTTTGATAATCAAAAGTGTTCCTAGTTACACAGCAGAGGAATTTTTTTTAAACCTCGACAATATTCCATTAAAGAAAGTCATAGTTCAAGACTAAAACAAAAGCATGGAACATATTGCATAAGGCTGCAACCATGTCCTTAGTCCTCCAGTATCAGTTGTCAAATTCTGTCCTTTTCTGGCAATCAGAGCTCACTGGCTCTCTCATGTTGTGATTTAATGTTAGGGTTCAATTATCCCCACCTGTGAGAAGCCTCCTGGTCAGGGTAGGCAGCAGTTATGGTCAGGTTTGTTGCATGAGGCGGGTGCGTTTTTGGCCCCCCTCAGAACAGGCTGTGGGGACCCCAAGAATTTATGTGCATCCCAGGAAGGTTTTGGAAGGCCCAGGCCAAATGCACAGAGGCCACCTACCTCTCTACTGTCTCTTGGTGTGCCTCTTCACCCTGGAAGCAAGGCTCCAAACACCATGGCCAGCTATCAAAGCTAAATGCACGTAGTCCACCCTTACACAAAGCAGTATTTAATTAGGCAAATAAAACTTTTCAAAATCTCTAATGTTCCTGGGTAAAAAGGTACTTACGCATATGCCTAACTTTAAGTATGTGAGTAGTCCCATTTACTTCCGATATGTGTACCATGTTTTATAACCTTTTATGAAAGATGTTTTCTAACTTTTAAAAAAATAAGACCCAGTGGTACAGATCCTGCTTTCAGTTACTCAATTGTCAGTCCAGAGCAACTTGATTGGCTTCAATGGAGTTAATGCAGATTTACACCAGTGTTAGTAGGATTGGAATCTCGCCCATTATGTTTAAAGTCTGGGTCATCATTTCCATAAGAATATGACATTTTTTCATTCTCCTGTCATTCTCCAAATAATACAAATCAGCAAGTAACAAATAGGGTATGTCATGCTAGGCGTGTGTTTTCATCTGTTGTTATACACAAAGGGCCAAATTCTGCCCTTAGTTACACTGGTGTAAATCCATGGAAGTCAGTGGAGCTACCTCAGAGTATAACTGAGAGCAGAATTTAGCACAAAGCATGCATATGTTCATATTCCGTCTCCATCTGGCCCCTCTCCCAATTAATACTGAGAAAATTATGTATAGGTTGATCAGAAACTTTAAATGTTTTATTCTATTATATATTTAATTTCAGTTTACTATGTGAGTAGTCCTTTAGTGTGGAATAGTACTTCATATTTGTGATAAATGTGTTCAAAAACATATGCCCCCTGTTTAAAACCTTTCTGCAGGTAAAAGCAGATATTCTTAGCATCTAATTATCCTATCCCACTGACATAAATCAGATGTAACTCCACTGAAGTCCATGGAGTTACACTGATGAAAAAAGGAGAATCAGGTTCTAAATACTATATTTTTTTAAAAGCTTTGATCAATTCAAATCAAAGGAGCTATACTGACAATAGATTTCCAGAAGTAGAACAGAGGTCAGTCTAAAATAGCTGCAATCAGTGTTGGCCAATGCAAATTCATTTTTGTATAATTTTCATGGTACTGTATGTTATTAAAAGGCACAGGATTGTATTCTGTCTCTGAGTCAAGAAAACTTTTGGTACTTTTATATTCATTTTGTATTCCCCTCCTCTCCTAACTTTAAGTGTACGTTAACTTTTTTGTTAATACTTTGAAAAATAAAAGTGGATGTAAAACTGAAACGTTTCTCATCTAAAACACTTTCAGTGATAACAAGAGGCATTTGCTCCATGGTATTTGGCATTGGCAAAGTATCTTAAAACAAGAAATGTGGTGGAACTGGATGGCTCAAAGATGTGCTAATGGTATGTAGAGCTTTTTAACACCATGTCATTGGTGCAAATCCAATACATCATCGATGACTGAGTTATTTTCTGTTGACTGTTTTGTGGTATGGCCCCTTGCAGGGTTAGATGACATGGTGGTAAAAATGCCTGTGTCCTATCTATTCAAGTGCTCTCACCATTAGTTTCCTTGGGTGGAACTTCACTGCTGTATGCAAAAATGGGAATTTTTAGGGGAAAAGTCCAGTGTAGATAAGGCCTCAATGAGTTTGATTTGTTACAGTCCATTTCTCAGTGGACAAGCCTCTACATTACATAAACTAGCATCACAATGGTCCCTCACATAGGAATCTTATCATAGGGTATGTCTACATAGCACACTAAGCCCCATCTCAGACTCAGGTTCAAGCCCAAGCCCCCTTCAGTTCATGCAGAAATTAGTCTCTCTTGGGCCAGTATTCACTCTTGATTTGGGCCTGCTGACACTTCTAAGGGGCTGGGTCAGAGCCTGAGTCTTGCTGTGATGCAGGTCAGAGCCCAGACATTTTGCGATGCGAATACAGCTCAAGCCGGGATCATCAGACTTGGGTCTGGAGAGTCTGCCAAACTATCTCACAATCCCCTGGAGCTGTGCTTCCTAGCCCTTCAGTTCCAAAATTAGTCACATGCTTCCCAGGCACCACAAGCAATCTTCTGATTTGAAAAATGTAGGTTTACCATGAGGTAAACGACAAGGCAAACAGCACTGTACACTCTCCAGGTGTTGATGTCAGTGAGCTTACCTCATGGTAAAACTAAAGTGCCTGGTTTTCACTGTTCTTTTACCTCAGGATAGCTCACGTGTGTTGGCTACTGCAAATTTAAAAATACACATCTTTTAGCAATGAAAACATGGCCCAGTTAGAGTTGAGGCACAATGAGAATGGACAGCATAGAGGAAGGTCTGCTGCCGCTGCTGCTGTTAATGCAAAGGCTGTGCAAAGGCTTATCTCTGCAAAGGCTGTCAGTCTGGCACCTCATCAGTATGAAATTTACTTTAAAAATGGTTTAGATGGTCAAAAATTAGACTACATTTATTTTATCTATTCTCGTCTCTTGGCCCTGTTGCCACCAGCATTCTGCTTGTGGTTAACTCCTGAATCCTAATTCTAGCTGAGTCTGTGGGCAAGTCTACACTACAAATGTACATTGGTTCAGTTGCATCAATGCAGCTGCGCCTCTGTAACCCATCTGGTGAAGATGCTCTAAACTGATGGGAGAGAGGTCTCCTGATGGCTTAATAACGCCAACCCTATGAGAGGTGATAGCTCGATGGCAGAAAACCAACATAGCGCTGTCTACACGGGGGATTAAGGTTGGTATAAGTACATCACTTACAGGTTGTGGATTTTTCACATCCCTGAGTGACGTAATATGTAGTGTAGACCAAGCCTGTGTGACCTTGGGCAAGTCACTTCACTGCTATGCTTCAATTTCTCCATCTGTAAAATGAGGATAACAATACTTTGCTCTCCACTTCAGAGAGTATTGTGAGAGTAATTTAATTGTGCTAAAGGAGGACTTTGAATATGTAAAGTTTGATTTAAGTGGTAGGTGGTGGTGTTCTAAAAATTGAACAAAAACTATTCATATTTGAATAATCATTGTATTTCTGGAAGTAGAACTGAAAGGCAAAGAGATGGGTCCTGATGTTGGAAAGCTGGAAGCTTTATTGTGATATCATGCTGGTTGTGAAATGTCATTTACTTATGGCTTGATTTTCAGGAGTGCTGAACACCCATGACTCCAACTGAAGTCAATGGGAGCTGTGAGTGCTTAGCACCTTCTAAAATCAGGCTGTTTGTGTGATTGTAGGAATGGCAGAGGGGTGTAAACCTCAATTTGAAAAACTCAGGGCTTGTCTACCTGGGAAACATTTTGGTATAGCTTTAGGGGGTTTTGGCATAAACTGGCTTGCTTCCACACACTTACGTTTTCTTTCCAGTTTATCTGGCATCTTATCCCACTTTAAATAATCTGTTTAGGGAATGACGTAACTCTATTTTGGAATGAGTTACCCTGCTATAAGTTTTGTGTGGCCGCTTTCATCTTGTGAATTAACTATGCCACTTCAAGCAGTCTTCCCACTGGTATCCCACACTACACTGCATTTTTCTTTGTAAAAACATTAAAGATTGCATGAGCTCATAACTGATGACATCAAAAAGGCTCAGATGTTAATGCCTATTTTGCTGCAGTCTTCACTAAAAAGGTAAATAGTGGCCAGACACTCAACATAATATTAACAAGGGGGAAGGAATGCAAGCCAAAAATAGGAAAAGAACAGGTTAAAGAATATTAGGTAAATTAGATATATTCAAGTTGGCAGGGCCTGATGAAATTCATCCCAGGGTACTTAAGAAACTAGGAGAAGCAATCTCAGAACCATTAGCAATTATCTTTGAGAATTCCTGGTGAGGTCCCAGAGAACTGGAGAAGGGCAAAAAATAGTATCTGCCTTTTAAAAAGGGAACAAGAAGAACCTGGGGAATTATAAACCAGTCAGCCTAACTTTGATACCTGGAAAAACACCAGAAGGACTTATGAAGCAACCATTTGGTGAGGCCTGGGGGGAAGAGGTTGTAAGGCACAGACAGCCGGGCTTTGCCAATAACTAATCACGCTGGACTAACCTAAGGTCTCACCGGGACAGGGCTGGGGACCTAGTGGCCGGGGAGGCGGCAGAAGTGAGCTGCTTTGATGTCAGGACTTTGCCAAGGGGCCCAGGACAGGCACATCAGCGAGCCAGGGCAATGGCTCTAGGCCGAAGCTACTGCGGGGCGGGCTGGGCGCAGCGGGCTCAAAGAGCGCGCCCACAGACAGGGAGAGAGTTCCCGCCACTTCTCATTGGCTGCCTCCCCACCAATGCCCTACGCCCACCTCCTCCCCGTCCCGTTGGAACAAAGAGCGCGCGCGCGCAGAGAAAGCGCGAGCCGGCGCGCGAGAGGGGGAAGGGGTCAGAGGCTGAACTGGGCTAAGATTGGCCATCTATCCCCACCGCCCCGCTCCGATTGGCCACTGGGTCAGCGAGGGGGGAGGATCAGTATGCGGGATTGGCTGAGTCCCGGAGCGGGGGGGGCGGGGCTTACGGGGCGAGGGTCGTTTCCGGAGACGCTGGGGCCGGCGCGGCTTTTGCTTTGGCTGGGGGATGGAGGGGGTTCGGTGCTCGGGGCACGGTGAGGGGCGGAGCCGAGCCCGGCCGGTGACGTGTCCCGGGGGCGGCTCGTGCCCGAGGGTGCCCCCGGCCGGGTGGGGCTGGGGGAGCGGCAGGTGCCGGGCCGGGGTCCCCGGGGCTGGGGTGTGCGCGCCTGGGGCCGGGGGTGTCCCCGGGCTGGCGGGTCCCCAGGGGCCGGGGGTGTCCCCGGGCTGGCGGGTCCCCTGTGGCGGGGCCAGGGCCGGGCTCACACAGCTGCGCTTCCCCCCCACGCAGGGTCTCTCTGCTTCCTAAAAACCGGCGCCCGCGACGGGCCGAGCAAAGGGAAAAGCTTCTACGTGTGCGGGGTCCAGGACCAGGCGCCCTGTGGATTCCCCCTCCCTGCGCAGTAGGTGTCGGGGCGAGGAGGGATGCTCCGGTGCTGCACCCGTCCCCCTCCCTCCCTCCCGGCTTGTGGGGTGGGGGGTGATGCGGAGCTGCCACGGTGCAGCCTGTAGCGCGGAGCGTGTCCCCTCAGGTTTCCAGGGTCGGATCTGCTCTGGGGTCACTATAGAAACAGGCATTCCTGAGCCGAGGCAGCCGCTGTGCCCGTGGTCTGAGGGGCAGTGCAGTGTAAACCTATAATCCGTGGTCTGGTCTACACTAACCGGGCGATTCGGCAGCCGCTGACCAGAGAGCAGCTTGCCTAACTCCCGTCGACTGCCCCACTTCCCTTCTGCGCAGCGTCTTCGCTGCACTGCGTTGGCGGGAGCCGCCTTCCCACGGACCCAGCGCCACGCCACTTGTGCGGGTGGTTTTTCAGCGTCGACGTTTGGATCAATTGAGCAGGTCTTCGCTGACCGCTCAGTCGGTCCAGAAAGGCCGATCTGACAGCGGCGACTTTGCTGCCATCCGTAGAAATACTCTGAGTGTGGAAAGGATGAAAACAAGTAGTTATGGGAAGGCAGAAAAATATCCTATTCCCTCTGAAGTCTGTACAGTATTTTATTATTTATTGCTTGTATTATCATAGTTCCTTAGAGCTCTAGTCACCAACCAGGACCCCATTGCGCTAGCTGTGGTACCAACACAGATCAAAAAGACATTCCCTGCCCCAAAAAGCTCCCAGTCTAAGACAAGAGATACGGATAAGGGGGGGAAGCACAAGGGAACAATGAGATAATACTGGTCAGTATGATAGGCAGTAGACTCATCACACCAACTGATTAACAGTTCCCAGGTTTTTTGTAGTCATTACGGTAAAGGAGATGTACCAGGTTGTAAAATGTCAGCCTGCATGTCCAACTAGTCTACGCACTTGCAACTCTTAGGCTCATGTACATCATATACGCTTTGACTATGGGCTATGAAACACCATTTGGGGTTTATAGATGTAACCATAGACCATCCTGCAGTTCACCCACATATTAGCTAATAATTTCAATATTATACCTCATAATCTTTCTATATGGAAACCAGAGATTCAGCTCAGCTGTCTCCCATCTTGACTACCCACTTTGTAAATGACACCAAAACAATACAGAAGATCCGGGCTAATCATGGGTGCAAGAAACCAAAGTTTTCATTACATAAATGGCATTCCTTGTCTTAAGTGCTAGAAACTAAGAGAGACAGGATTAGCCTTTTGATTAACTTTAACTTAATGTGAGGCTGTTTGGGGATCCCTGACAATGAGTAATTAGTTCTGTGAACCTGACCTATCCACATTTCTCTGAGTGAAGGAGTCTTTGGGATTTTCTGCTAAGGATTTTGCCTCAGGCATTTGTTTCTGCCACTGCTGTTACTCAAGCAGCTGAAATCTCTTTTCCCTCACCTTCAGCCTTCCTGCTTCCTACTGCTTGATCCATGACAAGTATATGGTAGAGCTGCAAGTCCTGATTGAGCAACAAGACAGAGAAGAATACAAGTAGGTTTGTCCAAAGGAAAAATGTACAGCATGTAATTCCCATTAATTTGGAAAACTGGGATAACTCTTCCTTTTTGAGACAGCCCGATCACCGTTTATAGAACTTTGTGTATACGCTTTTGTGGGTTTGCACATTGTTTTTCAAATATGATGGTTCCAGTTCCTAAGAGCGTAGAATGTAAATAACTGGATTGAGGTGGCACTGATTTTATTTTATTGTAATTGGCATCATTTCAACACAGTACGACTCTTACAACGTTAAATTGTAGGTGTCGCTGGAGGACGGATTGTATGTGAGTTGGATGCTGCAAGGCCTACAAAAAGCAGCTCCCAACAAAGTTTAGTTTCTACTAGCTAGATATAGTTTGTATAGATAGTGCACAAAAATGTGGTATAAGGATTTAATTGGCAGGAGTTTGTGATGATCACATTAATTGTGAGTGGTGAAGCCTTTTTTGAGTTATGCAGCTCATCAACTGGTACCGCTTTTATAGTATGCCATCACGTATTCTCTGTGTGACACGCATGTTACAGGAAAATCTATTTTAGGAACATTACAGAGATTTTAAAAAAGAAATCATAGGACTATTTCTTGTATCCTTGTGCCCAGGAAGCTGTGTCTTAGTCAGTACGAGTCCAAACGGGCAGGGCTCAGAGAGAGAGAGAGAGAGAGAATGAACATGAATAAATGTAAAAAATTTATAAAAATGATGTAAAATAGACTCCTGTACATAAAAATGTCAGAATTTACTCTAGCTCTAGCAAGTCCAGGACTAGAAATGAGAGCCAGTTTCCACTAGAAGGGCTGATATCTCCTCAGTGATGTTAATATCCCATTTCTAGTCCTGCAGAGCCATTGGATATTGGACTGTAGAGTTGTCACTGGCCCAGGATTATCACAGGCCTTGGACATGCATAGTTTTGAGGGAAATTCTAGAGGTGGGGTTGGAAGGAAACATTTGTTTGGCAGGTTGATTTTTATTTTTAACATCAACTGTTTGAAGCTGCTCAGTGGTTTGAAATGCTAGAATAAATCATCGAGAGATGGATTATTGGGTAGGTGTTGCAGTTACAGTTATGTAATAAATCGTCCGGTGTGTGATTATTAATCAGATGCTTCCCCAATTTGTCACATGAGTGTCACTGCCACCTAGATGATTGATATGTCTATCTATGTGCAAATGTATAGATTCAATTAAAATCCACAATAATTAAATAAAAAGCAGCTGCAACCCAATAACTGCATCTCACAGAGCTCTGATTGTCAGCTGCCATTTGAAAAAAAAAAAAAAGAAAGAAAGAAGCCTCCCCTCTTATCATAGAATCGTAGGTTTGGTAGGGACCCGAGGATGTCATCTAGTCCAACCCCCTGTTCAAAGCAGGACCAACCCAACTATTCCATAGTCTAATTCCACTCAAGCCCCCAGAGACTTTAAAGAAGAGATGGACTATGCAGTGCATTTAAAAGGCTAAGAAGTTTTTGCTTTGGTAAACTATGAAGGGTTTCTGAGACTGATCATAATCAGTGGTTGAATCATGTTGAATGTTCTGTGTCACCTCAACTTCTGTTTTCATTTCAAGATGGAGAGAAACTACAAGCAGAGGCAATGAATGTATCTAGAGAATTTTAGTATTAAAATTGTGCATTGGTCAGTTACTACATTTGATCACTTTTGTGTTTCCAAAGATCTTGAGTGATATACAAAAAGCATACAAAGCCTTGTAAAGGGCAGATCCAGAAACACTGTCTGGGGCACTGCTTTTGCAAACTGAATTTTTAAAGATCTTCTGTGACAAAACTTAATGTCATGTGCTATATAACTCGCTTTTGCAATTCATGTTTTCTTTTATTGTCGACTAGACTGTATTATCGATGCCTTAAAAGTAAGATGGAAGGGAAGAGATGGTGTGGGAGCATCCCATGGCAGGTACAAGTGTGTCATTTATATTTAAGCTGTCTGCTGCTCTAAGCATGAGATTGTTTAAATTTTTCCACTATGCAACCTGTAGTTCAACCTGTCAGTGCTATGGCTTCCAGGATGCAATGCTCCATCTTGATTTAAGATGTCAATCTGCTGTGCTTAAGATGAAATATTGCATGCTGGGGCCTCTCTTTACAGGCTTAGATAAAACTAATTGCCTCTGGCCAGAGTGCGGGTGGTACTCTGCATTGCAGGTGGCTTGGGTTCAATATCCAGCCATGGTCTTTTCTCTTTCTCTCCATTCCCTGAGGCTGTGAGGTTGTTGAGACATCCTGCTTAGTCAGTGCGGAGGGAGGGCAGTGGGTGCAGGGAACCAGCCTTATGCTTCTCAGTAGTGCCTTCTGCAGCCAAGATCATGCTAGTACTTGAACAGAAAGATGGTAGCTATGACGTGGCCTAGTTGGAGTTATGGGAAGGGTGATATTCATAGAGGCTGATAACTTGCGCCCGTGGATTATGGCATAGTTGAAGGTGTGGATGGGTTAATGTTCTTTCCTAATTCATGTACTAGGGAATTAATTTTATTGGTATATCTTACAGGATCCCAAAGCCATCAAACTGCCGGTAGATGCAGAATCCCAGCATGCATCAGAGCTATTCCTTTATCCTAGTGGTCAGCGAAATCCATTCAAAGTTCTAGACAAGAATTGTGAACTGTCCTCCTGGAAACTACTTAACAAAGACAATAGGGAGAAAAATACCACAGAAGGAGGGAAACAGAAGGAAAAGAGAGAGCAGGCATTAGATAAAAAGGAGGAGGAGAAATTGACATCTGAATCCCAGATGGGGAGAGAGTTTCCACTGGGAATGAAGATTAAGAAAAAAACATCTGGGGAGAAAAGGTGTGAGACAGAACTTGAGGAGGGAACAGGGTCCAAAACTAAATCAAGTCAGTCTGAGACTCAGAAAGAGAGAGAGCTTTTTGGGGATAAACAGGAATATGGCACCAGTGGAGAGTCTGAGAAATTCTCTGAGTACATAGAGGAGGAGGCAGCATGTGTGAAGCCAGTTAAAGATGCCTTGCACAGAGAAAGGAAATTAAAGCCCTCATCATCAAGCCTTGAAAGCCAAAAAGCATACACAGAGCTGTCGAGAGAGGAGCATCTCAGAAAGGGAGATCCAAAAAGCGGCAGGGGCGAAGACATGAAAATGAAAGTAGAGGCTGGTGGGAAGGCTGGAGAGAAGAACCTGACACCCAGAGAGCGTGTGATTTCCCAGGAGGCTGCAGGCTTGTCATCACTATCAGCATTGCTCCAAGTGTCCTCTGAAGGAGGCCCAGTGGCACAGCCAAAGGCAGTAATAGTGCCCCAGGAGGAAAGACATGCCAGTGACAATTCTAGCAGTGATGAAGATAAAGTTGTGTTTGTGTCTTCCAAGTTGGGTAAAGACCAACCTGATGGGTCAGTACTGGGTTCGCAGCAGGGATCAGTTCTTGTGAGAACATCTGAGAAGAGTGAGCAAAGGGTTTTCTCTTCCTCTCCAGGCATTGCCACATCTTTGCAAAAGGATGAAACATTGGACTCCAAAGCCCTTCAGAACCATCTTACAGTCCAGCTGAAACAGAAGAAGGTGGCTATTTCTATTATGTGCCTCACTTTTGCTCTTCCCATCCTTGAGGCAGCCGTTGGCACCAGCCCTGTCAGGCTGCAAACTCAATAGCCTCTACTAAGCAGTAACTATTGGAAGTGCTTAGAGAACAGTGACCACTTTAGGCTTTTGAGAGCTCAGGCTAGGCACAAATTGGTTGGATCTATTTACACTTTAAACAATGTGGCAGAGAACTTCATAGCCTCTAGTTTGCGGGTAATAGTCTTTTCTTCTCTGAGGGCCATGTCTGCAACATGGCAGGAACATATAGGCTATGTCTACATAGTAGCTGAGGAAGCGTTCCCCAGAGTAGGTAGACACGTGCGAGCTCTGCTCAACCATCTGCAGTGTGGCTGCAGTGGCATGAGGGACAGCCAAAGCTAGTCCTCCAAATGTGTACCTGGGGTCAGGCAGGATTGTGCTTGGGAGATTAGTATGAGTGCTACGGCCACGTTGCTATTTTCAGTGTACTAGCTCGAGCAATGCTATTCTGGGAAGCACCTTCCCAGCGGCTGCATAGACGTGCCCAAAATTACGTCAAATGGAGCAGATTGCAGCCATGTTCACTTTTTAAAAGTGTGGTAATACTTTGGAAAATGATCCTTTTTTAAAAAGAAAAGGCATCATGGAGGATATTTATGATTCAGCCTTGCGAGCTTACTTTGGGATGTAGAAAACAAGCTGTGTTCTTTCTGTCTTGTTCAGAATCACCACTAATAAACCTCTGAGAACTTAATTAGAAATTCTGTTGATTACACATAAGCAAAATAGACTTTAGATCTCACTACCAGAACTATTGCTTTTGAAGGATAACAGGGTATAGAAAGAAGTAAAAATAAGAAAGAGAACAATCTAGACCAGGGGTCTCAAACTCGCGGCCCGCGGGCCAACTGCGGCCCGCGGGCTTGTGTCATGCGGCCCGCAGTCCGAATCCGGCTGCAGGCTTGTGCTGGCATTTTTTTTTGAGCGGAGCTCCGGGAAGCTGTGGCCGTCTTAAAAAGGAAATGGCCGCCGAATGTGGGCCCCACAGAGAGATTTGACGGCGGACAGTGGAGCCTGCAAGTCCCTGTGAGAGCCTCTCTCTCCTACTGTGCCGCCGAATTTTACCCTGCGTGGAGATTTTTTCGGCGGAGAGCAGAGCATGAAAGGTACAGTAGAGTAGTGTGTGTCATGTGCGGCCCCCCTGAACTCCACTCAATGTAAATGCGGCCCGCCACAGCAATTGAGTTTGAGATCCCTGATCTAGACAGTGCCTGGAGAGCTGCTGAGATCCTTATATTATCCTGGCTGTGTCCTCCTCCTCATAATCTTAGGGAATCAAGATATCCTAATTTCCCTCCCCTAAAGTTTAATAATAGGTAAATTATTTTCTGGTTAAAGATGCTCCAGAGATTGATATAACCCTGATACAAACTACATTACGCTTTCAAATATTTTGGAGATTGCAGAATTAGGTTAAAATACGTGACTTCCTACAATTCAGATCTTACCTTTTTTAGTTCTGACTTCTTGACTGTCCAGCGTAGAGTAGACTGGTTGGAAGTAGTTAGGTGTGGATATCAGTAGAGAGTAATTGACACTTGGATTCTGGGTTTTGTTTTTCAGAGCACTTTGGCAACAGTGAATGTTCAGGCCCTGCCAGATAAAGGTGAAAGATTATTAAAGCAAGTGCAAGATTTGGAAGCTGCTCTCAGTGCTCTCAGCCTCTCAACAGCAAAAATTGCAGAGGACGGTAAGATGGATGGTGAGAACTTTGCAAAGTGGCGGGTCTGACTACAGTCTTTATAAAAAGTATAAATTCATACATGGTGCCTTGCATATATAGAGTCCTGGCAATGCTAAGAAGCTGAACACACAATTTTAATTGAAACAACTGAAAGTGAATAAAGGGATGTCTTAAATTTCTCTTGCCCATGAATGTTGATTCTTGTTTTAAATTTTTTTTTAATTGGGAGGCAGTTTTCTCTAGTGGCTAGAGTACAGGACTGGACTCCAGAATTTTGGATTCTGTTCCAGCTGTGCCGGTAACTTGACTGTATGACTTGGGGGCAAGTCATGTATGCTGCCTGTGTCTAACTGGCCAGTATCCTAAGGATTAACTTTTTCTCTCCATTCAGAACCTTACCTTTTGTACAAGGTATTTAAATTATTTTGCCTCAAGTGTACAGCATGCTAAACTTCATCTGCCAATTTGTGGTCAGATGTGGTTGAACAGATACTTCTGGAGTTTCCTCACACAATTCTGTATGGTAATTCACTAACCTAATTATAACTATATTAATCACCTGTAGCTGAGATGGATATTGAGGTGGTGACTCATACTAGCAACACTACTGAATACCAGTTTTTATTTATATATATTATATTAAATTATATGATAATATATTAATTATATAATGTAGGTTACATTATATAAAAATGTGTATATATATAATGTAATATATATAATGTTATATTTACATATACATAGTATATATATTATATGTATAATGTATTATACATTATAATGTTATGTTTTTTAATTCATGTTGATGAAAGGACCCAGGTTGAAAGCTCCAGAAACTGTAGTTTTCTGGCAACAAAACATGTAACTCACAGGCCGCTGCAGGGCAAGCTAGAACGCACATTCATCTCCATGGAGTTTGTCTCAGCCCTGAGCTGAAGGGACCACTTATTGGAGGGAGAGGGTAGTTCCAATTCACTGGCCCATTTGTTCCTGGGCATTTGTGCATGCTGAGAACGTCAAGAAGGGCACCCCTTGTGACATGGACAGATCTTCTGGGAACAGAACTGAGACGTTCCTGTCTCAAATAGGCTACTGAATGGTCCTTGGTTAAGTGAAATCTTTTGGTCCCTACTCCACTATGCCACACTTGAAATGGTGACCTAAAGTCGTGAGACTGTGAAGTCCACTGCCAAGCCATTAACCTTGAATATTTCCATTCTCAAACAGGGATCAGTGTTAGTCGTGACAATCTGAAAGAATCTCTATGCTACCCATTAAGCAGGACAACTACTGAACCACCAACTACTGTGCATATGAAAAAGCCACAGCCACACCAGGATCCTCTTGCTAAAACCTCTCTAGGACTGCATGTCTGCAGCTCGGCTCCTGCTCTGGGACCTAGTCAAAACTACAGTCATGTCTACGGAGGTACGGTTGAGAGGGCAGCAAGAAACTAGGCCTGCATTTTGGCTATCAGCTGGCTTTCTTCGGATTAGATAGCATAATAGAGCACCAGTTTGCAGGGAATCCTAAACTCTATGGATGAATGAGAGCTGCTTCCAGTACGTTTCTAGTTGCTTTCTTCAGAATCTTCATGTTGAGAAAAGTACTGTGAGGTATCTTGTAGAGTAAACCCTGGCAGAAGGAATATCTGGGTACATCAGAGAGTGAGAAACTTTTTCTTTGTTTTGTTAGGTTGGTTTCTGGCAAGCTGCTGACATGACCCTTCATTAAGCATAGTGTAGATCCCAGTATGCTATTCTCCATCCTGTATCAAAATGTAGAAGTCCATGGGTGGGTGTTTGGCCACCAATAAGGTATATGAAAAACTGTTAGCTCTATGTTCACCATGGGGATTAGGCAATGTGATCAGATACTAATTCCTTGCAGGGTGGATGGATTTAAATCAGTTATTTAAAGCAGCAAGCAGGAAACCTTGATTTAAATCATTTTAATTTTGTTTTGCATTGTACCTTTTAGTTTTTCTAAAGAAAGATTGATTCCTATTGGTTGGTAACCATTAAAACATGTTTATTTGCAACTAAATATAGCATTTACAATACAATTTGTACTATTTTTGCTAACCTGGATGATATAATATATCTATACGCATTTACTTAAGCAATTATATAGCTTAATATACATTTATTGAGAGTTTTAATTTTTATATTTTTATTAAAAATGGTGTATGAGGCATTTCTTATTTACTGAATTATGTCTAATTTTTAAGCTCTGTTTGGATGGAAATTCAAATTCATTCAAAAATGCATAAAAACACCATTTTATTTTTTTTTATTGAATAAAAAACTAAAATGTTCTGGATACATAAGAAAAAAGTTTATCAAAAAGTTTATTAAGGCATGTTTTGCGTTTAAAACTGATTTATTCAACAAAGGAAGTATCTGTAGCTAGTAAATTGAACTGATGTGTTTCTGGTCACCGTGTCCTTCAGTATCTCATCTTCTCACACCTAGTTTTTATTCAGGGATTGGAAGAGGAAAACCAGCTTTTCTGCCTTTTCAACTCCCAGTTGGTTTCTTAAGGTTTAGATGAACTAGGCACTGAAATGAACTAGTTGAATAAACTGAGATGAAGAAAATATTCTCTTGGCACCTGTAGAAGAGGCTACTGATGACAAAAGCTGGACTAGCATGTCATCACATTCTGGCGCCAGGTGCTTAGCCAGTGACTTCCACTAGTTCAGTGATTTGGTTTTTTTAAAACTTGGCAGTGAACATGTGCTGCTTAATGCTTTTTGTATTTAATTTATATGATTTTAATAGATTTAAGCTTTAACCTAGTTTGTCAATTTTAATTTTAAATAGGTTTTTTTTTAAACCCTGGATTTAACTAAAACTAGAAAATTTTATATTTTTTTGTTTAAAAAAAAACAATTTTTATCTAAACTGATCCGTGTTTATCAGCAGTGAGGTGCACTGTGGTGTTTTCTGGGAGTCTGGAGCCATTTAGCCATGCCTTTTAGCCTCTGAGCCTGTTAGTGGGATTAGCACTATGGACCGTCCTTATTCACGCTGATGTTGACTTTTCCTAGCAAACGCCAGCATGCAGGGTCTGTATGGAGGCAGAATGACTGAAGATCGACTCAGGGCTGTGCACAATGCCACAAGTGACACCATTAACCATCTTTACAAATCTCTGGATTCCTGCCCCACAGAGGAGACTATGGCCGAGGACCCATCTGGGTTGAAGGTGAGCCCGTAGCAAGGGAGAGAAGTGCACAATTTGATTCACAGATTCATGTAATCTTCTTTATGAAACATAACGTCAGGGATAATGCTATGAAATGGGTCATTCCTACATATTTCTTATTCCTAGACAACTGTACTACAATAATGCACAATGTTCCACTTAAGCCGAGAGATGCATCAGTAAAAATCAGAACTTTGTCCTTAGCTTCTATCATTTTTTGTGGGTGGAGCAAACTGCAGTCCTCTGAGTGAAGTACGAGTCTTCAGTTTTACTGGAAGATTTTTAGGGTTCTGTCAGCTTTATCACTTTTCTTCTTTAAGGTTGTAAGGTCTTTGGGATAGAGGCCATGTCTATGTCTGTATTTACAGAGTACCTAGCACAATGGGGCTCTGATCCTGATTGGGTTCCCTGGGTGCTGCTCTAGTCTAAATATTACATATGAAAACTGTGCTAAAAGAATGTTATTTAGGATGTAAAGTCACTCATTCAAAAGTTAGGAAATGCTAGACTTAAGGCTGCCTGTACAACCTTAATTCAGCCACCTTGTGTGTATGCCTTATGATACAGTACTCAATTACATAATCATATAGCTTTTCCCCCCACAAGAAAATAACTTGAGATTGTGTGGATAGTGAGTTTGGCATTAGTGAGAGATGTTAGATGGACAGGTCTAGCGACTGAAGTCCTCTGTCTGTACATGGCATGCATAGTAAGCTGCATCCCTCCTCACACTTCTTCTACTGCTCATTCTTCCTCTGATCATCACCTTAATTAAAAGCCTCTGTGCTTATATACTGTAACCTACCATAGAATTTAGCCCAAGCTGTGTTGTGGATTAGAGCACAGCCTGTTGAATAGATGGTGAATGGTGTACTTGTAGTTAGCTGGAAAATTTAGGAGCTATGTGCTACAAAGCCTTTTAGCAGTTTATAAGTTCACAGAGTTTAAAGACAGAAGAGATCATTAGACCATCTAGTCTGATCTCCTATGTCGCAGGCCATTAAATTTCACCCAGTTACCTTTGTTTTGAGCCCAATGCATAGCTTAGCTAAAGCATATCTTCCAGAAGGGCACCCAGCCTTGATTCGAAGTCCTCAAGAAATGGAGAGCCCACCACTTCCCTTAGTAGTTCGTTCCAGTGCTTAATCACCTTGACTGTTTAAAAACTTGTGCCTTATTTCTAATTTGAATTTGGCTGGCTTCAGCTTCAAGCCATTTGTTCTCGTTGTGCTTTTCTCCACTAGCATAGAGTCCTTTAATTTTCTTGCATTATCTTCCTCTGAAGGTACTTATATGCTGTAATAAAGTCACCTCTCAGTCTTTTTGATAAGCTAAGTTTTCATCATCCTTTTTAAAATTTGGATACCAGAACTGTATGCAGTATTCCAGTAGCAGCCTCACCAATGTTGTATCCAGAGGTAAAATCACCCTCCTACTCTCTACTCCCGTGTTTATATATCCAAGTATCACAGTAACTCTTTTTGCCACAGTATTGTGTGATCCTAATATGCGGATCAAAAAGAAAATCTGTCCCTTCTGGGCAGCTTTAATTGTTGTTCTTAAATCCTTATGAAAAACCTAGACACTACAATGGTGAAAAGTTCCAGAGGGGCAGCCGTGTTAGTCTGTATACAGCAAAAACAACTAGAGTCCTGTAGCACTTTAAAGACTAACACATTTCTGCAGGCATAAGCTTTCATGGGCTACAACCCATTTCGTCAGTAAAGCCCACAAAAGCTTATGCCTGCAGAAATGTGTTAGTCTTTAAAGTGCTACAGGATTCTTGTTCTTTTTGCTAGATACTACAGTGACAGCTACTCTATAAAAATGCTGGTAGCTATGTCATTGCCAACTGTCTGCCACAATCACCTACACTATTTCATTATTCAAAACAACTTTTGCATTAAGCAAGTATAGAAATAAGTCCTATACAGTAGATACAAGGGGAATAAATAAATGATCAGATTTGACCTCCTCCAATGCTGTTAGGAATTGATGGTTGTGCTATAAGCATTTAGTCTTGAAAACATTCCTTTATCCTCAATAACACCTCAGATTTTGATTATAGGTCATATGATAGATTAGTTTACATGCTTATACAATAACATAACATACAGGGTCAAAAGTTGCAGTATTTGCTAGATATGATTCCCAAGGATAAATTCAGTTATTGGTGTTTAAACTTTCCTCCATTGAATAGATGTTTCGTAGAAGGTGATCTCTTTCACAGTAAAATAAAGCTTTTAAAATGACATTACTGTGCTCATAAAAAGTCTTTCATATTTCTTCGCAAATGTTGCACATTTAGAAATTTCTTCCAAATCTTGAACTTGTATGTGAAGTTCTAGCACAAGTTAGTCTGTTTTGTAATATTTATAGACCTGCTATTGCAGAAAGTTTGATCCTAGAGTAACTGTACCACACTATTAGATATTTTGTTGGTTTGAAAAGAAAGCTGATGGACAAGTTCTGAATGTACAGTTGCACTAAAACAGAATGTGCTTAAATGAACATTTAGAACAGACATGAACATAGGCATTTAGAACAGACAAATCTGAGAGCAGCATGTCTCTGACCAGCAATTAAACTTTACATCCTGCACCTAATCTTTTTCAGGTCCCATTGCTGCTGCACCAGAAGCAAGCACTTGCATGGCTACTCTGGAGGGAGAGTCAGAGACCGTGTGGAGGAATTCTGGGTAAGCAACATAATGATACAGCGTATCTTTTTAGGGTGCATTTATACCAGCAAAAGCCTGCCTTGTAATTAATTCTCCTCCAGGGTGGCAGTGGTGAAAGCTATACTGTAATCAGGTTCCGTTTCCTGGAGAATCCTGTTTTCCTTGTGTCTCATCCAAATATGGATGAGCATCCCAAAGTAAACCATAGCTTAAGGTGGTAATATTCTTCAAGATCAACAAGTGTCATACTGTGCTACTCATGAGTTTGAGATACTTCAGCATAGATTAGAGCTATACAGACTCATTCCACGAGGTAATTGTGACCTTGCCCTCTTCTTTTTTCTTTTCAGCGGATGATATGGGCTTGGGGAAGACTCTAACAATGATCGCACTCATTCTAGCCCAGAAAAGGCTAGAGAAGGAGAAAGGAAAGGAGAAGAAATTAGAAATATGGCTGTCAAAACACGGTATAGAACAATTATACTGCAACACAATGCTAGTCCTTCAAGTGTCTGGACTCTCAAAACATTGTGGACTATGTGTGGGCAACATGCTTTGTGGTACCTGGATGACCAAAGTCTGACCCACAGGCTGCTACAATGTGACTGCTCTATGCTTGGCTCTACAGGTACAGCCCTGCAGGAAGTGTGTGCTGGGCTCATAATGCTCCACTCAATCAGGATAGAGAGAATGCTGGGATTTTAGTCTGTCTCCATTTAGCCAGGATTAAGGCAGATGCATATTGTTCCATTATATGCAAATAGGCAGTCTTGCCATTGGGTATGTAAGCAGCTCCTTCTGAAGTCAGTTTGTTCCATGTGAATATCAGAAGGCTATGTGTTGCCCTTATCTTTGCTTCTGGGTCTTCTGCAAGCTGTTAAATGCGCTTCTCAGTTGGGTAGCGTTTGGAAACTCTGTGTGCATGTTCTGCCCACCCACCCAGTCTGGAGGAACTACAGATATTTCACAGATTTTAGTTAGGGGTTATGCCATTTGGTTGGTTAAAGTCCTAGCAGCACTGCTAAGGATGTGTGTGTGAGAAATCCAAGCCCTGCTATAGAGCTCATCTATTACCATTTACACTTAGAGATACCCTTGGGATCCACATGACCATTTGTGGGGGTTTTTGTGTGTAATTCCTCCAGTCGCCAACCTCCCTTGAATCTCAATAAAGAGGAGTCTGCCAGCACTGTGTGGTGCAGAGAACTACAAATGCCGTTTCATCTCTGAGGATGGGGGAAAGAATCCCCTCTGGGTATTTAATCTATACTTAGTTCTGAAGCATAGAAACAAGGTAATGTTATGTATATCTTGTACTAATTCTAAGCGGAGGTTGCACTCATGCTCCTACAGTACAAAAAAAACCTGCAGACTTTTCAAGTTCTGATTGAACTGGTTTATCCACATCTGTGTGTGTACGTGTATACAGACTTGTGCACAGCTTTCATTATTAATTTATTTCCTCAGAATGATAGCTCCATCCTCAGTTAATTTGTTGTTTTTTATTCCTCCCAAAAATGTTACCAGGATTTTCTGTCTTCTTAAAAATATTAGTATTTCTTTTTCCTAAAACAAAACTTAAATTTGTGCATAGACTGTTTTCATGAGGTGTCACATTCTAGCTTCTTTCCAGACTTTCGGCATGCTGAAGCAGATACAGTGAAGTCTGATAATAAGACACTTTACTTTTTCAGTGTTTCATGTTGAAATCCTTATTTATTATACTAGTACCACTTCCTGTGTGCAATTTTTGTTAATACTAAATAGCAACAAAAGAATGTCAAGTACATGAAAAATAAGCTGGTCTTTAAAATACTTTTGGTTTGCTTGTGGTATTTTTAATATATATACAGATTTTCTCCAAAATGCAAGAATACAGTGAAGTACTGAAACACTTAAGAAATACACACATCTGCTTTGCAGAACTATGTGAACAGGAAAAGTGGGCCTGCTGCTCTAAACAGATGGAAGCTTTGGGAAGTCAAGGCAACTGGTTGGAAAATCCCTTCCTAATTGTACTCTAATGAGAAGATGCTGAAATCTCTTCCTTTTCTGATCTTTCTATTTAAGATTCCTCGGTTATCCTCTCCCGGGGTACTTTAGTCGTCTGTCCAGCATCCCTGATCCATCACTGGAAAAAGGAGGTTGAGAGATATGTAAACAGTGGCAAACTGAGGGTCTATCTGTACCATGGACCCACCCGGAACAAGCACGCAGAGGCGTAAGTGCAAAGCCATGACAATTCTGCACAGAAGCAAAGCACTAAGCAGGAGGTTCATTGGCTGAGCTGTCATGGGGAGGAGCTCCCAATAGTAGAAATGTAGGAGACATAGGGAGTTGGGATTGATTGAAATCTATCATTGGAGTTGAGTAGGGAAAATTTACACACCCCCTACTCATGTGACTGGCTCTAGCTAAGGTTATTAATGTTTCTGAATCCAAAGACATCTATATACTTTCAAATACATCTCTTGCTGGTAATGGTTGTCAGCAATGAGTCCTCCTGCACTTGTGCTGAAAACAGCTCATGCACTGATGTAGATGGGACCGAAGCTACCAACATCATTGCAGAAAGCACTCTTGAGGAGGACTTGGAGTCGAGGTCTGGGTTGTGTGCCACTGATTTACTGTATTCTCTTGGGCTTATCAAGTACCTGTGCTTTAGCTTCTCCACTTTCTCCATCTGTAAAATGGGGATCAGGCCTGCCTATCTCACAGGAGTTTTGTTAAGTTTAATGTTTGTAGTGGGCTTGGAGCGCCTCTGGAACCAGGAGAGTCAGTACTACCTTCTATTTTATCACTTTATTTTGGTGCCCACTGGAGTTTGGCATCTGATCACAGATGTTCTGGCTCTTACAGAACAGCACCCTACCTGTTAATCCTTCAGTGCCGTTTCTGCCTGCCTTGCAGAAAGGGCTGCTGATGGGTCTCACTGCTGACAAGCATGTATCTTCTTTTTGCACAGCCTCTCTGAATATGACATTGTTGTCACCACCTACAGTCTTCTCTCCAAGGAAATTCCCACAAAGAAGGAAGAGGGAGAGGTCCCTGCTGAGGACCATGACGTCAGGGTGAGACATACGCAGTTGACTAAGGGGCTGCTTTTTACAGAGAGAGACTTAAAAATCCTACTTGATTGAGAAGTTGTTCAACCTATTATTGTTACAAGACACACCTAAGATTGCTGTAGGTGAAAGCTTTTTTCTTTTTCAATCCCCTGTTGCTGTTAAGAGATTTGTACAAACAGGAGAAACTGACTGGAAACAATGTGCTGTCACGTACACAAAGTAAACAGAAAAAGTTACAATAATCATGTTACTTTTGACAGTAGTACCTAATTATCGTATGGCAGTGTGATTTTTGAAGTTGACAGTTCTTTTTAAAATAAGCCTCACATATGTACAGTAGACTTTCATATTAGATATTTTTACTCACCCAAAAGCTAGAGTGCCTTAAAACATGAAAATATGAACATCTTTGTCTTTGGATTATTCTAAACTCTGGAACTGGTGCCATTTAAATGCAGATTTCTAAAATCAGGAAATAGCAGCATTTTTGCTAGGGCTGTGAAATAGGTAACATGACAACTGCATGTTTCTACACTGCAATAAAACGTAGGTGGCTGGCCTGCATCAGCTGATGTGGGCTTGCAGGGCTATAAAGTTGCAGTGTAGACGTTCTTAGGCTGGAACCCCCAGGTCTGGGACTCTCCCTCCTCCTGGGGCCCAAGGCTTGGGCTCCAGTCTGGGCCCAAGTATCTACACTGCAATTTTATAGATCTATAGTATGAGGCCCACAAGCTTCAGTCAGCTGACAAGGACCATCCACAGTGTTCTATTACAGTGTAGACATACCCTAAAATCAAAACTACTTTCAGTTGGCTATATGGTATAGATGAAGTACACCTCCGTTCCCTGTGTGTGCTTTGTATGTGGTATTTAACTTTTATGCCTTATTACCTGTATGCACATGGGACCTAATTATGGCTCCCAGAGCTATTGAATCTTTGTATTTCCCGACACTTATAAAAGTAAATGTAAAATCTCCCGCATAAAGCTGGATTAAGGTCTTGTATTAATGGGACGGGATTTATCTTTTGGGCTGCATTACATTTATCCCTTTGTTACAACCTGGCAAAATTCTGCTTGCCCAGAATGAATATATTTTTGGGCAGGATATTAAAATATGCAAATTTTCATTATCAGTAATCATGATAAATGACAGGCAAGTACACTTTGATCCTGGGCTAATAGGCTTTCTTGACAATTTTGCAGAGCTTCTTGACTGAAATAACAAGTGCAGGTATAAAGGAGTGGAGAGAGGCCCACTCTAGAAGTGGTGAATGCTAGGACTTCTGCTCAAATTTGTGGGGACTTCCACCAGGGAAAGACTTGCTGCCAAGAAATACCTATCGAACTGTACCTCTTCAGGATGTGTTTTTTCCCCAGCCTAATACAAAATTATAAATTCAAATCTGCTTTCTCCTCTAGGATACATCATGTCCCTACTCTCCTCTGCTCCGGGTAGCCTGGGCTCGGATTATACTGGATGAGGCCCACAATATCAAAAACCCCAAAGTGCAGACCTCTATCGCTGTGTGCAAACTGAGAGCCAATGCCAGATGGGCTGTCACCGGGACACCTATACAGAACAACCTGCTGGATATGTACTCATTGCTGAGGTGACTGACCATGTGGGAAACAGTATAACCCTGGTAACCATAGCTTTGTCTCTAGGTATCGTCCAGTCATCTTTAACTAAAGATCCTGGTGTAGAGTAACTTGGCTAGTGGTGGGGACTCCAAATCCAGCTATTCTTTAGAAATTCAATACCATCAAGCAGTTTATGATAGTGCAGACTTCTCAGATGAATGGATTTTGGCTAGACCATTAATTTTACCAAAGTTCTTTGTATGGCATTAGATTCTAAACCTGAAGATAAGAAAGTCTACAGCCTAGCTTATCTGCATCTGGTCTGTTGACTTATTGCTTATAGTTTTATTTTCGTAATCAAGAGGGTTAGGCTGGTTATTAATGTACTTCATGTTCTTACTGAAGAATTGAGCTCACCATGGCACTGACCTTAATGGACAGCTATGTTCATTCAATAGTCATTGTTTCTCTCCTGTGGTATTGCTAAGACTTCATTAGAATGTGGAAGCATGTCCTTGTTACAATACTTTCTAACAAATGGGCTATGAATATAGATGGCTTTACAAAAACTGGCTTTAGTTGGGTCATAAGCAGGTTGAACACTCATTATTTTTTGTTTATTTACAAAAATATCTGATTTAATCATTGAATTTACCTTCAAGCTTGGTGACTGGAAGGGGACTTTTGCCCAAGCTTGAGATAAACAGATTATATGATTTGGAGAGATGGGAGTTTGAAGCATTAAATATGATGCCTTTTTGGCAAATTCTTATGCTTTTTTTTTCTTTTTTCCATCTTAATTAAAAAAAAAAGTGAAATATTCAGAAGTATACCAACTAAGAGTAGGTGACACCTGCTGAACCAACAGCACTTGCTTCCTAGCACCATTGGGACTAAGACTTCTCTGATCATCAAATAGTTTGTGTTCTAGTGTACAAAGATGTGTCAGTGACAAGTTTGAATATAGATCCTGACTGTGTTGGGCTTTTGTTTGAGGGAATTTGATGTAAATAGAAAATGAAGCTAAATTGGAAATCTCTTGTTTTGGATGGGAAGGAATCCCGTTCTTGTCTGATCTTCTCAAAATTAACCAAAGAACTTCACTTAAACTAGTATTTATTGTCTTTTCTGTCCTCTCCTGGTAGGTTTCTGCGTTGCTCTCCCTTTGATGAGTTAAAACTGTGGAAGAACCAAGTTGATAACAATACAAAGAGAGGGGGAGAGAGATTAAGTATCTTAACCAGGAGCCTCTTATTGCGGAGAACCAAGGACCAGTTGGATTCAACTGGCAAGCCCCTGGTAATAACCTCTCTATTCTTCTGGGGGTAGGAAAGGGAGTTGTGACTTCTATGTAGCAATCAGATGGCGGTTTCTTTCATATAAAGGCTAGTTTTTCCCTCTGTTCGGTACTTCAGGATGTAAGACCAGATCCTGTCATTCACCAGCCAGGGGGCTTGGATTTCTCTACAGGGAAAAAGCTGTTTCCCAAGCTGGAATAAAAAGCTTATTATATATTGTTGTTTTTCTAATGAAGTTAAACTTCCTGTCAATTAAAGCATTCTACAGAGCAAAGAGTCAGTGAACTGAACTCTTCCATACAACAAAAGGCCAGATCAGAACGGTGACCCTGAATACTCTGAGAAGAGAAATCACCTGGTGTCAAATCCAGGCTTGCCATTTCTGCTATTGGGATTTTAACAGCAATGAAACACCAAAAATGAATTTGCATGGATTCTTACAACTTAAAAAAACAATTAGTTTTCCCCTAGCAGATGATAGAGGGTACCTCAACATACAGAACCCTTTTATAAAAAGCTACATCTAAGAAAGTTGTGTAGCTAGTTTATAAGATCTGGTGATTGTGAATGGTATACCAAGTAGCTGCTTTCTCAACCCAAGAAACCCGTCATGCCCCTGGTACACGTAGCAATTTAGGCTTAGTTGCCTGTTTTGCTTTTTACAACTGACTCATATGAACATGAGAGAGCAATGTCTTGCACACTTTGTTTGGTGATGCTAGGTTCAACGAAGCTGCAGGAATCAGTGATGATCATGGTGCTTTCTGAAACCTTTACACAGTAAAGGGCCAACTCTGGGTTTTTTTTCTCTCTAGGTATCCCTGCCTGAGCGACACACTCAGTTGCACCGATTAAAACTCTCAGAAGATGAGCAGTCTGTGTACAATGTGCTCTTTGCAAGATCAAGGTATGAGTGTTGGAGGAGGAGGGAGGGTGGCAACTTCCCATCCTTTCCAGTTCTTGTTTTCCTATCGCAGTGAAATTGGCTTCAGCCAGGAGTGGACTTGCTGAGCAAATTCTGCTTTCCAAATAATTTCTCCCTTTCTGGCTCTTGGTATGCTAGATGCTTTTTGGAAATCTACACTTGCATTCTCACCATTGCAGCTTCACCACTGCTGTAACAGAGGGATCACTAGTATAAACAGATCATTGGTGTTTTTACCCTCATGTTGTTAAACACTGCTAGGAGCAGGTCTAGTTTAAAAACTGCTATGGCAGCCTGTGCCCTTTTTACACTAACATTCAGGGTGATATTACAGTAGTGAAATATTTCTGTGACATTACCCAGGCTATAATCGGGACTAGTAGATAGCTGTGTCCCCTCAGTTCTCCAATCTGAGGTGTTTTTTACATTGCTTCACTGTGAGAGCAACCACTTCTGCCCTCTAGCATGTAAACTGTTCCCAGTTGAGTTATATGAGTGCTCTCAGCCAGCCACGCCTGAATTATATTGCAGAGTGACACCAGCAAATTCCTAGTCCCAGACTTGTCCTTGGAAATGTGCGTCTTGAGCTTTTCCTCTGGACAATACAAGCTCATAGAAAGTCTGTCATTTTATTAATAGCAAATGATATGCACATACCTTGTTATCTCAAATAGTTTCCCAAACACTTCAATCCAAACACACACTGGGTTAGAGAACAATAAAATAAGTTTAACAACTATAGAAAGTTAGATTTTAAGTGATTACAAGTAATGAGGCATAAAAGTCAGAATTGGTTACAAAAAAATAAAAGGTAAAATGCAAGCTAATACCTAACTTAACAAGCTAAGCCAGGGGTTCCCAAACTTTCTGCTGGCATGACCCCATTTTAATGAAGCCTTTCCTGCCGGGACCTCAGACAGCATGGAGAATGCCTTTTTGAAGACTAATATGTCATTCTCCACACACTATAACTTTGCATGCACCCTACACGAGAGGTCACAGCACAGGGAGTATGCCATTTTGCTCTACAAAATGGTGACCTCTGCACAGTGTGACCTCATACGTATGGTGTTTGCAAGGCCGTGCAGTGCAGAGAATGCCAGTTAGTAGAGCAAAATGGTGTCCTCCTTGTGCATTTGAGGTCATGCTCTGCAAGCAAAATAATGAACTCCTCAAAGAAGGGATCGCCACAACCCCATCTACTGATAGTGTGACCCCATGTGGGGTAAGGAACCACACTTTGGGTGAATTTAAAGCGAAAATGTTTCACCACATGCTTATAGCAGTCTGGCTAGGTAGCTCCAGCCAGGACCCCTCCCCCAGTTCAATTATACTTCTTTTGTCTTTCAAATGTTATTGATTCCATGAATAGAGATGAGGGAGGAGAGGTGATTTGGGGCTTCTGTTACTCATTTTTATATCTTTTCCTCCTTTTTGAGGAACATTTCCAGCTGAGGTTCAGGCGACAGCCAGTCTGTTTACCAGGAACCCCAGTTGTTCCATTGCCAAGATGTAAATTTCTCGCTCACACCCTACTTCCTGCCAAAGAATGGCCACTTAATCAGGTGATAGTCTATTTGATTATGCTGACATCCGGCTGAGGTGCTAACTAGCCTTATGTCTCTGAGGAACTAGTTTGAAGCTGTTTTCTTCCTAGATTTGGTACATGTCTCAGTAAAGCCATACAGCAGAATCTTATTACAATGTTGCCACACATATTTTACCAGGACAGTACTGTTCAGCAGATTGAGTTTTTACAAAAATATAATAAATCTTGTATAAAGTATGCCTTGTGAAAGTGGTGAACATAAGGGTACAGACTCAAAATTTCCCAAGAGTATAATATAGACAAGACCTCTTGGATTTCCACAACTCTCCAGATAACATCTTGGCCATCTTCAGTCGCTCACTGATGATCTGGATGTCCTCCATGGTCCCACCTGGTTTGAAGGGCTTCTGTTTTGTTACACCTCCAAAGGCTTTGTGCCTCAACAAGGCGAATTCTTCTCTGTCCCTAGTGTTTCGACCTATCAGATAGTCGATGCTCTCCCTACCGGGCTTGTTGTTTACTCATGCTATAAATACCTAGATTTTTACATCTTTATTCAAGTCAGTCCCTCAAATGCCCTGATACTCTTTGTTGTCTTGGGTGCAGTATTCAGATGCTGTTGTATCAGAACTATATAGAGAAGGGAGTATCTCCGCTTTGCTTCGTGACATGCCTCTCTGTACACAGCCCAGCGTTGCAGTGGCATTTATGGTTGTGATATACTGAAAATCAGTTTCTAACGTGCTGCTCACTATAGCCCCAGGGTCTCTTTCAGCATCACTACGTTCCAGGTTTTTCTCTCTGGTTGAGTATTTTTTCCCAAGTATGTTCACTTGTATTTTGCACAAAACATTGTCCATTGGGCTTTGCATTCCTATGAAAATAAAGTTGATTTGGATATATTTTTTTTTTTGATGGTGAGATTTCTTCCTTCCTGTGCTTTCTAAAATGGATCTCTGTTCCAGCCTTACCTGTTTGTATGAAACTCTGACACGGGATTCCCTTAAAGGTGAATCACAAAATAATGGAATTAACTAGAAACATGCTAATTTGCTTGCTGGTGAAGCTCATCTTCTTATTTCCCCTTCCTTGCCTCAGTTTTTTGTCAACTTGTCCACTTAGATTATAAACTATTTGTGGGACAGACTGTCTAAATATTTCACTCTAATTTCTCCCTTATGTAATCCTGCTGTCTCTTTCATTTTTGCTAGGTCAACACTACAGTCATATTTAAAGAGAAAAGAAGAGCAGAAGAGTAATTGCAGAGAGTATTCTGATGGTAACCCCTTCAATAAAGGTTAGAATAGAGGCTGTGCCTCTGACACCTGAACAAAGTGATTCCTGTGGGAAGTGATTTTTAAATTATTAGGAAATTCTCCACTAGAATTAAGAGGAAGTGCAGAGCAGATAGTGGGAGCCAAGACTCCTGAGTTTGAAGCACTTTGGGGCTCTTCTTTAGAAAACAGCTTTACTGCTGCCCATCTGAAGAGTGCTGCTGTAGAATATGCAGGGGGAAGGGTTCTGTGTGACATGGTGTGCGTCTGCAAAACCTTTTTTTTCTGGCAGTTCTGTTGCCTGGCTCACCTTTCAAGGATACAGCTGTGTACACTGCCTATGTGTCTGTCTGCTGTGGGTAAGAAAGGAGGCATGGTGCAAGAGTACAACAAAGTACTGGTGTGGCAGGTGGTGTGAGCAATATGGTGTAGTGGTTAGAACAGGGGACTGATTTGAGACTCCTGAGTTCTGTTCACACTGTCTGGTGTTGAGCAAGTCACTTAACTTCTTTGGGCCTCAATTTTCTCCTTTCTGAAATGGGTATATCATCTGCTCACCAGGGGTGTTGAGAATTAATGAAAGGTTTAACAGAAGCACAAAGTGTTAGCATAATTTATGTAATCTCTTTCTTCTTGATGCCTTTGTTTTGCTGGGCTTTGTATATTCCTACACAAGTTACTGGCTTGCACTCCTGTTACTTTTCAGTTCCCCTTGCTGAAATATGATTGACTGGTTTTGCAGCTGCTCTGATATGCCTCTGAATGCTTTCTGTATTTTCTTCCTTTCTAATGGTAGTACAAGAATTTGGAGCCAGTCGAAAGGATTTCCTAGCAGTGGGCTCCCAAAGTGATTCTCACGTCTCAAGTACTGTCCATGTCTTGTCCATGTTGCTGAGACTCCGTCAGTGTTGCTGCCATCTTTCCTTACTAAAAGTGGTAATGATGCAATGTTGTACTGTGATTAATGTGGTGTATTGCAGTGGTTCTCAACCACGATTATGTGTACTCCTGGAAGTATGCAGAGGTCTTCCAGGGGGTACATCAACTCATCTAGATATTTGCTTAGTTTTAGAACAGGCTACAGAAAAAGCACTAGCAAAGTAAAATTTCATACAAAGACTTGTCTATATTGCTCTATATACTATAAGCTGAAATGTAAGTACAATATTTATATTCCAGTTGATTTATTTTATAATAATTATATAGTAAAAATGAGAAAGTAAACAAATTTTCAATACTAGTGTGCTGCGACACTTTTATATTTTTATGTCTGATTTTGTAAGCAAGTAGTTTCTAAATGAGGTGAAACTTGGGGGTATGCAAGAGAAATCAGACTCCTGAAAGGGATACAGTATTCTGGAAATGTTGAGGACCACTGGTATATAGAATGAATCATTTTAGAAGTGCTTGATTACAGCACAGAGCAATTATGGCTACACCTGTTAGATCTCTAAACTAATTTCTTGGATGGAATTTACAAAGAAATCACAGATACTGGAGGATGTTCTGTTGGTAATTCGTTTGGGGGCGTTCTCCCCTCTGAGGTCAGTCCAGTTTCCTATCATGGTACGGGTGGATGGAGTGGGGGAGAACGATGGCGACGCTGGAAGTGCGATCATTCAGAGAAGTAAAAATCAAGTTCCTTAAAACTTGTGTAGCAGAAGTTGTTACGGCATGTTTCATAAGAGAGTGGGCTTTAGTGCCAACATCCTGGCTAAATTACATATTTTCCTCTCTCATTTTAATTGGCCACATTATTTGGCAGTTGCTAGCTTAAAATGTTTTGGAGTGTTGCTGTCCAGTCCAGAGGTGGCTGCATTTCAATGTTTGTTATCCGTAATTAATTATTTTAGGATTTTGCAGTAGAATTAGGGCTTGGGGCTGCCTGAGTAAATTTGTGTGTGATTCATATTGATATGCAAATGTCAAGCTGTCTGGAATGGCTCACAAGCATGAGTACCAATCTCAGGGCAGACTGTGAAGAAGCAAGGCACCAACCCCAAATTGGTTATGAGTTTTATACTTAGGTTTCGCCAACCAAGTATCAAGTGTGAGCTCCTCAAGCACTATATCAACCTTAGCATGGAATCACAGACAATCCCCTTGGGTACTCCAGTTTGTCTTGTCACCAGGCAAATTTGCCTTAGTGGTAGATGCTCCCTTACTCCAAAAATCACAACAATATTCAGGTCACTCCCAGTCCCAAAGGACCAGTCACTTATCCCAGGTCAGTTGCACCTTAGATCCTGTACTAAAGACAATAGTTGTAGCCAATCCTACAATAAATTAACTAAAGATTTATTAACGAAGAAAAATAGTTATTTACAAGATTAAAACAGGTAAATACACACACAAATGAGTAATAGTCTTGCGTTCCAAAAGGTAATAGAAGCTGCTGTAATATGCAGCTCTGTATGTCCTCTAGAGCTAACCCAGGCCAAACAGCTGGGGATCTCTTGCTTATGTTTAGAAACCTTCACCCTGCAGAGTTCAAGCAGCATTGAGAGACAGTTCTTTCTTGCCAGGGATTTTTATTCCCTTCCCCCAGAGTTCAAGATGGTGGGGCAAGTCCACCTACATGACTCCTTTTCATGGTGGTGGGGAAGCAATCAACAAAGTCTTTGTTCTTTGATGTTTCCCAATGGCTCATTTGGGTTCACTGAGCCCTCTTGGTAGGCAGGACCTAACACCTTCTGTAGAAAGCCAGCATTTCTACAGTAATTAATGCTTCTTTCCTGTTTGATGGCTTAAGCAATTACAGAGGATTACAATACAGACACTTACTATAACCTTATAATATGTTGTACAGATATTATACATAAGATAAATACATGCAGCATCCTATGAGCATTTCATAATTCTAAACACATTCTTATGAATCTAATACCTATTTTAACAATGCTAACATACAGGCGTGCCAGACTGCTTCCAGCTGTGCATCTGTCACTGTTCAGTGAGGCTTAGGAACCTTTGCATGAAGTGTCATGCTTGCAAATGACACAATCCTTGAACTGGTGGAGGCATGTACAGCATCTGGTACTGGCATGTATGCAAAATGCATTGGGGGCATGATTTTAGGAATTCCTGGTACTAAAGAGTTTCTGGGTCTGCTATCAGCTACGTTAAAGAGCTGGTTAAACACTGAACATTGCAAACATGGCTTCCACAACTGACAGCTTGCCAAAAGGCCAGGGGCTGCACCTGGCTTGTGTAATAGGGAGTGGATTGCAACCTCTTTCATGGTAGGCCATAATTTCTTGTGGCTCTCAGCTTTCAGATTTAAGATAAAAGTGGCCAGCACAGGTCACATAATAAAGCTGTCTAGGCCACACTTGTGAGTTCCATTCTCAAATCCAACACCAGCCTCCTTGAATGGTGGCAAGTTTTTTCTTCTACCTCAATTTCCCTATCTGTAAAATGGAGGGTAAAGCTCACCCACCTTATAGGGAGGTTTCAGGGTAGAAGTGCTATAGACTGTGTTTCACCACCCTCTGAACTGTGAGTTTCAGCTGTGATTTGGAGACAGACCTTGGCTTTCTCTCTTGATTATGTGAAACAATTCCATCTTTCAGGTTTATAGACCAGAGAAGAGAGTGGTCCCTGAGGCATGCTCAAGGAGTTCTGCTAATAGCGCACAAATGTTGCTCTCTGGTTACTATCTGCTGGTGTGCATGAAGCTCTCATTCCTTACTGTATCTGCTTATTTACTCTTTTGCAGGCTCTGGACCAAGCTAACTTGAACAGTGAAGGCCTCTCCCTCTCCCTGGAAGAACACCTCAGTGCTTTGACTTTGTCTGAGCTCCAAACTCCTGACCCAAAATCTATAGTCTATCTCAATGGCAAGGCTTTCAGCATGGATCTCTTTGAAATCACCAGAGAGAGCACCAAAGTATGCTGACTATGATTCTGTCGTGTCTCTTGGGAGGCTTAGATTTCAGCATTTGCATGTGTTTGTTTAAAGTGAATTTTGCTAGCCTTATATATTTGCAGTTGTCCAGCTGGGTGGCTAGGCAGTCTAGATGTGGGTAGACGAATAGACAGATGAACATATTTCAGGGAGGTTCTAGCCTGTCAAACTGCATAGAAGGCTATAAGAGAAGAGTACCTGCAACAAAACCACAAGGACACACAGAATCTACCATGCTGGTAGACTCCCAATGTCCATCTCAAACATTAGACTCTCGGACAGTACAGAGCTGCTAGGTAGAAGAAGGGAGGTGGCAGCAAAGTGCTCCCTAAAAGCTTAACAGTTGGGAGAAGGGAAGCAATACTAGCCTGGGTCCACAGAGGACATTTGATTACTACAAAACATATTTGTAACTTTTGCTTTCTTATCTTGTTTTCTATGTCTGGTGATCTTATTACTGCTACTGGCTAAGACTTATCTAAAAAGTCATAGCAACTACAGAAGAAAATTACAGGAGCAAATTACAACTCAGTTGTTTTTGTAGAGTTAATTTACCCTTTTGCAGCACACTGCAGTGAACACTTACGTTTTTTACTCAGTGTAACTTCCCTAAACCCAGTGTCTGTGGATTGCTAACTCTTTAAAATATCTTAAGTTTGTACATGAAGGCAAAATCAGGTTTACAAAGCATCAGCTAAGATCCTGTATAGACCTCACTTAAATCCGGATTCAACCTTTTCTGTTACACTGCCGTGTATCCAGTGATAAAGTGCAGGCTGCCTTGTGTCTGCACAGCAAGTAGACTAATTTCTTTTTCTTCAGCTGTCACATCTCTTGGCTGAATTGAAGACTATCCAAAGTCAACCGAAATCCCAGAAGAGGTAATGGTGATAATGCCTCTTGTGTGTTTTTGTGGGTGGGCGGGGAAGTTGGAAGATTAGATAAGATGATCAGATACAAAAACCCCTGGTATAGTGAAATCCTCACGGTATCGCAACATTTCAAACTGTTGACCGTGTGTGAAAGCAAACTGGAAGATGAAGATGAGATTTGGAGGAGACTTTGAAGGTAGTTGAGGAATTAGGTGGATGTGAGGTCAGGGTTAAAGCGATGGAGGGAGGGAGAAGCTCCCTGGTCAATAACTTGTGGGAGAGAATTTTCTTCATGTAAAAAAATCGCCAAAGAGTATGTCTGGGTGGGAGAAGGGAATATTGTTTCAGTTTAATCTGGCACATGTAGGTGTTCAGATACCACAGTGGTGTGTGCTGCATAAGAACCTGATTAGAACAGAATGTAGGAGCAATCATAACCGTTCTTCATAAATATATTTTCATATGCCGATATAAGCACATGGCTTCTGAATACCAGACTGGTGCTCCAAAAAGCTGATATAAGAATCTAAATGCAGGATTTGGGCATCCTATTAAAAGGGTCACACGTTTGAAAATTGGGCCCACAAAGAAAATACTGGAGGGTTGGTTTGCAATGGACTGTTCCATAACAGTTAATGTCCCTTTTGGTGTAGGCTGAGGGGAGAATCTCCAGACTGTGTGTCAGAATAGTCTTGTGGAAGGATCTCTAGCTGCAGTGAGAAACAGCTTGCTTAGTCTTTCTGCCTCAGAATAAACACACTGTGTTCAAATGGCCACTTGCTGGAGGTGAGGTTGCCATTGAATCACCCCTTGCTCTTCTGTCAGGTTGTTAGTAAAAGACATAGTCACTACCTGTTCCAGCTGGAAACTGGTGCCTGATTTTTTTGATAGCTTACGTGCAAAAAGCACTCAGATGTATGAGGAAGAAATCCATTTGGGTATGCCCATGTGCTTGCCTGATTTGCATGCATAGCTGCAGTAATTGCACATGCAAATCAAGCGTCTGCTAGGTTTGATAATACAGTTCTGGACTGCTATAATATAATGCATCTCCATCTTGAATGTAGGTCAGTTAAGGGGATCCACTTACAAGATAAATTTCCAGAGTGGTGATTATCTTGTAAAAAACGCTGCAAACACCTTCATAAAAGCCTTTCCACACTACGAGTGACATGCAACAAATACCTTTCTACCATTAAATCCTCCCCCAAAACCAACCAAATCAAATCCAAAAATCCTGCCTGCCCCAAGCAGAGTTTTGACCCCAAAAAGAGAAGCGAGCCAGATTCCATGAAGTCCGTCTAGGGACTTTGCTGTCATTGATTTTGGTGGAAAGCACTCACATACTATGGTGATGGGCAGCAGTATTAAACCCTAAGATAGATATGATAAATAGATATGAGGTTCACATGTTTAATTCACTCTTAATGTGTTGGGGGCAAGGGTTGTTACAATGTATCTAGTGATTGTTTTGGACTTCCTGTTGTGTCTCTTCAGTGTCGTTGTGTCTCAATGGACTAGCATGTTGAAGGTTGTGGCAGTGCACCTTGAGCATCAAGGGCTGAAGTATGCTACAGTGGATGGCTCTGTCAATCCTAAGCAAAGGATGGATGTGGTGGAAGAGTTCAATAACAATCCCAAAGGGCCTCAGGTATGAAATGGGATCAGGAAAGCTGTTTTCAATGCAACTGTTCATAGCTGGGGTAGCTACTTTTCTTTGTGATGGGATTTACTGGGCCAGATACTACATCAGGAATCAAGATGTGTGTTCATGGCAGGAGGCCGTAGCTGTAAAAGTCAGTTGTAAACGGGAGCAGTTCTGGTATAGACGATTTGGTGTAATATTTGACTTAATCTTCTATGCTGAGAATGTCAGACTCTTAAGCCACTTAAAGGCTTGCTGGTACCCAATCATACCAAAGCCTCTGTTAACGTTAAGCTGAGTCTGTAAGATTGGAGACATTGGGGGGACAGGCAATTCAGATGAGGCCAAAACTGTTCCTAGCTCACCCACTGCGGATTGAGGACATAAAAGATGTATTGGGTCATACTTCTTTCATGCCATAGGAGCCATTGTAAGATTGTTCCCTACAGTCTTTTTTCCAGCATACATGATACTTCATGCAAAACCTCAGTTGTTCAGACACCTACCACAGATTTACAGAAGAGAGAGGGATTTCAGGCTCTCTTGCAAAAAGAGCCAAATGAACACTACGTTATTTATTGGACATTACATATCAACCCAACTCTAAGGACAAGGATGTAAAGTTAGCATGGGTGGGGGGAATTCACACTTCACCTCTATCTAAAATGGAGTGACCCAATTGTGACATTTGTAACTGGCTCATTCAGTATAACTCATGATTGAGCCAAAACAGAAAATAATTATTCAATGCCATAGCATTTTCAATAGCAGTTTGGAGAGGAAGATTTTCTTCTCATCTATGGCAGCCTCTGAAATCCTGTCTACTGGAACTGTTGAGATGGCTGGTTAATCTGAGTGCAGGTTGAACATTTCTCTGTGCACAATTTATTTCTAAATGTTTTGTGGAGGTTTCTGCAGTTCAAACTGGACTTGCTATTTCCCTCCAGAGTAAATCTGTCTGATGACATTTTTAACTAGTCTTACTGCAGGTTTGGGAGAGCCACTGGCTGATATTTGCAAAATGGATTTTTGCTCTTTGCAGCTTATAACATCAAACCAAGAGGCACTGGATTTCGTGCTGGTAGAGATTGTTCTCCTCTTAAAGCAGTGCAGGATGCCAACTTCTCTCAAACAAGCGTTGTTAGACCCCTAATCTAGCAATCATCTCTTGATATTGACAGTCTACCAACTGTTGACTATTAGTGTCAGTGAGATGAGTTGCAGAAGGTATCAATCCATTTCCTAGTGCACAGGAGATTCACATTACCAAAAACTTCAAAATGGGTGCTAATTGGTCCCCTTTTTGGCAGCATCAGGAGAGAGACCAAGGACTGAATCACCAAGCAGAGACTGAACTTCCTTCACAGTTAGAAGTCCTCCCTCCCAGTCAGGAGAAATATATTGGGTTGTTGCATGGGGGAAGCCTACCTTACTGTTCTCCAGGCCATACAGTCTTGCAGATAGGTTCAGTCTCTAGAGCTGTCAGTCCAATTGCTGCTGCACAAGGCATTTGGTATGATTTATGTCTTGAACCAAAATCTAGATTAAATGGGGCATTAACTTGTTTGGGAATGGTCTCGTTAAAGTAAAGAGGTTATTTTACCACTATATGTGACACTGGTGCCACCACCAGTTCTCTCAGTATCCAGTATCCAGTTCTCTCACCCACGGTTAAAGAAGGAAGTTAGTAAATTGGAGAGGGTTCAGAAAAGAGCCACAAAAATTATTAAAAGATTAGAAAACATGCCTTATAGTGATAGAATCAATGAGCTCAATCTATTTAATTTAACAAAGAGAAGGTTAAGGGGTTACATGATTCATCTATAAGTATCTACACAGGGAACAAATATTTAATAATGGGTTCTTCAATCTAACAAAGAAAGGTATAATGTGATCCAATGCCTGAATTTGAAGATAGACAAATTTCAAACTGGAAATAAGGTGTAAATTTTGAATGGTGAGAGTAATTAATCACTGGAACAATTTACCAAGGGTTGTATTGGATTCTTCATCACTGACCATTTTTAAATCAAGATTGGATGTTTTGTCTAAAAAATATGCTCTAGGAATTATTTTAGGGAGTTCTGTGGCTTGTGTTATACAGGATGTCAGACTTAGATGATCAGAGTGTTCCCTTCTAGCCTTGGAATCGATTAACCTATGAAAGTAACCTATTTTTCTATCTTAATGTTCTTTGCTTAAGGTGATGTTGATCTCACTCCTGGCTGGAGGTGTTGGCCTAAACTTAACTGGAGGGAACCACCTCTTCCTTCTTGACATGCACTGGTAATGTGAAATGGAAATGTTGCCTTTGAGGGTAGACTGGTCTGTACCTCAGCATGGGTAACTGGGTTACAAACTGGGCATGAGGGAAGGGTGTATTTGATTGAATGTAAAACCCATGGTCCTACTTTTCCATCCCAGAAATTATTTGCCTGACCAGGGCAAAATGTTTTTAAAATGAAACTTTCAAGAACAATTCAACTCATGGCCAGTCTGACACCCACTACTGTGAAATAGCAGCAAAGCTCCACTTGGTATCTGAAACAAATTGTTAAAGTGGATAAGGACAATACAAAGGCTAAAATGCTTAGTATTTACCATGGAGGCTATTGGGGAGGTGCCTATCCCAGACTTAATCTGTTCTGAAAATAAAAATGATATCCGAGGCTGAGGGGCTTGTTTTAAAACAAAATGGATGTGATAGATTAGAAAGCAACCAGTCACCATGAATGAATAGCATATCTGCAAAAGCTCTGTGGTATTATGAGAATGGAATGTCTGAGGTACTAAAAAAAATGCAATCTTTCATAAAAATCAGCTGCTTAAATTTCAGGACTGTAGGGAAGCAATCATTCTAACTTTTAATAGAATTATTGTTTGTATTATAGTAGTGCCTAAAGGCACCAGTCATGGATCAGGGCCCCATTGGTCTAGGTGATGATCCTTGCCTAAGGCTAGAGAAGACTGTTGAGGAACTTTGAAGAAATCTAATGAATTGAATGGGTAACTCAGTGACAGCTGAAATTGAATATTGACGAGTGTGAGGTAATGTGCATTGGTATCAATAATTTGAACAGCTCAGACTCGTTGCAGGGTTCCAACTGCTTGGAGAAAAAAAACTATGCTTGCCATAGTGACATCTAATGAAAGTATGCAGCCAAACGTTAGCATGTGTAAGGTGTCACCGTGCCTGGTATGGGTCACAGCTGAGAGGGCCAATCTCAGGTCAGACTGTCAAAAACTGGGCAGACACTGTCACATTGGTGGTATATTCTGTAATTACATTTAACAAAACCAGCAACAGTTGTGTGCTTCTGGATCACTCTACTAGTTTAACAGGGAGCCACAGACAGTCCCCTTAGACACTCTAGCCCAGGAGTAGTCAATAGGCAGACATCCTGCAGTCCACATCCGGATTACCGGAATATTTTCAGTGTGCCAGGGGACATGCCAGGATTCAGGGCTTTCAGCCTGTCCTAGACTCTTGAGGCTTTAGCCCCATAGGAGACACATCTGGATGGAAGCCCCCCAGTAGGGCTGAAGCCCTGAGACCTGCCAAGAGTTTCTTGCACCTTCCTTTGAAGCACTTGGTACTGGCCATCGTCAAACCAAAATACTGGAGTGGATAAACCACTGGTCTGATTTCTGGTAGAGCTGTTCCGATGCGTAAAGCAAGCAATAATGGGGAACGTAGTAGAACGTTTTAGAGAGAATCTGATTTTGCGGTGCATTGTTTGGTATTCAGAACAGTAATGGAGCTTGGGAGGAGGTCAGATTTCTTATATAGAGGGAGCAGGCTGGGGGTGGGGGGGGGAGGAGCTGAGGATAACAGTTTATACTTGTCTTCGTTGTTTCCAAGTTTAACAAGCCACAGGCCACCTGAGCAGTTTTCTGACCTTGCAGGAATCCTGCACTTGAAGACCAGGCATGTGACCGTATATACCGAGTGGGGCAGAAGAATGACGTGGTGATACACAGGTCAGGGTTAGCTGTTCAACTCCTGCATTAGCAGTGTCGAATGCTGTTGCCTGTCACGTGAAGTCTTGGCTTTTATTAGGGGTGACATGGGTTTGCTTTGAGGCTTGTTTCTGAACTTCAGGGCTATGCACAGGGTACAGAGGCCACATCATATTAATGTTTCTGGAATTTTCCTACAGACTGCCCTCCTGATTGCTGTATCTGAAATTGATTTTCAACAGGGCAGAGCCCAATTCTGTTCTTCTTTAATGGCTTGATGAATGCCTTGGGTCTGTCTCCAGCGCTGAGTTGCAACTAGACCACCAACAAATTTGCTTTCATCAAGACACTTTTAAGAACAAACAAATACACTTTACATATGCTTAATACGGTCTTCACGCTCTTGATTGCAAATGTGGCCCTCTAAATTTGGACTCCCGTAATATCAACCAAAGCTCTGGTTCAAGGAAGGATTGGTCAGTGACTCAGATTCCTTTCCTCAGGATTCAATATTTAAGTTTCAAATTACAATCGTAAAGAAGTTTGGTAGGATAAACGGTGGTGGCTGCAATGTGAATCTCAGATTGTTGGATGAAAGGTGCTATAAAAATGATTTGATCCCCTTTTCTTGAAAGCAAGATAATTCACTGGAAGCTTAAAAATGCTGATGTTTCCAGGAATTAGGATGATGTGGCGCTTTGCATTTTAGGTTTGTCTGTGAGGGGACAGTGGAAGAAAAGATCTCAGAGCTCCAAACCAAGAAGAAAGATCTGGCTCAGCAAGTGCTGTCAGGCACAGGAGACTCCTTCATCAAACTCACCCTGGCTGACCTCAGAATTCTCTTTGGCATCTAACTGCCTCTTACAGCAGAGAGCTTGAAAGCAATTCGGAGTTTGGAGGCAACCAGGGAGTTTTCAAAAGAGGGCCTGCATTTAAAGTAGCTAGTTCTTATTGGAGCAATAACTAGAATTGTTATAAAAACTGCTCCAAGAGGTGAAGCTACTGCATCTTTAAATTATTTTTATATTAAAGTCAGAAGTATACAGAATACAGTAAAGACTAATAAAACTATAAATCAGTTGTTTTACTACTTCTGAGTCAAGTTGATGATTCTGTTTAGTCCTTTTTTGGGGGGGGAGGGCGGTCTAAGCACATTTCTCTGTAGTTAAAGAAGATTTTCTTTTTCCCCTTATTAGAATAAGAGAAAACTTGTGACCAAATGGAACAGAGGAAGAGGGGAACAAAAGGAATGAGCAAGAGGGTGAATAAGAGGATGGGGGTGAATGTGAATGAAGGAAAGATGTTGTTTTACAGAGAAAAAATACCAAAAGGAAAAATGATAGAAATGGGTAGCTAGATCAAAAATGAAAGGGGAGGAGAATAAAGCAATAGAAGAAATAAGTTTTTAAAAAGACAATTTTTAGCTTAACAAATTTGATTTATATTCCTTTGTACTTCTTTAGCAGATATTTTATATCTAAGTGAGAGGGTGGCTTCTCCCCCTGCTCAAAACACGATACATGCAAGTTGCAGGTGGCAAGAATTTTAGCCCCTTCCTTGTGTTTGTTACACTCATACAAAGAAATCAAAATGAAATACAAACTCCAGCCCAGGTCTTCTCCCCAGGCTTGGATGCTTGCTGGGTTCCTCCCTGAGGACTGATCAGCCTAAATCCTAGGTACTTTCCAGAGAAAGCCACCCCCTTTTTATAGCAGGTGGGGTAACAAGCTGCTTGCAATAGTGTATTTGCTGTCTCTTTTCTACCAGTATCATCACCTGCTAAAGAATGGGGTTTTCAGGCAAATGCTCCCAGTTTGTTATACTTGTTCTCCCACTCCCACAGCCATGCACACAGCGTACTCTTCGATTTCCTCTCCACTGCCCATTTCCTTTGGGATCCAACTTCCAAAGATGCCTGCAACCATCACCTCCACTTCTCTTGACAGGTTCCCTTGCAGACTGAAGAATTCAGGAGATTTCATCTCAACTTTTAACAAAGACATAGTTTATTTCTGATACTGTGTAATAAGGGTGTGACACACAGGAGCACTGGTAAGAAACTGGGACTTCATTTCCTGTTCACACTCCCCTGATGCAGATGGATCAAGATGAATTCCCTATCACATGACTGGGCGATATCTACTGTCTTTAGTGATCCTGGTTCCAACAGAGATACCATGCTGCAATGTGATCTTGCAAGTAAGGATTTGTTTCTCTTGTCTGTTAAAAGGTGTGCCATTTCTGGAGTGTCTAGGCTGGGTTTGGCACAAGTCTCTGAGATTTCTTTAGAGATGATCAGTCTAGAGTCCTCAGAACCTATGAGGTACTGGGAGAGGTCACCTCCACACCTGTTCCCATATAATACAAGATTTGCAAACAATTGCAATGCTATTCCATCCCATGCCAGATCTACCTGAGGGGATGGGGGCAAACACTTGCCTGTGTTCACACACGTTGCGTATGTGCCCATAGCTCCATCCATTGGGGAAGAGCTCTGACCTATCCGTAGAATGGCTGTAGGGTCACTGTAGGTTTAGAAATGGACAAATGGCTTATGTGGCCCCACTCATATGAAGATCCCTAAATCCTCTACAACGAGCACAACACATCTCTGGTATGACTTTTCCAGAGTCTCCTGGAAAAATTTCCCCATTTGTCAAATTACATATTCTCTCCTGCAAAATGGTGAGAGAGTGGTTAAAATTGCAGAAACTTAGAAATTCTGATTTTTATTCCTGCCAATTCAGGATCCCAATGGTGTGTTCTCCAGAGCAAATTAAAAGTGTCCCATCATGGAGGTTCCATCCCTTCCTCTGGAGAGGGGATTATTAGACAACTAGTCTAGTTATGTAAAATCTTTTTAAGGGATGTTTCTGGATCTACACACTAAACATTCTTTTGGTAAATTGTATCCTGTGTAGGACCTCCCTGGGCTATTCTAAAAACCATGTGTGACCCAGTATACCAGGTTCTTTGAGGCCCCTGGCATTACTGGCCCTGTTGTGGTCCTGCCACACCCCACCCCAGGAAAAGGAGCAGTGAAGGTGGGTGGGTCCTCCGGGTCTGCCTAAAAAGTCTGCAAGGAAGCAGCCAATCAGCCCTGCAAATAGGTGCCATTGCGTGGTGGTGTTGGCATTCCATGAGGAAGAACTTCAGCAGCCCTGAGGTAAGGGATTATGGAAGGGGCTATGTGGGAAGTGGCCCAGGGAATGCCCAGCAGCAGCAACGGAGTTAAAGGAAGCAGCAGGGGGCTGCTATTTGTAGGGTCCCTTGGTTGGGGCCTGGAGTAGTGGGTGGGCCCACATCTCCCCCCCCCCCCGCCTCCAACAGGGTGGCCTGAACCCCAAAGGGGAGAAGGCTTGTTTAGAGGCCCAAGTAAAGGGCAGGACTTAGTCTTCAGGGAGAAAGCCCTGTGGGGGGCTCTGCTCTATGTCAGGGCAGACATGGCCTTAAAGCTAGCCCAGAGGGGCCTGAGGCCTGAGTCAGAGACGGCTACAAGTGATAACGCGGGCACAGGGACAGGCCCTGTTGCACCTTTTACCCCAGAAGGGGTTCTTTCATGTGCCTTTAGGGTATGTGTGACTTGCCCGAAGGCTGAGCCACTGAAGACTGGCCTGACAAGGTGAATGCAGAGAGGGGTACCACAAGCAGAAAGGGAGGGAGCGTGGAGCTTCGCACCTGACGGGCAGGAGGTACTCAGGTCACACAGTGTAAATATAATAGAGCTGCAGTATGATTCTAGTTATTTGTATTAAAGGGTGTCTCTTCCTATTAGACATGTCAAGTCCACGCTTCCTCCTTTGATAGAGGGCTCTGGCAGATTTTTGAAGGAACAGAACAAGATGCCTCATTAGGTGATCACTGGGCATCTCCTCACCACTCAGCTGGTGGCAGGAAAGCCTTCAGGTGAAGTCAAAGCTGTGGTTGATACCTCTGGTTATGTCTTCCAAGATGCCAAAGTCCTTCAGTGATCAGAGACATGAGAATCTGATCTTCCTTTGTATTTCAATCTATAAAACAAGCAGGCAAAAGAGCCATTCTTTGAATATCACTAAAGGAGCAATAAACTGTAAATAATGTTATGAGATGTAGCAACAAAGATCAAATATTAACTTTTCGGATTCCTTCCCCCCTCCCCCCATTAATGGCCATAAAACAAGTGTTTGTGTTAGGGCACAAAGGGTAGGAACAAGACATTTATTTTCTAAAACTGTTACTAACAGATATCAGTCCATGTGTAGGAATCCTGGTGTTTATCTAGATATTTTAATAAATAGTAGTGGAAAAATTATGACTCTGACCTTGCTGTCATTTTTTACTATTACTTTTAAAACAAAAGGCTGACTGAACTGCAGGTTTGAAATGGCTCCGAGGGCTGTGTTCATTTTTCTGTCAATAAGTTAGCTCTCGCTAATAAAGATTCTGGTAATACTCCTCTGGAATCTTTTTCTACAGGTCAAATAGAAATAATATAGAACAAACCAGCCCATACAGACCTCAATGAATGATGACAAAGAAAGAGTAAGTTAGCCAGGACCACAATCACTCAAGGTCTTATGTAAGTAAACATTTTAAATCAGTACAAAATCTTATAGGCAGTAACCTTTTGCAGGTGTGATTCACAGGAGGAGAAGGCTGAACACGTGCTAGGAAGTGACTGGTTACCGTATTTGAATGAAGAACTGAATCCGCTGTTGGAAGAACAGGGAATTAGTCAGTCTCTTGCCATAAAGGAAAAGTGCTTCCTAATTTCATTGAATGTTTCATATCTGAAGCGTCTGAGTCCTTTGAGCTTAGGGTGACCAGATGTCCCAATTTTACAGAGAAAATCCTGATATTCAGGGTTTTTTCTTATCTAGGCGCCTATCACCCCCCACTCCATGTCCCAATTTTTTCATAGGTGCTATCTGGTCACCCTGTTTGAGCTATAATCATGCCTGGGTGGGGAGTTATCATCCCTGTATCAGTTTTCTGCGTGACACAACCAGCCTTCGTATCTTCCCTACCAGGAACCCACAATGAACTTTTATGTTTACAAAGCGATACACGGCCTGTGTTGTTACGGAAGATACATGAAATGTGTGAAAGGAGAAAGCCACGTGGTGGCAGCAGCACCCAGAAATCCGTCCTGCTACAGTTTGCTGCTGAAGGAGGGCACGTAGTACACAAAACGCTCTGGAACCTAAATTTTAATGAAAATAGTTATCATGAGCAAACTAAATGTTACTACCAGTAGAGGGAACTGCTTCTCATAGCTGTCAGGATGGCCGAGCGGTCTAAGGCGCTGCGTTCAGGTCGCAGTCTCCCCTGGAGGCGTGGGTTCGAATCCCACTTCTGACAATAGCTAATTTTTTTCTTTTAAATTTACTTTAGGAAGCAATACTCTCAATTTATTCTAAGTTTTTAAATTTACTTTATGAAGCAATAATCTCAATTTATTCTAAGGATTCAAATGTTTTGAATATGAAAATCTGTCCCTCTAGAAATTAGATTTAATATTTTCCTCCAAATTCACAGGGCCTTGATTCTTTTAAATCTGCAAATCAGGAGTCTTGGCTGAAGAGGCGTAGTTGATGGCAAAATAAGAAAAGCTGAAAAAGAGACCAATCTTCTCTACCTCTTAACTGTTCAGTCACTCTGAGCCAAGCAAGTGAGGTAGGATTTTAGGTTTCCCTAGCTCTCTGTGTACAACAGTAAAACCGGTACCCATGACCAATGGCCAATAATGATGTCGCAGCACCACAGCTGAGCCACTAACATAGACAGTGTTCATGTATTTTCTTCCACCAGTGACTCGGGCAAATCTGCTGATTGCCTGCGCTGGCATTTGTACCCATGGCAGCAATGATACAGCTGCTGAAACAGGGGGTCTCATTTTGCAAGTGTAGATGAAGCCAGGGGGATCACATGGAGAAAGGTGTCTCTGCGGGTTTGTCTACCCAGCAGTCAGGTAGAATAAGGTGCAGGAAGTATACCCAGTTAGCTTTGAGCAAAGCTAGCTCAAGTAACAGTCACAGGGTAATGTGCCAAATGCGGAGGGTGAAAGGGGAGATGATGTGATTTCTGCACTAAGGTGGGAAAGCAGGCTGTGGGAGAGTAAGACCTTTTATATTGTGGAGAGAGGCGCTTCAAAGCAGTGGTAGCTCTAGTCTGCAATAGGTGAGGAGAGTGGGATCAGGGAGGGTGGCATGCAGCTATGGCTATTCAAAACCCCAGTAGTGCTCTTTGCAAGATTCTGGGGGAAGGTTATTGGATAATACCTCACCTGCTGCAGGCTTAAAGGGACGGGAACATTGGGGCTGGTTGTTAAATTAAATGCAGTTATCAATAAGGCGTGACATCATGAGAGATGAGGATGTTCTCACTCAGTTTGTCTTTGTGAATTGTGGGCTCAAGAATCTGAGCATTTTTTACTCAACATAAGAATGGCCATCCTGGATTAGACCAATGGTCCAGCTAGCCCAGCATCCTGTCTTCCAACAATGGCTGGTGCCAGATGCTTCAAAGGGAGTGAACAGAGCAGGACAATTTTTCAAGTGGTCCATCCCTTGTCATCCACACCCAGCTTCTGGCAGTCAGGGGGACGCCCAGACCATGGCCCCTGACTACCTTGGCTAATAGCCAGTGGTGGACCTGTCCTCTATGACCTTATCTAATTCTTCTTTGATCCCAGTTATGCCTTCGACTTCACAACATCCTCTGGCAATGCGTCCCATAGGTTAACTATGTGTTGTGTGATGAAATACTTCCTTATGTAAGCTTTAAACATACTGCATATTAATTTCAGCGGGTGGCCCTTGGTTCTTGTGTGGTGCGAAGTGGAAAATGACACGTCCTTATTCACTTTCCCGATCCCATTCATGATTTAATAAAGTGATGGAAAATCACCAGCAGACACCATCAGACTCCAGGCACCAATTCCTGGAACAGCATTGTCCTCTTGAAAGCTGCACACTCAAACAGTTTGCTAAGGTGGTCTGTGTGTGGTGTAAATAATACCAATGCTGTGGGTTTGAGCCTGCATAGGTCACAGCTTTACATTTGTGTCATCTCTTTACAGCAAGAATGAAAATATCCTTTGCTTTTTATTTTGGAAAGGCACTGAATGTCTCCTCCTAGGGACTGATGCTCACAATCATAGCTTCACCTGCCATTTCTTTCTCACCTTATCATTTATGCTGTTGCTATAGCCTGCTTGTGCGGGAGCCTAAAATTCACCTCTGCTGCAGCCTCAAGGACAAAACAAACCTTTGGCTAGGAATCTTACAGGTAGTGGAACCCAGGGGCTTTATCTCGGTAACATTTGGCAGGGAGACAAATGATCTTCAAGGAGTGAAAAAATTCTTCAGTATCTTGGACTCTGGTTGTAACTTAAGGTTTGTTTGTGTGGCAGGTAGAAACACCTGATCTTCCTAGCCAGGGCCTGCCCTATAAATGCCCAGTAAAGCAGCTCACGGATGTTACTTTGCCTCTACTGTTGAGTACAGCGGGCTGTGAGTGGAGCAATTTTCACAGACAGGGATGGGCCTTGCCTCTGTGCATCTTTCCACGCATTTGCGAACAAGAGGAAATGAGAGGCAAAGAAAATACAAGCAATGGCATTGGAGCATAGGATTTTCAGTTTATTAGGCAGGTATGTGAACCAGCTAAGCCACAGCACCTAATGCTAATTATATAGTTAGTGAATTTCTTGGACTCAACAGCCTTTACCCTTTTGGACCCTGGAATTAACAGAGTTTTACATGTAGCTCTTGTGTTTCCCCCTCAGCAACTCATCATTCTACTTATACAAAATTCCACCAGTAATAATTTTAGCAAATGTCATTTCTGTCCCTCGAGTTGAGACGAGGGACAGGCAGGGGTTTTAAACTCCGAATCTGGGAGGAAGCTGCGGTGGTTGCTGTAAATCAATCAAAAGGGGGGGAAAAAGTGAAAATTTTAATGGGGAAAAATCAGACGAAGAAATCAGGCTAGCAGCTGCCCTAGGGCAGAAAAGGGTGAATCTGAGAAGATGTACTTTCTACACTGTGTATCTGTGTTAGCACCTTGGAATTCCTGACGAAGCTCAGCTCTACCTTCAGAATCTATTATAAAGTCTCACGTTCTTCATTTTGCTTTCCATTGAATTTCTGGGCTTCCCTTCTTGCTCTTTGGAGCGGTTAATGAACACAGTCTTCCCAACAGAACCTCTTGCCAGGACTCATCCTATAGTGTAATTTGCTGGTATCATGAATGATAAATATGTTGTGAGGATTTTGAGAAAGGCCTCTAGAATCGAGAACGGCTGCTTGCTTCTGCATCAGGGAAATACATCTATAGGTAGCAAAAATTAGATTAACAACTGAAAACATTGCGTAGTCGGCAGGATTCGAACCTGCGCGGGGAAACCCCAATGGATTTCTAGTCCATCGCCTTAACCACTCGGCCACGACTACTTAATGGAAGAGGGTTAATTGCTTTTTTTGAGCGGGTTAATTGCTGCCTTCCAGCAGGCAATCACAGAGCTACATTCTTTGAGCGTTCTTTAGTCTCATCCTCAGGCCGCATTACCCCATGAATATTAGCAGCCTTGCATCCTAAACACCCTTCCCTAAAATTCTCTCTCAAACGCGTACAACAGAGCAAGACCCATCTCCCCGTGTCACCCACTGGCAGTGTCCCCGCCAGGACTGCTGGTAGCTGTGCGACCTGCGCTCACTCACTCAGTGTGTGTCGGTTCACTGACTTCTTCAGCAAGGGGCCCTCCAAAGGACCATTCAAACAGCTGGCGTGGGATTAAATGGCCCAGAGAAGCCCCGCCTACTGGCACCCCCTCCTGTCTTTGCTCGCAGGCGATGTGCCAGCTGCAATTTGGCGGCGCTGAGCTACCAACGTGCGAATGCTGCTTTCGCCCCGGCGGGCGAGTTTGGTCGGTTCGCTCACGGCTCGGCTGACGCCAGAATCGGGGACTGCGGCGCTGTAAGGCCCGTAGCTTTTGCTCTTCTCTCGCTCGCCCTTTGTCTTCCGCAACTAGCGAAGGCCCGTCCTTCGCTCTACTTTGGGGCGGGGCCGGAACGACACGGGACACGCGGGGAAGAGAAGAGCGGCCCAGCCGGGGTGTTGTGACAGAATCTGTGACCCGTCAGATTTTGTTACCGGTCTCGGTTTCTGGCACGTGAGATGCCAGATAAACAAACCTGACAAGATCTGTGACCCTCTCACAGAACAGTCACAGTGTCTGTCCCCTCTCTGTTTCTGGCAGGGTAAGATGCCGGATAAGCAAACCAGACAAAAACTGTGACCCCCCCACAGTACAGTCAGTTTCTGTCCCCTCCCTGTTTCTGGCACACAAAGTGTCTGATGCCAAAACCAGACAAAACTTGTGACCCCCCCCCAAGTACAGTCACATTTTCTGTCCAGAGGATGAAACCAGACAATATCTGTGACCCCCCCCAGTACAGTCACATTTTCTGTCCCCTCTCTGCTTCTGGCAGCTATAATGCCAGATGATGAAACCTGACAAAATCTGTGACCCCTTGCACAGTCACAGTTCCTGTCCGGAGGATGAAACTAGAGAAAACTTGTGACTCCCCCACTGTACAGTCACATTTTCTGTCCAGAGGAGGAAACCAGACAAAACCTGTGACCCCCGCCCCACAGTACAGTCACCTTTTCTGTCCGGAGGAGGAAACCAGACAAAATCTGTGACCCCCCCCACAGTACAGTCACAGTTTCTGTCCCCTCTCTGTTTCTGGCAGCTATAATGCCAGATGATGAAACCTGACAAAATCTGTGACCCTCCACTGTACAACCATAGTTTCTGTCTGGAGGATGAAACCAGACAAAACCTGTGACCCCCCACAGTACAGTCACAGTTTCTGTCTGGTCTCTGTTTCTGGCAGGCAAGATGCCGGATAAGCAAACCTGACAAAATCTGTGACCCCCCCATTGTACAGCCACAATTTCTGGTCAGATGATGGAACCTGACATAATCTGTGACCCCCCCACAGTACAGCCACAGATTCTGTCCAGAGGATGAAACCAGACAAAACCTGTGAAACGCCCACACACACACACACAAAGTACAGTCACACTTTTTGTCCGAAGAATGAAACTAGAAAAAACCTGTGACCCTCTCACAGTAGAGTCACAGTTTCTGTCCAGTCTCTGTTTCTGGCAGGTAAGATGCCAGACGATGAAACCTGACAAAATCTGTGACCCCCCCATTGTACAGCCACAGTTTCTGGTCAGATGATGGAACCTGACAAAATCTGTGACACCCCCACAGTACAGCCACAGATTCTGTCTGCAGGATGAAACCAGACAAAACCTGTGAACCCCCCCACAGTACAGTCACGGTTTCTGTCCAGAGGATGAAACTAGAGAACACTTGTGACCCCCCACAGTACAGTCACAATTTCTGTCCCCTTATGTTTAATATGTTAATATGTTTCTGGCACATATTAATGCTGACGGCATCTGTCTGTCAAAATTTCATACCTCTCACCTTTCACATCCTATGGTCCAGGGGTAACAAAGTTGGGCAGATGTATGTCTTCATCAAAATATGCTACCTAACTCCACTGGACTTTGAGCAGAAACTCTTCCTGCTTCTGATATACTTTTCCAATTTTTTCCTTTGTTATTTTTTAGTTTACCTGTTTTTCAGATTCCTATTTCTCCTTCCCAATTCTATTTTTACAACTCACTTCCCACCATTTAAATTCCTTTTGATTTTCCTACATGTGATTTCAGTTCTTTTGCTACTGTGTGACTTCTCCTATTTATTTGTATGTATTTTAATTAGTGGTATGTATTTATTTTGATCCTCTATTCTGGTCATTAAAAAAGTTCCCATGTACTGTTCACATATTTCACTTTCACTACTCTACCTTTTATTTTCGCCT
>ML675610.1:490149-511762 GCA_007922155.1 Mesoclemmys tuberculata
GGTCACAGATTCTGTGTAAACACGTGGGGCACTTCGCCAACCCCGGGTGCCAGCGGCGCGGGGGCGGGGGGAAGCCGAGCCGCGTGACCCCCTCCTCCCCCCGCCGCAGCGCAGCCTTCCCGCGCCTTGCACCACCCGTCCCCAGGCCGCTCTCGCTGCTGGGCGCGAGCGCCTCGCTGCGGGTGTAGCCCCGTCCCCGCGCGGGCGCTGGCGGCCCTGCCTGTCCCGGGGGGGGCAGCGCGAGCCCGGCCCGGCCCCCCGGAGAGCGAGGTCAGAAGGGCAGCGCTTTCACTCGTCCCTCTGCTCCCTCTCCGCCTGGGGTTAGCCACAGCGCCCAGGTGCCCGCGCGGGACGTTCGTCTCTTCCTCACGGTTGTCCCAGCCGCTCCCCACAGGTAGCGCGTTCAGAGCCCTGGAAGTAAAAGGGCTAATGCCGCGGGAGGAAAAGAGATGGCCCGTACGGGGATCGAACCCGCGACCTTGGCGTTATTAGCACCACGCTCTAACCAACTGAGCTAACCGGCCACAATGAAAAGATCAGTTATGCATTCCGCTGTCAAGAGAACTGTGCTGTTCCTGGCGCACTTCTCTGGCAATGGCTGCTGAGGCCAAGGCCACCGTGCTGCTGCCTGGGATGTTTAATGCTATCACTTCATTCCGTTAAAGCAGTTTAGTTAATCCTGTTGAAGACACAGTTTTGAAGGACGAAACAAACCGCCACACAAATCAGGAGAGAACAATTCATGAAAGCATTATGGGGGTGACTCCAGAGAGTAGGGGGACAATCGCTCAGCCCTTCTGAACTCCCATTTTCAGCTGATTTTAAATTTCCTTTCTTTTTAAAAATACATTCATATGGACTTCAAACCACACATCAGTTATGCAATAATCGCCTTCAAAGTGCTTCTGGCTGGCTACTCTCTGAAATTCCTTTAAAATAATTAGAATCCTGTAGCATTTTTGCAGGCACAAACTGTCATGGACTGCAACCCACTTCATCAGATGCATGAAGTCTGATGAAGTGGGTTGCAGCTCACAAAAGCTTATGCCCTCAGAAATTTGTTAGTCTTTACAGTGCTACAGGACTCATTGTTTTTGCTGTATACAGACTAACACAGTGTGGTAAATCAAGTCCCTTCTGGGTCTCCACAGCCAGGCACAGTCTCTTCTAGCCGGGGGGAGTCTGGGTTGATTCCACCCCTAGCACCTCCAGAGGAGGGTGGGTAGTCCCAGTCCGTGTATCTGCCCTCAGGCCCAGGGAGGTACCTCTCTGTGGGCCCCTCCAGGGTATGTGGTAGAGCCTTGGAGGCTCAGGGGGCCACCAGTCCTTCCTGCAGGCTGGGATCCAAGTCTCTCCTGCTTTGCCTTTCCCCACTGTCAGGGAAAACCACTACTGCCAGTCCCAGATGATCCTCCCCTGACCCCAACTTCCTATCCTCTTCCCAGTCTTTAAGGAAGAAGGGTTTAAATACACCTGGGTTACGCCCTTAATTGGGTCCAGGTGCCTCCAATTGACCTGGAGTAACCTTTCCCTTGTCTGCAGGGAAAAGGGCTTTCAGCATCCTAGAGCTCACATATTGGCCCTGGCATACCCTCCTGTAGCCATCTGGCCTGACTTTACCACAACAGCTACCGTTCTGGAACTTAAAAATAATGAAACGGCATTACAATGTGAGCCCATGGTACTGATTCCATGCAAGCGTGCCAGAGCTAGCACAGCTTTCCTAGCAGCAGATTCCAAGTGTCAGTATAACCTGTAAGACATGCCAGCTCTAGTGATGGCAAGGGGCTAAACGCATGTGCCACAAGACCCTTTGTCACCTAAGACGCCTGGCAGCAAAAGCAGACTTGAGGAGGAGGAGGAGCCATTTAGCTGCAGCAGAGAAGTGAAAGCTTTTTTTTATACTGGAATCTTACAGTTCAGACTTCTGACTTCCTCCTTCAGCACCACCAGCATCAGTGTCAATCTCACATAGACATTAATGGAAAATCCCACTTCTCCTAGCAGGGCCTTTTGTGGAACTGGTAGTTTTAAACTCTCCTTTTTCCCCCTCTGTGTTACAGAACATAGATCCCTTGCTACAGATCCCTACTTAATATATTCAGAACCCTGAGCACATACAAAATGTATTCCCGCAACTGAGAGACAAAAAAAGTCTGTTGAGATCTACATACCCACCCCACTACATCAAGGGCTAGCTCTGATTTTATAATGCTTAGCACTCTATATTCTGAATGCCGTACCCTAAGCTCAAATTAAAGTTACAACATGGCTTCTTAGTGTTCAACCTCCTGAACGACATTTAATGCCTTGGCTTTCTTGAATCCAATGACAAAGAACAGCATCACTCTGTGACATGAGACAAAGGGGTTTGATTCCCCCATTGGGAAGACAGTGCCTTCTGAAAGGAGAAAAGCAATGCCTTACCCCACATTGCTTGGTAGAGGACAATCAATAGGTGAAATCCATGCAAAGAAGAGTGATGGGGAAGAGGAGCAGGAATGCTTCCTGGATGCCAATGTCAAGATCCAGCTTCTCACATCCTGGAAACTGTTGTGTTGACAAGGTCCAGCAGCTGGGCCTTGAATGGAAGGACCTACGGGACAGAAGAATAGTGCGTCCTCCAAGAGGAGCCTTGGCTGAGCTTGTGAGGGCGTGATTTTGAGGAGCGTCTGACGTGCCAAAGGCGGAGGGTAAAAATAAACGTTTATCAGAGGAATAAGGTACTGAGAAGAGTAGCCCGTCACTGAGGGTGAGGTCCCTGCAAGGTGTTGCGTGGAGCTATGCAGGCCACAATGGCGGCCTGCTGGGCAAGCGCATGTGAGGAAGAAGAGGGTCTTTCCCAGGGCTGTTGCTGCAGCCAAAGCCTTTTGGAAAAAGAAGAGAGCACAGGGTGTGGCTGCTCAGTGCAGAATGTGGTGTAGTGTAAATGATCCATGGCTGGTGTTTTCGGGCAGTCCACAGAAATACCCCAGGGCCCTTTCCTCGTTAGTATAGTGGTGAGTATCCCCGCCTGTCACGCGGGAGACCGGGGTTCGATTCCCCGACGGGGAGGCTGTCCCTTTTGAATAGGGAAAAAAACACCTTGCCACACGTTGTTCATCTTCTTATTTTAGGGCGATTTTGCACCCTGCCAGTTTGTTGGGCAGCTCCAGAGAAACAACGTCCCTGCAAGGCCCCCCTTGATTTCTTCCTGACCCTGGCCCTACTGTCTAGCTTGCCCTAGAGAAAGCCTCTCCACCGCCTTTCACCTCAAAGCCTACAATCAAACCAGGCTCTCGCTCAGCACGGTGAGTCTTGTTTCAGACATGCAAAGGGAAATACTGTGTCTCGGGCTGAGGACAATCGCCAAGCCAAAAGGGGCTGGAGGCTGATCAAGGGGCAAGGGAGGGAGAAAGGGAGACAGGAAGCGCGGTTGCTTGGTGTCTTCTTCCCTTTTGTTATGACTCCAACTGTGACACTATTGGGGTGACTTGAGAAAGACCTGTGGTGTTAGGGGAAGTAGTGCTGCCCCCCCCCCCCCGAAAGCACAAAGGTGAGCACTCTTCACTGAGCAGCCGGGGAGCTGGGTCACCTATCCCAGTGGCTGGCCGTGATCGTATAGTGGTTAGTACTCTGCGTTGTGGTCGCAGGAACCTCGGTTCGAATCCGAGTCACGGCATGAGGTTTTGGTGCAGGTCTCCTAAAGTGTGCCTGGTAGCTCCGCTAACAAACAGACCCATGAGCTGATGCTGGCTTTAGGCTTCGTGAATGGGTGAAATCCCTGTGAAGAAGAGTAATTGGGAAGAGGGGCAGGAATGCTTCCTGGATGCCAACGTCAAGATCCAGCTTCTCACATCCTGGAAACCGCTGTATTGACAAGGTCCAGCCACTGTGCGTTGAAAGGAAGGACCTGCAGGACGGAAGAGTAGCTGCGTCCTTCAAAAGGAGCCTTGGCTGCGCTTGTGAGGGTGTGATTTTGAGAAGTATCTGACGTGCCGAAGGGGGAGGGTAAAAATAAACGTTTGTCAGAGGAATCAGGTGTTGAGCAGATCAGCCCATCGCTGAGGGCCAGGTCCCCATAAGGTGTTGCGAGGAGGTGCGATGGCCGCAAAGGCGGTGTGCTGGGCAAGCACCTGTGAGGAAAGAGGGGGGCTTTCCCAGTGTGTTGCTGCCGCCAAAGCCTTTTGGAAAAAGCAGAGAACAGTGGCTCTCTTAGCACAGACCCCTTTCAGAGAAAGGAACAGCGATCATACCTTTATCCAGACTTTCTAGTGAAGAACGACGTAGCAAAGCAATGAAACAGCAACACAAGCCAGGAATCAACAGCTGTAGGAAGAGCAGGGTCGACTGCCTGAGACTTCAGCCTCCTTGTGCCAGCAGCATCGCCAGCTCTTTCCTGTTTTTTACAAGTGACATGCTTTTGACAGGGCCTGTGATGATGCTGGCAGACATTCCAGGCCTCTAGCAAATGGGAGCTTTCTGACTGGCTGACAACCCCATCCATGGGCCTCTCTCCTGGATCTGAGCAACCAATCAGGGCTGTTATAAGAAGATCGTTCACAGCCTCCTTCTCCGCAGGGTCACACTTTTGCTGCTTTAAAGTAAGTAGGTGGGGCAGTATAGCTTCTACTAGGAGGGTGCACATTTTTAGCTAGTGTAGGTAGAACTATTTGCACAAACCAGGGGCTCCTTGCACCCCCCAAGCTCCCTGTGTGCCACTCTCTCTCGCTGCAGCAGCCTCCTTGGAAGTAGCTGAGTGGGATGAAGAATGACTGAATCTGCCCACTCAGTCTGAGAAGCAGGAAAGGGGATCCTGGTGCAACCCCCTCCCCCAGCCTGGGAGAAGGGGGTGCAGTTTCCCAGGAGGAGCAAAGGTGAGGCCAGGAGTGCTGGGGCTGAATGGGGCCTGAACTGGGCAGAATTAATTGCTGGGCACAGGGTGGACAGATGTGGGGGTGAGAGCTCCTGCAGAAGGGGATGGCTCTTTCCATACTTAAGGCTGGACTGGGCCATTAGCAGCATGGTTTTTGTCCCCTATAATTTCACATTAACATCTCCTGCACAGTGATGTCAGAAAAGAACTCACCACCACCAGCTCCCCACTAAGGATCCCTAAACTGGACAGTGGAAATGTCCAAGGTTCTCCCTTTTGCTAAAGCTTCCTAATTTTGGGACAGGGGAAATTGTATCTCAAAAAGAAATTGGCCCAGAAACTCAACCTTTAGTTTTCTGTGAAGGATGGGGCCTTGAATAAGCTCTGGGAAGCGTGATGGCTGCCTGTGGAGTTTTCATACAAAAGAATGACTATGTAAGGGCCACAGAGCAAAGCTACCAGTTCCCCAGGCAGAGTGCAGGGAGACTCTTGAATGCTTTTAGGAAGTGGAAAGAGTAGATCTTAGCGGTAGCTCAGGGTTTATCTGTGTGTCAGGGACAAGTGCTTGAAAGGTCTGAGCTGAAGAGAAACCCATGGAAGTTGCTTTGCCCCTAACGTTGACTCTTGCAGGCACAGAGTCGGACGCATGGCATGAGTTTCATCTGGAATGGCTGAGCCTTGAGCCCAAGTTTCTAGAGGGCAATAAAATTTCCCAAGAGAAATGAGCAGAGGCAGCACTCAGATTCAAACCAGAATCTCCTGTTTACTAAGCAGCGGCTTTTACCAGCCAGACCCTCTGACCTGCTATTCCATAGTAAATGCTGCAAACCCCGGCTGTCATTACTGAATGTTGTTAGTTGCTGTTCAAAAACTGAGGCATTGAGTTTTCACTATACTTAGTGCAAAGTCTCACTGATAACACCCCACACCAGCATCAACCCCGGTGCAGGGTCACAACAGTCAGGAACATTAAGATCAGTGGATGGAGAGGACTGAGCTTGTAGATGCTTCAAACACAAAAAAACCCCTGAACTTCATATAGGGAAAAGTCAGCTAATGAAATCATCTTGTCCCAGAGCTGAAGGGGAGAATGTGGGACAGATCTGCCAGTCTCCTTGTGGTGCCCCCCAGGCTCAGGAAACCCCCATCCAACATCCTTGACTTCGTTTCTGCCTCAGTTGCTGTGCTTCCCCGCCACCCCTTATGGCAATTAGATAGCATAATCTTCCCTGCGGAGCCTCCACCTAGAATGGGCATCTTATAGCAGAGTGATTTGCTCAAGCACTAGTTATGAAAAATCAGGCCTTCCTTCCTTCACAGCATCAGTCAATATGTAGCAAATCCTATACTTTTTTTTTTTTGCGCTAACCCTCAAGTCTTCAAAAAATGAGTCAGAGGCCAAATATCAGGAGTGGCATAAAATCACAGTAGTTGGGTTCTTTTTATTGGCGTTCTGGATTCTCAGCCTTAGAAGTATTACACTACGTTCATGGTTTCAGGCTTTTCTCTGGAAACAGGAAGCTGAGATTCTCCTGTAATCAGTTGCCCCTGAGAGCCAGCGCTTTAAGAAAACCACCAAATATCATACAATTGATGATAAAACTGCAAGGGCTAGTATTATTATACAGAGAACTGTTTGTGCTTAGCACAGCACTCTCACTCCTATTTGTGACTAGGATTAGAGTAGATTGTTTAGTACACTAATCAGTGACTGTGATTTATTTTAATTACGTCCATAATTTTTGCTTTCACCATGAGAAAACAGTGACACCAAAACATCTGCAGCCCTTGCCACTGTATTCAGTTTCACAGTAGTGCTAAATGACTAGTGAAATAGCGAACAGAAGAAAGCAGCAAACACCATTCTGCCAAAACAAACAGGGCACATTTTTCAGATTTTGGTTTCTAAAAACATGTTAAAAAATGGCTTGATATTCAGATTCTGAGCACATTTGAAAGTCAGTCCGCTTGGAGCTTGTCCATGCACAGAAGATCCATTGGTTTAACTTACCTGGTTTACAAACTAATTCAGTTAAACTAGTGGAAGTCTCTGTGTGGACGCGCATATCTGTTTACACCTGGTTTAAGTTGGGTCCGTGCTAATTAAGCTACTATAAACCAGATTGAAATAAAATGTAAGAGTGCCACACAACGCTACACTGGTTTAACTATTAGATCTTCAGTTATATTGGTACAGCTTTGTGTTTAGACCAGGCCACCGTACACACCTGGACATGGAAGGGGTGAGATTCTACCACACTGTTTCATTCTGAGTAGTACTTTACTCCTCAAGTAGTCCCACTGATATGAATAGAGTTGCTTAAGGAGCACAGTATCATTCCACATGAGCAAGGGGAGGTTGACTATGTCTTGGATTTCAGCACTTTAGGCACCCACATTGAACAACGTTGGCCATTCTTGTGAGTGTGCAGCGCAGTACATCACAACTTCCCTTCTACAGTAAGCGCTCTCTCCAGTCTTTGCCAGCACCCCCTAAAGGCCTCACAGTTCACGAAGAAAGCTTTTTCTCAGAAGTACATTAATACAAATAAAACAAGTGGATAGATGGATTTCCCCCTCTTTTGAGTCTGCACTTTGCTTAAACATACCTTTTTGCTCTATTTTAGCGGAAAGGTGAATTTTAATACCTTAGAGGATTTTTGATCTACAAAGCACATTGATAAAACGCTTTTTACATTGTCGTCTTGATAGCTGGGATATGATTAAAGCAGAAAGACCTTCCTTAAAATGTATAGCTTCCCTATTTTATCTGTGCAGTCTGTCTTTAATTTTTCTCTGCTTGGAAGGTCCGAGTAAAGACAAAGGAACAATGCAGCTTCCTTAGTTGGCTCAGAGTCAAAGGTTTCCTACTTGCTTTCAGTAGATTTTCATCATGGTTTTTAAAGCAACCCCCCCATGGACTTACATGTATCGAGTACATTTTTAGGAACTTAGGAACAGATTTTAAGAAGTATTTGGGTGCCCAATCCAATTTGGTGCCTAAGTCCCATTGAAGTCAATGGGAGTTAGTCACCAAAACACCTTTAAAAATCTGGCCTTTCGTGAAAAATAATTGTGAAATAAAGTATTTGAAACTGGATTTTAAAAGAGGTTTAATACGCACCAGAAGAGAGAGACTCATTTAACTCTGAAACAAATAAGAACATTATTTTTAAAATATTAACATTTCCTGTGAATTTCGTAACAGCAAGCAGTGTAATTTAGGGCACAATTCCCCTTTAGCTAGGAAAACACTAACCCCTTATGGGAACATTTCACAGTATTTTATACCATTGTATGTTTAGAGAATTTGAGACAGTTACTGAACATATTAGTTGATCCCACGGATATCTCACATACCCTCCAAACATCAGACAGATAAAAGTGTGTCAGCTAGTAAAACACTTCAACATGCAAAGCGTGACAAGCTGACAACATTTTTAAGGCACATGAAAGGAATATAAATCCAGACACTGAACTGCCACACAATAGCAGTTTGAGGGAGCCAGGTGGTAAGAGTTCATATAGTTTGCTTATAGCTGAGTATTTCCCTCAAGCTGTTCATCAGTGCACCCAGTCTTTGGGATTGCGCAGGACCGCTAGGATTTCAGCTTCTCTGGACTTCTCTGGCGGCGTGTGCATGTATTCCCACCTGCACAACACCAAGAGGGAATAAAGCTATTAGTGTCTGGCTGGCTGGATACTATTTGCCCAAAGCTGTGTTCTGATTGGATTTGGATTGCTGGGCCTTTCTGTGAATGCCACAGCCACACACAACGGAAACCTCCTCTTAAATTAGGAATATATATTCTTACCCGCATTATATTCAACGTATCAGGGGAAAAAAAACCAAAAAACTTAGGTTTCAACTTCCTTCTTGCCCCAATGCACCAAACTGCAACAAGGTGTCCTTTCAGCCACTGCTTAGCTCCTTTCACTGTCTAATGTCAAAGCTAAAGGAGCTCTGCAATAATCCAAGGTTGATTTCTATTTTCAAAATAAAAGGTAAAATTGTCCACTGAGCAACAAGCTCTTGCTGAAATGGCAGGGAACCATAAAAAGTACAGGGGACAGTGGAGAAAAAAAGTTAAAAATATTCCAAGCAGTAGAGAGTATTTAACCTTTTCCATTTTCTCATTCTTTTACTAGAGCTACTTTTCAGGTAGCAAAGGGAAGCAGTGTTTGAGTACTTCAGCAGATACCAACATGTTGCTGGGATGGACTGGTTGTATTACAACCACAGGATTGGAAAGTGATATAGGTGAGAAATGATCTGCAGGTATGTGTCAATACATTCCTTCTGCTGATACCTGGCCAAGGCTGGACAGCAGGAAGGGAAACAAACAGTGATCTAGCATGTGAATAACATGCAATTTTTCCTTTACCTGGCAGTCAGTGGCAGAGACATAAGGATGCTTTCAATCCTGGATCCTGGTGTTGCAAGGCCAAATTTTGTACCTCTGTCATAAACAAGATTGAACTCCACATACCTGTGGGGGAATAATACAGATACAAAAGGGTTAGCACAAAAACAAGTTTACTGTCAGTTAAGTCGATGTTTTCAAGTAGCAAACAATGGTCAGCTTCAGTCTCCTTGGCCCAAGAGGACACCAGAAGAAAGAGTTTGGGACCAGCTGTTCTTGTGCAGGAATGAATACATGGCCTTGTCCCCCCATGAACAACAACAGGAAGTAGAGACTGTAACTGCAAAAACAGGAGTCACAAAATAAGAAGGGTAGCTTTCCAAATAAGTAAAATGAATTGACTGTCAACTCAAAGTGAACATCTACTCTGTTCTTGAACAACTCTTTGGGAAAATATTGGAAACAACCCAGCAAGCTAGAGATGCAGCTTACTACATAAATGCACAGGCAACGCACAACATGCAGTCCAGCTAAACTGTCAATGGGAACTCTTTACAGTTATAATCTGAAGCTATATTTACCTCCTAAATAAAATACAAGATGAAGGCAGTGTAATCTTTAGCAAGTCTCCAAATGAGGTTTTCTAATGAAACAACTACTTAATGAATTTATAGCCATCGTGTTCAGGGCAACCCCTCTGTCCAAAGGGGCTGAGTGCCCTTACAACACTGATCTTCCCAGCATGCAGCTCTTTACACAACTGGGGATGTTTTTCAAAGGAGCTCGTCCAGCTAGACTCCCTTTTGACTATTGTAAGGATCTGTGGTGGCCCCATCCTACAGGTAACATGGAAAGGATAAACAGTCTCCTGCTAGGAAAGACCTGCAGCTGCCAGCACTCATACAAGAATATGTAGAACAGTCAACTGCAGGGAATTATAAAATGCCCAGCATCCCAGAACTGTGGCAGAGAGATTTGGGAAAGGGAGCCTACATTGTCCAGCAACCCCCACCTCCCAGTTCTCCACTTCCTGCTCCCCACTGCCAAAACTTGTCTGAACTCTGTCCAGGCAAATCATTTGCCAGCCCCGCTGGGATCGTCCTACCGTAGTTGCTGGACCACCCCCGCCCCCCCGCTCAAAATTCCAAGCATTTCCCCCAAGAGTGGCTATAGATATATAGCTTGCACTTTTAATCATTTCATGATTTAAAAAAATAGGAATGAGGTCGCACCTGCCAGTGCAAAAGTGGATGCAACTCTCTTGTACAGAGTTAAGAAAGAAGGGAATTGAGATAAATGTTAATGGCAAGCATTCAAGATTGAACTTTTTGCAATCTATCGCCACCTAAATGCTAAAGCTTGGAGATGCTTGCTGAGGTATATGGTTTATTCCAGAAGTAGGAAGTCAGCATGCAAAGTGGGACACCTGAAGCACTGTTCTGGATCGGCTGTCTTTGGCACCTTTTTTTTGCCTCAGCCCCTCAAATGGGAGAATGGGACCCTGCACCGCACAGCACCTGCCCCACCGCTTTCGCTGTCTTGCTCCAGCATTTGCTGCATTGAAAAGAGCCCTTGCAATTCAGCAGTGGCTATCTTAACCACCAGACACTTTTAACAGAGGAATGGTGAGGGGAGGGGCTCCTAATTTTCCTGCAGATGAGTGAAGATAAGCTAGCTCAAGGGCCATCAGAAGGAGTCAGCAGTCTCACAGGGCCTTCCCTGCAACCTAATGAGAACACATTTCCCCGCAACCCTCCAGAGACTGCCACAACCGTTCTATGGGCCTGATCGTGCAATGCCTGCTCATGTGAGAAAAGTAAGTGGGATTGCTCATCTGAGTAAAGGCTGTTGGACAGGGACTAAACTCAAAGGCAGTCTTATTCTTTTCTATGACTTCTTCTATTTTCCTTTACTGGCTCGTTCACTTTCTTTGACGAAAGAGAGGAAGCCAGTCAAGAAATAGCAACACATGCTTTGAGTAAAAGGGGCAGCTACCCAAGGTTATTTTTCACCATGTGGAAGGAAGCACCACAGCAATTAATAATAGCATTGCATCTGAAATTTACAGGGGATTCTCAGTCCCTTCAAATTTCTTATGCTACAGAGAATTTCTAAATTGACACAGGAGTTTTGCCAAAGCCAGGTTGGCAAATTCAGTTCTGAAAGGAGTGCCATATATGCAGTAGCTCCATTTCACTATGTATCTAATAACAAAGAAGCCATCTGAAAGCCCAGTTCAATACTATGTTTCAAGAGACACCTTGCCTCACTAAATTTCACTACAATAAAGATGGACCTCCTAAAGTGAGGGAGAAATTAAAAAGGAAAGCTCTACATAAAGTAATCTATTGCTTTCCTGTTTGGTAAATAAGAATACAGTTGTCCCCAGGTATGCTCACTTTATTACAGAACATGAAAACACAAGCCTTGTACTAGTGAGGATGGCCAATTTCCTCTTAGTTTAAAGACCTTATGTTTTCCTAAGGAGTGTCATTGTTAGTGCTCAAGACTCTCTGAACTCTTAAGAGGTTCTGTCTGTATATTCTGACATCCTTGGAACTCTCAAGGCAAAAAACTTTATTCACAACGAAGAGTTCAATTTGTACTGGCAAACGGAGTATAGAATCCTACTTCTAAAACCAAGTGAGCCTGAACATGTTTAAAAAGCTGGAAAAAAAACCCTACGAAATGCCGCTGTACCAACTTAACTAGGATTTTCAGGGTCTGTTTTTAAAACATAACTTTGTGAATCTGCAAAGATTCAATATGGGAATGTTACAGGAGAGTTCTTAGAAGCTTTGCCAAACACATACAAGTTTCCTTCGTTTTGTGACGTAGTTTATATGTAAAAACAAATAATGTGACTAAGAGGAACCAGTCTCACTTTCTCCTCTTCCCTCACCCTACTGAGTGACATTTTATTTCTTCATTACTCACCTCCCTCTACGAAGCTGTTGCCATAACTTTTCCTCTGGTGTGAAGGAGTCATGAGAATGTTTCTTCACAATGGGAATGTAGCAAGGCACAATGGCGTTGGCACAACTCTGCACAAATTGAAATGCTTCTTCTTTTGAGGGAGAGTCCAGATCATCAAAGAATATACCCCCAATCCCTCTTCGCTCGCCACGGTGCTTTATGTAAAAGTAATCATCACACCTGGAAGAAGCAGCAACCAGATGTCAAGGGTAGTGCATGGAGTTCAGAGTAAAAATATCAAAAACCCAGACATTACACAGGTGAAATGCAGATGAAAGGCTAACTCCTGCAAGGTCCTGGATGCCCTCTTTGCCCACTGACTTAAATGAAAGCTGAAGGTGCTCAGCACCATGCAGGACGAGGCTCTACATTAGCTACCATTAAGGGTTAGATCATACTCTCGGTATAAAGAAAGATGATGCTGCTTATCTTGGAAAAAAAATTAGCTACTACACAGGTACACACAAGCAGAGCAGCAGAGTTTGAAATACGTGGCTATGTAGGCAAAAAGTCTTCAACGGTATAAGTCCACACCTTTCACCTTACCAAGGAAACTGTGCAAAGTCTTACCAAGGTGCATCTGACAGATCTCGGCAACCCGTGTTCCCAAAACTGTACAAAAATTGACATGTCATTTTGTGGGATTTTGCAAACAAATGTTTGCAACTTCACATTCTCCCTAAAAAATGTTTTCCTTTGCAATTCTGATGAAAGGTCATGTTTTTGCATCAAAACCATGTGGAAAGGCAGATGTGTTGGATGAGAAAAGCAAATTCATTCAAAAAACAAGGAGTGGCCCCCCTTTTTTTTTTGTGAAAGCTTGGATGATTCTAACCTTAGCAACATATGCCTATGACAGCAGGCCCATTTTCAAGCTTATGACAGAACGAGAAAGCCTTGATATCACAATGGCTGTGCATTTTGAGACAAAAAGAGGACAGCTTGACCCCCCCACTTTCCCTCTCCCTTGTTAAAGGGTTCCTCTGAAGAGATCCCATCTCTCCCTCAGTACTAAAATCTCATTAGTTCTGTCCACAATGGCTGTTCACAAGTAATAAAAACAAAAATGTGGGGCCATACATATACATAGGCAGCTGGTTTTAAATGAAGAAAAGGAGGTATTTCTTTACATTATGCACAATCAACCTGTGGAAGTCTTTGCCAGAGGATGTTGTGAAGGCCAAGACTATAACAGGGTTCAAAAAAGAACTAGATAAGTTCATGGAAGATAGGTCCATCAATGGCTATTAGCCAGGATAGGCAGGGATTGCTGTTTGCCAGAGGCTGGGAATGGCCAATGGGATGGAATACTTGATTCCCTGTTCTGTTCATTCCCTCTGAAGCATCTGGCATTGGCCACTGTCGGAAGACAGGATTCTGGGCTAGATGGACCATTGGTCCGACCCAGTATGGCTGTTCTATGTTCTTAAACTTAAGAGAGAAAGCAGTGGGACAGTATGTGAAACTCTCAACAGAAGAACACAGAGAATAAGCCTGATTAGAAACTTTAAAGTTAGGACAGAAATTAGCGCAGCGAGTATAAGTGCAAGCTTCTCTATCGGAGAAAGCTGGGTTCAGGGGCAGCATGCCTGTCCTCAGACAGCTGCTTCTTGCATCAGACATTGGTGTTGGGCTGTTTGCATAGGAAGTGATTCACCCTCCCCTCTTCGTGGGAGAGGAAGGAGTATATTCCTCCCTGAGGCTGCCTTCTGAGTAAAGAACAACGAAGACCATGCAGATTCCACTAAGATTCTCTTCTCCTCCCCCTGCACACATGCATGTCACTCGATAATGAGTAATGGTTGCACAATCTTGCTTGTGGATATTTGTCAACACTTTAAGCAGACTCAGCCACATTACTGGCTATCCCAAATGTCTGTAGCTTGTTTTAATAGCTCTCTCATCTAGTAAAGGAACTGTAACAACTTGCACAGAGAGCGGCTCTTGGATCAAGTTTTCTATGCAAGAGATTCCGCCAAGAGTAGATCATCATATTCTCATTAACTAGAGTGTCCTCTAGATACCAGCAAACATGAACTCTCCCTTCTGATTCCCACCCACTTTATCTCTCACATTCAGACAAAGGCTGGCATCTTACAAAAAGAAGTCACCCTTCCTCAGGACACCATCGCTTGTGACCGATAAGACACTGGAAGTAAAGCAACAAGCATTATGCTTTAGGACTGAAAGGCACCATCAGCTACGTCTTCCAAAGCAAGAGCGCATCAGTTTAAACCTATATCTTTAAGGGATGCACAGCTGAACTTTCAATGCATTTATCATTGAAAGCTGCAGCTGATCACAAAGAGAAAGCTCCCTTTGCATGCAACAAGGATGAGCCCTTTTCCCTCCTTGTCAAAAAAAGCCCTAGTTAATTCTGAGTAATATAATTTAGCCCAGTAATCAGCTGCTTTGTCTGACAGTGAAGACACTGGGGTTGGATTTTCAAAAGAGCATGAGTAGCCCAACTGATCCCACTGAAGTCAATGGGAGTTTTAGTACGGGTTTCAGTGGGAAGCAGAGTTAAACTACCTCCAAGTGCTTTTGACAACCGCACCCTAGGATCTTGCTTGAAGAGGAAGATGAATTGTTTTTATGATGGGCTAACAGGTATAAGATACCTGAGAGCAGAGAGATGAAAAGAGAAGAAAGTTCATTAGCTTGGACTATACAGAAAATGTTTCTCACCGGAGATTTCTGTGGAATAGCCTCTCAAGGAAAGGTGTGAATGCTCAATTGCTTTAAACATTCACAAAAGGGATTAACTGGACAAAGCACTTTTGGTCTGAAATCCTCCATTGGCAGGAATGGACAAGGTAAACCAGTAGGTCTTTTGCAGCTCTGAATGTCTAATATTAAGATTAGCATTATTTCATAGAAACTAGAAGAAAGTTGTGTGTGGTTTTGCTTTCTGATATTACTCCCCAACCCCTATACCTGTGTCTCCTGCTACTCTCCCCCATCTTTCCCTCCAAAGATACACAATTTTAAAAAATATGCTTGACTAGCATTGTGTTACGAGGACATACAGATGGTATTCTGACTAGGGTACAGGAATGAAGGCCTAGGTTTAATTCCTTAATATTTATAATGTGCTCTAAGATCCCCATATGGAAGGCAGTAGGCAACGTATTACATCAATGAAAGGCATTGTTATCAATAAATAAAGCAGCTGGCATTTTCAGTCATATAGAACTAGCAAAAATATTCCTAACTGTATTGGAGCCTGAGTTATATCATCTAAACGTTTGACAAGTTACATGTGTCAGACATTGTGCCATATTGTATGGTACTGATTATTAAGAGAGAGATTAGCAACAAGTGAAATTGTGAAAACAGAGCTGTTAAAAAACATATATTATTAGTGCAAACAATCCACATCGTAGAGAACTCTCTTTTCAATGAAGAGCCCATTGAAAAACAGTCTTGATTTTATAGCAGTCACTCCCATCAGAGGATCCACAGGTCTTTTCAGGATGTAGTAAGTTAACCCTTACCATTCATCTCACAAGGTCATTTATTATTTTCCTCAGTTTTACCACTGGGGAAAGCGAGATGCACAGACGTTAAGTTACTTGCCCAAAGTGATACAGAAGATCTGTGGCAGGGACAGAGATCTGTGGGCACAGAGCCACGCTGTAAAAAAAAAATAGGCTACTTTTTAATTGGGTGTATAAATGTAGATTTAGGAGCCCTATTTTGGACACTCATATTTTAAAGTTTTGTCCCATATGAATAATTAAGATTTCCAAGTGCTTTACATATATATCTGGCTAAGTGTTGCCCAGAAACACACTGGCAGCTCCAGCTGAGGTTCACCAGGAGTTGCTCATACATATCAAAGAGCAGAACATGTCCCTTATAAACCTTACTAATTATATATCATTCGCAGTAGATACTTCACTAAGATTCCCAATAGCTTTGTGAGGTGAGCTAATTGCCAACTTAAAGCAGCAGCATTAGCAAAGCCTGTTTTGTGATACCCTCTCCCTTCCACAGCCCCGCCCCCCCACCAAGGTAAATAATTCAAGTGCATCTCCCGCACACATACCACTTCTTATACTTGGGGTACAGTTCTGGATTATGCTGATCACAAGCTTCCTTCAGAGTTTTGTGAAAATGAACAGCATCTTCTCTATTCAAGTAAGTTGGAGTAAGGTCAGTTCCACCACCAAACCACCACTGCTTAGTCCCTGGAGAAGACAAATACGCAACAACTGCTTTATTTCCAAACACAAATTATATATAATGCTACGTGTCAGACACAAGCTAACAACTGGAACCGCTTTCAAGACATTAAATTCAAGAGGACCCATAAGCAGCATTGTAAATGCTTAGTTTAAAGCTATGGGTGAATATGACTCATGAGTCCAGCAAATTATTAAACAAACTTCCAAGCCGGAAGGCTCGTACAATGTTATATATTGCCCATTGCTGCATTGTATCAATTGCAGAAGATTAGTCTTTTGTAGTTACTACCTTGAATGGGTTTACAAAAAATTTCTCAGGTTTGTAATGATAGTCAGAAGCCATCTACAGCATATTAGTTTAACTTAATCCTGCAGCAATCTGACAGCAGGGAAGTCACTTCACCTAAAAAGTTGTTTTGCAAATGGTGGTTCATGGGCCACTGGTGGTTGGTCACATGGTGCTGGCTCCTCTTTGAGTCCTATTGCAAAATTTCATTAAAACAAGCTGGAAATAACCCCTGTACTTTTCTCATATTAGTTCTGCCATAGAAGCAATTGGTGTTGTCGCAACAAGGAAATTATGGGATAGTGAATGGAGGAGAGGAGAAGTAGTTGGCATAATAATAAATAGATAGGTGGTATCCATGAGACACATTCCATTGAGATGGGGTCCACATCTGGAAACCCTTGCTCTACAAGGCATTAAGCTCGCTCTCTCACTCCTGCCACTTCTGTGAATAAACCTCATTTCACAAAGAATTCTCCTGCTATGACTTTTATCTGCCTGGATATTTTAGAATGCACAGTCACCTTTCAATATTTTCCATGCCCATTGTTCTTAAACCCAGGGAAGGACAAAAATCAGTCTGGTCTGCAGTCACCGGTCATGGAAAAGTATCTAGAAGTTTACTGGCATTTATCTAAGTATTTATGTTTTACTGCAGCTTATTGTCATAAAGAATTAGCTCATATGTTATATAACTGCATTAGTCAAAAGCACTTTACAAACGTAATATAGTTGCAAAAACCTGCAAGATAGATACAAGTATTATACCCATTTTACAGATAACCTCTGAACTCCTATTTGCGTAAGTGACTTACTCAATGCTACACAACAAATTTGTGGCATAGCTGGGAACAGAATTAGAATGATTCGTAATCCTGTGCTTTAACCACTACGACACACTCCCTCCTTGAAGTTTGTCTCCATATTTCCACATGCCCCAAACCATTATAAATCTTACCATCTGCTTCCTCAATTTCAAAGTATCTGTAGTTGAAGTGTATAGTTGGAACATGAGGATTCTTTGGATGGATAACGGAGCTTACACCCATGGCACAAAAAGGCAATTTACCTAGACAACAATACATACATAAAAAGTTTACGAACAGGAACAATTTGCATGTAGCATGTTTTATCCTGAAGGCTTCTAAACGATGGTTCCAATCCTGCAACTGGCTCTGCACGTAGTCTCATTGAAGTTGCGTGTCTACTAAAGGGGTCTGACCAAGGGAGCTAGCTGAAGAATTAGGATCTATATCTCGCAAACACTGAAATGCAGTACATAAGCACAGCACCAGCTCATGCAATTTCCTCTTCCAAACAAACAGCAACATTTGGAATTTGAGGAATTCAAAGCAAGCACAAGTTATCAACAGCGTTCTGTCATTTCGGACAGTATATTTATGGTCAGAAGAGACCCCAAATGGCACAGTGTAAGTCCTTATATGCTTGCTCCAGGCATGTCTTCCAAGTTATACTGGCTTATTACAGTGACAAAGAAGGATTATTAGGACTGCATGAGGACTAGGAAAAACTGGGTCCTATTCTGCCTTTTCCTTCAGCAACAAAACTACTCACCAAGTTCTAATTTACTTGGGGGTGGGGATAGACAGATGTTCCCTTTAGTTATGTACAAAAGAAAAACAGAAACCTAAACTGTACTTTTATATTGGGGTTGTATGCACAGTGTAACTGAACAAGATTCTTATTTATGAACAAATATGAGATGAAGGCGGCATAAATATAGAATACTATGGTATTTTTATTGGATCTTTTTTTGACTTGAACTACTCTTCAGTGTTACTGAAATGCTAACAGGATCCAAAAGTTTAAAAAAAAACAACCACCACCTTCCAGCAAACATAACATGTCACCATATCAATGAGTCCTATTTGACCTTGAAGTTGTCTTAATAGTCCACATACCCTTTCAGCTTTGATCTGGATTCTGTAATTGCTTAAACAAATTTGGCTGCATTTCTTTGGCCCTCAAGATGGAGCAACTATACAGGAAGTGAAACTTATTGTGATATTCAAATCTTTGGAGATTTGAAAGCTTCCTAGGTGGGTGTTTATATCTAGAAATTGTCATTCTATAGGAAGAGTTGTAAAACACTGAGAAAAAAGGAAATAATTTCATTCAGAAATGTGGCCTTCTTTAAAATCTGTTTGAATATGATAGGGCAGTTTATAAAAACAAAAATAAGAGAAGCCTGGACTTATTTGTCCATGCAATAGTTCAGTAGCACTATAGGCTCAATTAGGTTTTAAGTAGCATGTTTTACCATTTTTGGCCTTCAGAGTTTTCCCTCTGCTTCTCATCTGTTGTGCTGCTTCCTCAGAAAGATGCCCAAAAACTACAGAAACGTTGACGCCTGCCTTCTCAAAGATGTTGCCATCCTGGAGCACACAACTGATACCACCACCACCTGTTAAATACAAATCCAGGAAAATTTTGGTCTCAGAAACATCTTATCCTGCCAATTCTTAACACTGATTAGTAGCATACAGGTGACAGTTAGACCTGTGAGAACTATCAATGACTCCTTTGCTTACCCTGAATTACTGCAAATGGTATTATTGTAAATAAAAACTAGATAATTTTATGATCAAATCCACATATTATTTGACAATCACCTCCTTAAGCAGCAAATGTTACACACTGACCATAGACTGTGTGAAGTACCTAAATAGCCCATTTATTCTGTCATTGGAAACACAGACAGTGCTGGAGTTACAAGAACCTGGTTAGAACAGAACTATAAATCAGAGTCGCTTGCAATAGCAAGTAGAAACAAACAGCCAGATTTTGATGTCAGATGTGCAGCACAGTTTCCTCCATAAATTAAAAAAAATATCAGAGAGGCAATGATAAAGTGTGCTTAAGTACCATTAGTACTCTCTTCTGAATTTGAATTTGTTTTAAGCAGCCCCACATCTCCAAAATGAAAGCTCCGATTACCAAGATACAAAACCAAAGGCTGTAATTAATACCACACTTCATTCTCAGTGTGCTACCGTCATTCATTAAGGGGCAAAATTTTACCAAACTCTCTCATTTTAAAACACTATGATTAGTCCAAATTATTGAAAATGGATTTTTGAAGTTTCATTTAAAGCAAAAATCTAGCTCTTATAATTGTGAAGAGAATCCATGAAATGTAAGAAGACTACACTTGACTTTCAGACAGCTTCTGTGCTTCCAAAGCTATTCATAACTTTCCTAAGCAACAACAGTGTTTGATTAACAAGACTCCAGTCAGCTTCACTGCTGCTATTCAGAACCTTAAATGCAGTAACAAACTGTCACAAATCACATCAGCTTCACACTGCTGCTTGGGAAACCAATGAACGGCCATATAGGCAAATACTGGAGTTGTTCAGGAGAAAAGAGGATTGAAAAGAAACCTTTCCCCCTACTCCCTTTCTCCTATCCTGGTGGTCAGGAGGCTATTGAGGAGGGGTAGGTCTGGAGAGGAAAAAAAAAAGATGGAAAATGATTTCTTGCAGTTAAAGCAAGAGGGATCTTCAAATTTATCAGACACCTACTAATCAAAGGCAAATATAGAAGATAAAGCCCCCAAACAGGGTCCATGAAAAACATCCTGGTAGAAATCCCAGCAACCCTTCTTTTCCCCGGGACTGGGGAGGCCTGGGGAATAGAGCCTGACTTCTCACTAATAAGTTTGTTCTCGACTCTTTGGTAGGGCCTCGCCTTCTTTTGTATCTGCACTGAGCTAATAGGTTTATTTTTCCACCTAATAGGTGTCTGACGACTTTTTCGAGCTTTGATTATTTATATGTTCTCCTTTAGCATCTGTGATTGTGAGTAATGAATGCCCAGAATTTCTGCCTTGGAGAGTGGAGGTAGAAATGTCATATCTGCAAGAAAAGTATCACTGTAAAACAGAGTAGCATCTGTCCACACATCCAACAGCTCCACCCATGTTTGGCAACAACTGATGACTGTAGTATTTTGCAAGTTATTCAACTCTTTTTTGGTTTAACATAACAAATTTTATTTTATACTAGAGGCGAAGCGATTGCTGAATTGTTGGAGACACAAAGACCTGTTCCTAGGAGCTCCTTATTTATTTTCAGAGTGCAAAGACCTCTGACATTGGAAAGGGAAGAGGCAAGAAGAAAGGTGATGAGCAAAGCGTTAATCCTCTGGATTAAACAAATACAATTTTTTTCCCAGAGGATGCCTCCAACAGCATGCCTCCTTTTGGCACCCCTCTTTTTCTTTGATCAGGGATGACGTCCAGAGAGATCAAACGATTCCCACACGCAGGATCCCTTTCCAGTCCAGCTCATGACCAGCGGGAACAGGGTAGGAGAGAAACAACTCCCCCGACGTCCGTCAGCGGTAGACGCGATCTACCCAGGGTGATTAGAGGTTTGATCGCCCATCTGCCAATTTGCGATTACGTCCAGCCCACGTACAGCCAGGCACAGACTCCCAGTGAGCCAGGACCCCCCGTCCTGTCCTGGCCACCCTCCCCACGCGTGCAACTGACCCCGGCCCCGCACACAGGTGCGCGCAGCGGGGCTCGCACTCCGCGCCCCGCAGCATCACCTTCTTTCCTCTCCCATCGGTCCACGGTGAAGGCGGCGCCGCGATCCACCTGGGCCAGGGCGCGGCACACCTGGCCCTGCGTCTCCATGATCAGCAGCTCCATGCGGCTCCGCACGTCCTGGCGCCGGCTCCGCAGCTCCCGCAGCCCGCTCACGGGCGGGGCCATGAAGCCCCCGCAGCGCCGGGACAGCTCGTCCTCTTCCTCCTGCTCCCCCGCGCCGGGCGCCGCCGACCCCCGCGACACCGTCTCCGCCCGCCGCACCAGCCCCAGCCCCAGCCCGGCCAGCGCCGCCGCCCCCGCCAGCCCGGCCAGCAGCGAGCGCTGCCCCGCCCGGGGCCCGCCGGCGGAGGAGGCGCTGAGCCCCCG
>ML675610.1:512162-529499 GCA_007922155.1 Mesoclemmys tuberculata
GCGCGAGGCGGCCCGGCCCCGAGGGCACGGGCGCAGCGCGCCCCCCGCCCCGCGCAGCAGCTGCAGCCGCAGCAGCGACATGGCAGCAGCAGCCCCTGGCGCGCGCAGCCGGGCCCCGCGCGAGCCCCGAGCCCAAGCCAGCAGCGCCCCGCCCAGCACGGGGCGGGGCAGGAGGAGCACGGCATGCCGGGAAATGGAGTTCGGGCGCGGGCGGCACAGTCCGCTCCATGGCTCCCCGCGCCAGCAGCCGCCCGCGGGCGGAGAGGGCGGCGCGCGAGGCACCCGCGAACGAGGCGGGCGGGGCTGCCCCGGGGAAGCGCGCGCCGCCCGGCTGCGGGGTGACAGTCAGGCGTGGGCGGGTCCGCAGGGCATTGTCAGGTATCGTTCGGCAGAGTCGCTGGCCCGGGAACCCGGGCTGGCAAGGGCTGCCAATGGTCCCGCGCTGTGCTGGATGGTGGGAAAAGCCCCTTTTTCTTGTTACTTTATTCAGTGGTTCCCGGGGGGTGGCCCGGGGGCCTGGTTTTATATGGGCCATCCTGATATTGAGGGTTTTTTCTTATAGAGACACCTATTGACCCCCGCCCCCTCCGGATTTTTCACACTTACTGTCTCATCCTGCTTCCCAGGCGCAAACAATGTGGCTGCTAAAATACAGAGTTTGTGTCAAGGCGGCTTTAATAAAAGCAAGTAAGAGTTTTATATCTGGGAGTTACATACATACAAAAACCCAACCCCTTCTGAAGTGATTTTTTAAATCCACTTAGAATTCAGATTACTTACTGTGGGTTTAAAAATAACAGGTGGGTCCACTGGAGCCCTGGGCTGCTTTTTGGGTGAGTTGGGGTGGCCCAAATCATTAGCTAATTGGGTTAAGACTATAAATGGTCATTTGTATTTAAGCAGTGCCTACAATCCTATCATGCTAGGCACTGGTCCAAATATAGCGAGAGGTAGTCTCTGCCCCAGAAGCATTCACAATCTTAATAGACAAGACAGAGGTGGAGTGACTTCCCCAAGATAAGAGAGCAGGTCCAGGAATAGACCTATCCTTTGTCTCCTCATGCCTCGTCCAGTGCCCTATTAACTAGGCACTGTATCTGTCACAGGGACTATTCAGTCACAATCACCTGCAGGAGTTTTTAATCAGAAGTTTCAACAACAGACTCAGCAAGTACAGACTAGTGAGGAGTGGAATGTGCATTTGGGCATTTAAAGGCCAGATGGAGATGTCTACTCACTAGGCTTGACATCAGTGAAAAGAACATGCTATCAGTTATATCTGCATGCTGTGTGCTCCATAATTTGTGGGAAACAAAGGGTGAAAAGTTACCCCAGGGTTGGGCTGTGGAGGCTGATAGGCTGCCCACAAATTTTGAGCAGCCAGATTTCAGTACTATACTCAGTCAATCGCGGAGCGCTTCACCTACAGGAAACATTGAAAAACCAGTTTTGCAGTGAAGCGCAGTAATGTATGTCTCTGCTGCGCCTTTCTTTCCTATCCCCCGCCCTCGCACCAGCAGCCCCCTCCCTTTCCTTCCCCGCCCAAGCTATGAATGAATAAAGACAAATGTCTTTTAAAGCAACAATGTTTTATTTGTGACCCATTTTAGTGGGGGGCAAGGAAGATAAGTTAGCATTGTAAAGTGTCACTGTTCAAGCAACTGTGGTTGCATGAAGTTCTTAAGGGGGCCGTTGTCTTTCTGCTCGCCTCCACCAGTGTGGAGTGCAGCACGTATTGCACCCTGCTCAGGCTTCTCCTAGAACGCAGGGGGTGGAGGCTGATAAGAAAGTGGTAGGCAGTTGAGCATTTTGGAGGGCTGCAGAGGGAGTCTGTCTTGCTTCTGCTCTTCCTGGTGCTCTACCAGACATGTCAGCATGTCGGACTGATCCCTCATAATACGTAACATCTTCTCTTGCGTATCGTGCTCCTGTGTCAATCTTCTGTGTTCCAAGTCCATGTCTAGTTTTTCAGACAAGGACATCCTCCAGGCTCTGAGCTCTGTGTCAGCATCCGCAGAGGTGTTCATTAGTTCACTGAACATGTCATCCCGCATTTTTTTTTCTGCTTCCTAAACTGGGAAAGTCTTTCAGCAGGAGTTTGGCAAGTTGAGCTGGGAAAGAAAAAAAAAGGCACAAAGTTGCCATTGTTAGCTGACCCAAAGTAGTAAAAGAAATGTTACAGTGTAAAAAGAACTCCCTTCCATGGTCAGAAGGTGAAGCCAGACCCCCATTCCAATCAGTACGTATCGGACGAGTCGGAGTGGTGTTCTAGACATGGTAAGCAAGGGGCCCTTTCCTCCATTATAGAGAGGTCTCACTAACACTAAACTCCACAATCCCCACTTGAGCAAGGAGAGGGATCACCGAGCTCCCCTGTAACATCCCAAGGACCGGTTTGGGAGGAGGTGGACAAAATAGATTAGAGGCCGCTGCAGGTAAAATGTTGTGGCAGAAAACATAAGGCAGCCAGTGTCCTAACCCATAGCGCCCATAGCAACAATACCATGATTAGGAATTGTCTTGAGGAGGTGGCCAGGGACACCGTCCATGGCAGAGGAATAACACAGAGTGACTATATTGGTCGGGTATTTAAAAATTATGCCATCTTCCCTAGGTGACCATGTGTGATATCAATCTCCTGCGGGTAACACAGGCGGAAAGGGAAGATTTGCTGCAAGCATCAGGGTACAGGCCCGGCCCTTATGTTGCTGTGCTGTGTTCCATGATGCCTACTCATTTAATAGCAGAGTGGCAGGGTAAAGTCTCCTATTGTGGCAGAAGAAATAAGACTGCCCTTCCTAGAAACGTTCTGCACAGGATTACAGATTATGTACATGAAAGTTTCCTTGAGATATCCACAGAAGATTCCCAGAGCAAACCTCTGCACATAAATAGTCTGTTCCGGGAGTAACCCTCCACTGAAGTTTGCCAACACCCAGGAAGCCCATCCCCTCAACAACACAAACTCCTTTTAAGAAGCTGGATTGGGGACATAACCACAAAAATGAGATTTTCCACACACGCTCACCAGATGTGCCTTCCCCAGCATCTCAATCAGTCCCGCTGTCCTGTGTGTGTCCTGGGGTAACGAAAAGGTCCTGGCTTGCAGGGAGAATGGATACCCTGCTCTCTTCCGGCTGTCCTCATCCTCCTCGTCCACAAAGTCCTCCTCATTCATCCTGGATTGGGATTCTTCAGCAATATCGATACTGTGTGGTGGCACAGTGGTCGGTTTAAATCCTATAAGAAAAAAGCTACAGAGGCTAATGTTGAACTGATTGAACATGTTGAGTGGATTTTTGGCAATGAAGTTCCACAGGGCCTGGCTTTCACTTTTGTCTCACCTTCTGTTAATTTGTCTGTTGTTTTGCTTTTCTTAAGATCAGGAAAGGGCTGAGCTAAAGAGCTATGACTAATTACCCTAAGTGGCGCCATGTAGATTCCACCAATATCACTGCAAGTTCTACCTGATACACAGAAAAGTTAGAAGCGGCTTCTGTACCCTTTGCTCACCTAAAAAATACTTTCTCATGCAAACAATCCCACTTGCAGTCAATACAACTACTTGTGACCCAGGACTGCTTTTTTGATTAGAAGTTTGAAGGACTGGGTTCATATTTTATTAGGGCCTGCTCCTGCAAAAATGTATGCTTCTGAAAGATTGCATGGATTGCAAAGGGGCTACTCATATGGATATGGGCTTACAAGATTGATCCTTTTATTTTGAACTGGCAATATCATTCTCACTAGAATCTGGCTTCTTATTTGAGTGCATGTTTGTTTGGCATATTTACAGGCCTGCTCCTGTTTAATTTGAATTCTTCCATTGATTTGAATGGGAGCAGGATGAAATCTTTTTATCTGTAAAGTTCAGGCCCTGGATGGTTCTCACAAAACAAAAAGTTGGAACAGCGAAGGAATGGGTTAGTCTAGGGCCAAATGCTGAACGATGATAAGCACCTGCCACACCTAATATCGGCATATATTTTAGAGGTTAATTTTATTACAGCTGAATACAGCTAAATTAAAGTATTGCTTGGCATGGTTAGTAAGATGCCAAATTCAGTTGACTGATTAGCTACTTTTTCAGCTGCCTTGAAATCTGAGTGGGAAGCAATATTAGTGACCAGCCAGTACAATGAACTGACTCTAGCACAAAGACAAAAGACTTTAATTAAACTTAAATCAAGAAAAAAAATCTTCCATCGTTGTTAGGCAACAGAGAGATTACTGTTCTCAGGATCTTGTCTATTAAATGTATGTATTAGATTTTCAACTGTGCAGCCCAACTGGGCCCTGATCCCTTATCAGAGCCTCTAGGTGAGACTTCTTTACAAATAAATAAAGAAATAATAATATAAAATGTGCCCATCAAAATTCTCAAAGCACAAGTGGAACAATAAGCTCCTCTCTCCCCCCCCCATAAAAGACAATATTACCAAAACCAATCTACCCAATGGGCCAGATTCTATTTTCAGTTGTGTCGTTTTAAACTGGTATATGAAAATTTGAAAATATTGTTAATACTATTATTAGTGGATTATTTTTTATGTCAAAATCTTATGAAATCATGATGGGCCTGCTTTTTAAAGAGATCTCACTATGACCCTAATTTTGCACCAGCAAATATCACCAAAGGTTATTACTGAAAAGGTATAATTGAAAAATCTTAATTTAAACTACTCTTACACTTTACAAGGTTCTAAATAAACTATATCAACCCAAGACAAGGATCCAGGCATTACTGTTGACAGATCAATAAAAATTTCAACCTCTGCTCCATGTGCAGCTGTGGTTAAAAAAAAAAAAAAAAAGCTAACAAGATGTTAGGATGCTTAAGAAATGGGATGGAAACTAATACAGAAAATATAATTATACCTTTCTATAAATCCACGGTGTGGCATCATCTAGAATACTGTGTCCAGTGCTGATAACTCAATCTCAAAACAGATAGTGCAGAATTGGAAGGGGTTAAAGAGAAAAGTGCCCAGAATGATTAAAGGCCTGGAAAAGTTCTCGTATGAAGAGAAATTGAAAAGACTGGGATTGTTACCTTAGAAAGGAGGTGAATAAGTGCTGATATGATAAAAGTGTACAAAATAATGAATAATCTAGAGAAGGTAGATTGGAGCTTCTGTTATGAGACAGGAAAAACAGCAGAACAAGAAGACATTTAGTGACATTAAAAGGTGGGAAATACAAAACTGACAAAAGGAAATACTTTTTCACACAACATGTGATTAAACTGTGGAACTCACTGCCACAGAAAGTAATTGAGGCCAAGAATCTAATAAGACTCACAAAGGGATTGGACATTTATATGGATATCAAGAATATCCAGAGTAATGACAGTGAAAAATTAGGAAGGGATATTACATCTTGTGCTTCAAGGTTTAAGACAATTTTTATCTATTACAGATCAAGATGAGACATAAGTGAGGGGCGGATTATCCCACATTTGCCTACTGCAGGGCTCTTGCAGCATCTGGGTACTGACCAGATGCAGGAGGCAGGAAACTGGACTACATAGACGGTTGGTCTGACTCAGTCTGGCAATTCCTGTGTTTTGTTTTTTTTTAAATCAGACCCAGTGTGTATTGTCTAAGCTAAGGTCTGTGAAATTTTCAGACATTGGCATTTTTTACTAAATATATGGATTATATTGTGTATGACTTGTTGGTAGCTTTGATATTGTATATTCAGTGTAATTTATATTTTTCTTGCTGAAATTTTCTGAGGCCATGTGTATTGTTTAAGTGAATTACTTGCAATTTCTGGTTGTGTTGTGTTTCATAACTATAATGTGAGGTGAGTTGTTGATGTAATGTGATAACTTATAATTCTATATTTTTTGGAAATGATATCCTACTCCTATGTGAGGCTGTGTTGGGGTGTATAAATTTCACACAGGTCAACAAAGGGTTAACGGGAGCCTCAGAGATCAATTAGCCCACCTTGTTGCACCTGGATGGTGTGTGTATCAGGGTCAATTCAATATCAGACCCAACTGTGGAGGAGATAGGTGGTTTCCAAAAGGAAGGAGTTCAGAGCACTTGAGGGAGGAAACATCACATTCTTTCCTAAGGAGAAAGACTGGGAGGGAGAGATGGAAGAAGAACACAGATGTAACAGACAAGAGAGGAACAAGTTTTAGGAGCCAGGATTAGCTTCTGTAGTTAGCCATTATGGAGTAGGGGCAGGCTGACTGGCTTTGAGGGAAGTAGTCTTGTAGGTTGGTGTCTTGACAATAAAACACGGGATAAAAGGGAACTGGAAGATTCTGAAATCTCAAGCCTGTAGGGGTGGGAATGAGTTGGTGTTATTGTTTGTCTGAAGGCACTTGGTGTAGAAACTGGAACTGAAATAAAATCCAGGTGTGGCAGAAGACTTCTTGGTTGCTACATGTTTTAATACTGGGGAAGGGTACTATTTAGAATGCTGATGGCCTGGAAGAGGCAGGACTCCAAAAGGGCTTGGCTGCGGGGCCAAATGTCCCACTACACCAGGCTGATGATAATGCCACAAGTTGATACACTAGCATGGTGATTAATGACGGTGCCATAACTGAGGGGTTGCTCAGGGATGTAAGGTTGTTACAAAAGCCTATGAAGATATTTTTTGAATGAGGTGGGTTGACAGATCAGTGTTGAGGAGATGGGCAAGAAAGGAATATGGTTAAATAAAATGAACTTTTAAATAAAATGACTTGTGTACATGAGAAAGGTACACTGATTTAACATAGTGTGACATTCAGATCAATTTAGTTAAACCAGTGCAATAGGTTGTATGGACCCTAAATATCTAAGTCAACTAGGAATTTGCTTAAGATCAACCATAAAAAGATACTTTCAAACCAAAATCAGGGTGTCAGCATAGGGGTTTGCACTGGTTTCACTCAACTGGTTTAAAACTGCCTTTAAGTTAAACTTTCTCATGTTGACAAGACCTGAAATATACTATTCCTTGCCATAAAAGAGCCTGGTGGTGCATGCCAGCCCATTCATATATTCAGTGCTATTGGTTGCATCTTCTAGCACCTCAGTTGACAAAGGGTGTACAGTACAGAGAAGTGCAGTTTGCCTTGACCAGACTACTCCATTTTCAGAGTGGAAGTCCTGTGGCCATTTCTGTGCATAGCTTTTAAAGTTTCCCAATGTGCTACATCTAAAGCAGAGGTGTCAAACTCATTTGCTATAGCGGGCCAGATTTGAATTAAATGTACTTCAAGTGAGCCATACATACCATAAACCAAAATACTAGGAACAATCATTTTTATGTAGTATTATATTTTATTTGCTAGATATCAGCAATATAAAAACTGCAGTAAATTCCTTCTACAACTACTACTATTTTCCATTTAAAAGAATCAATCAATGATTAAGAATTACAGTACTGTGCAATGCCCCAAACCACACTATCCCTTTCCTGCCTTTTGGAGCACTGTGTCTTGTGCCGCCAGAGAGTACAACGCCGTGAGATCTTGCAGCAAGTGTGCACCGCCACCAGGGGCCAGACCAAAAAGGTTGGTGGGCCGTATCCAGCCCCTTGGCTGGATGTTTAACACCCCTGATCTAAAGGATAAATCAGGTGCTGTGGTATGTGATTATCTTACTTGAAATTCCATAGTCCTGGTCTTTACACAGTTAGTTCCTTTTGCTACTGGTAAGAACATATACTTTGTTCTATTTAGATATGCAGGTCTCCTCATGTGTTTTAACAGTGTGAAGTACTTCTGTTGAACTTCTCCCCTTGATTACAGTTACTTTACCTTCCTGCCTTATTTTGCCATCTTCCAGTCTGTCCCACCTGCTGCTTGCTGAAGTATTCTTATCTCACAAATCTGGACATCTCATGCCTCAAATCCCTCCATTGGCTTCGGTCATATTCAAGCTCCTTGTCCTTCCCTACCTAGCTCTACAAGGCCATGAGTTTTCCCTGCCTAAAATATATCCCTGTTCTCGCATCACTCCACATCTTCCCAATCTTTTTACCTTACTGGGCCCTTCTCCCATTCTCAGCTTCATGCCTTGAACATGCTGGCCCCTATACCAGGAACACGGTCCCTGTCCTCACCTATAAAGTGCGTCTTCTCTCCTCCTTTGAATCCCTTCTTAAAAATCCAACTTCTTGAGTAAGCTTTCATCAATCATCCCCATGCCTTCCCTCTGCCCTGTGTGCTGTCATGTACGTGTTCTTGTCTAAATGAGATAGCAAGTGCTTAAAACAGAGAGTATTTTATCTGTGTCTGTAACATGCCATATAAATTGAATGCGCTATAGAAATGTTAGTCAAATGAGTGCAGTGGGTGTTACTATTACTGTGACCACCAGAGGGCATGCACACTCCATGGAAAACCACTCATCCGGCAAACTTCACACAAATTGAAATCTGAACGAATGATTTTACTCAGACTAAGATTATTGTACCGGATCACAGGGTCCATGTGAAGTGAACACCATGGGTAGGTGAAGAGGCGCTCCAAAAGGCCATCTAAGACTCTTGTTTGCATTCTCCCTGTGCTGAAGCCTCCATGTATACCACAGTGCAACGGCCTGATCCCCGTGATGTAGATTAGAGAAGTTGGAGACGAAATGTCAATCAAAGATCAGCACAGTGCATGGGGCATCCATCTACCTCCCCTTTCTTCTGGACGTGCTGCCTATGTTAACTAGGCTTCCTATAACTGAGGTACAAACAACTGGGACATTCGAACCACTTCAAAAAAGGTGTGATCCTCGGAAAAGCTGGACAGGTGGCAACCCATAGGGGTGTGTGTGTGTGCGCATACATAAACAGTTGGCCCCTTGAAGTGGAGCAATCTTTCCAGGCCTGACTGTACTGGTTCTACAGACAGAACATGGTGACTGGTAGACCAGCATTGTGGGAAAGTTCACGCTTATTTTCAGATCTCTGATCTAATTCATTGCATAACATCATTTCATCTCCCCTCAGCCACATGCTATGCAATGTGACTGAGAGGAATGATTAAAAACAAGGGCAGGGCAAATGCTGATGTCTTGTGAGATGCTTGGATAATGCTGTCATAGGAGCCATAGTACCTAAATAAATTCTTTGACAAGTTACATTTTAAGTTGTTCAATGCAGTGTGTTTTGTCAACCTGTCTGACAAATAACTTTCTCTTGTATGCAACCAGGTCTACATAAAACAGTGGGGAGACAGGAGAAACACCACTTTTAGCTTACCATTTTTATAAGAAAAAGTTATCTCTTGGAATAGTTTAAAAATGTATATTGCAGATGGCTCCCAACATTGGCATTTGCAAGTATTGAAAATTATTACTATCTCATAGTGGGCTGAACCAACTCCTAGGTCTGAACTCCCCTCAATGGGCTTGTTTGAAATCTGGATCCGGATCTGAAATTTGCATCCATATCAATTAGAGGAAACATATTAGAGAACTGGTGAGGTGAGCTGACTACTGAAAGCACTAAAATAGTTAGTGGGTCAGCGGCTTAGAAACTTAATTTGTAATGTAATAAGGTAGCAAGTTGCCAGCATAGACTTTCCACATGCTTAGCTGGAGTCTGTGTTTCGATAATTTGGTATAGATGCATGGATGTTAGTAGAGCTGTGATGATTTACACTTGTGATCTGGCTTTATTAATCTTAATATATAGTTAAATCTGTTGCTTTAAGGTGACCTGCAAAAGAAAAGGGTTGGTGGCCCTCCTTGGTATTGGTACTGTATATACAAAGAAAATGCCCGAAGGCTGCTTTTTCTGCTTGTTTTGGCCATTGTGAATTCAGATCTCATGTACCCTGTTTTTCCTTTAAGAATCTATTCATAATGACAGAACTAGTAGTAGAATTTAGGGCACACTAGAGATACCAAGGAAACCAGACCTGTGCAATTGAATAGGATATTTTTAGACTGTTACTTTTTGAAAACAAAAAGTTAATATAATTCCACTCCCTAACAAAGACTTGGAAGAAAAGAGCTGTCTAAAATTTGACTTCCTGACACTGCAATTAAGAACTGATCCACTTCTCTGGCTCTTCCTAGGAAATTTCTAACAAAACCAGGGAATGTAGAACTTGACATTTCTCTTACTTCCTAACAGTAAAAGTCTGAACTTCATCAATCTCATTCTGTCATACAAAACTTCGATGGTAATCTCAAACTCTCTAGTGTAATCAGATCAAGACAGTTGACCCACACAGTCTTTTCATTAGGAAAGTTATTCTGCTTTAATACTGCTGAGGTCGCCATTAAGGTTTGCATGACAGAGCAAGCTGAATGACGTTGGGGTACATATACTTTTTCAGTAGGTGTTGGAGAGAGAAGTGACTGCTTTTGGAGTGAGTTGTTAACAATGTTATAGGTGATACAAAGGTGACAAGGAATGCTGGAAACTTTTCCTCTTGTGTCAGGGGTTCCAAAGATTTGGGTGGGAGAGGAAGGTCCTGATGCAACTTATGCTAGGAGATTAATGCACAAGCCTTTCAGTGAGTTATTTATACAGGGTTAATGTACCTCAGTGTACAGCCTTCCAGCATTAAGAAGAAGCAGAGCTGCAGAGAAAAACTGCACTGCTGAAGTTATTCTTGGCTGCATTGACCTTTCTGCAAAGCAGGGGGTTGTGATGTGCCCCAAAAAAATCTTTGTTCCTATAATGTTTTTGACATTATTGAAAAGCCACTGAAAGTATGTCAAGAGCAACCCGCTATAGTGAGCAGCTCGCAGAATCTGCCTCATTGCTCATGACCCAAAACATGCCAAGTCATCACCTGCACGTCCGGAAATTGGATACAGCCATACCCAGCTGTGGCAGCAGGGCACAGGCCTGCATTACAACAGCAGTCTGCCTACTGGGCTCCCCTCTCCCTCTGGGTCCCTTATCTCTGCCAGAAGGAAGCATGTCTCTTCTTTGAAACCGGCCAGGGTGTGACACCAGCTCTAAAAATGCACAAGAGGCCCCAAATGTTGGTTTTTTAACCCCCAGCCTCTCTAGCTGGGCGGATTATCTACAAAATGTAGCGACACTGTGAGGAATGCTTGTGTAGCTCTTCATAAAATGGCACTGCCTCTCATTTCTTAAATATTTTGAGCAGTGAAATAGTTAACAGTGCTGACTTTTAAAGTATCATCTGCGCCCTCTGAGTCAGGGCCAATGGATATGAATGAGCTAATGATGCAGACACAGCAGCAAAGTGAGGACTGGCACGTGCATGGAACTAAGTAGCAGGCTGCAACTTTTATTAAACTTGAACACAACAAGTGTCTCCTCCCCTTGCTGCTCTGACTGTCCCCTGTCACTGCTGGCCCCATCAAATTTTCCCCACCTACTAAGGCAAGTGGGTGGCATTTCTTTTAGGCTCTTAGACTGAATTTCACTGCCTGAATGCTGTGATGGCTTGTGGCCAGGAAATGTAGTGACTTGCTACAAAACTTGCCTTCATCTTGTACTCATGCACTAAAATCTACTGTGTTATGGTAGTAGGGCATGGCATATTTCAAGGGCATGGCCAGCTGTGACGCGTGGCTTCTTTGACTGGTAAATGGTCGCGCCCTATAGCTTCTGTTAGTCTACAGTTTGTCTGGCACTCTATCCCTTACATCCTTGTTTACTTATGTGGGAAAAGTAATTATTGCATCATGAAGTCCATTGGAAGCACACCTCAAAAGCAGAAGTGGTCTAAAATGCCTCTTCAGTCAGATGACCCGAAGAAGACAACTGTAGTTCAACAGCTCATTTCTTTCACCAACAGAAGTTGGTCCAATAAAAGATACTACCTCACCCACATCCTCTTTTTATCAGCATTGTTTCAACAGCTGTTTAAACTAGACAATTTTTGGCAAATGTGTAGAGAGAGCCCTGTACTTAGAATTGCACTTGTATTGTGATGGAGGAGGACAGGGTCATCAGTCTGGCAAGAGAAAATAAGGTTACTTGAAAATGCAGTTGAATGCTTCCTGGTAGCCAATGGTAACACTGCTTATTCCATTAATCACTGGCCAGTGTATCTCATTTCTTCTTAATTTCTCATCTTGGCAGCATTTTACAACCTTCTGTCGTATTAGAGGCTTTGTCACACTTTCTGACAGAGAAAAGTGCTAGCGTAAACATAGCCTAAATTAAATAACAAGAATCCTAAGTGGGGTGCAGTATCATAGACCCCGTACCTGACTTGCTCGAAGTGGTACTCTGACAAAGTTGAACTTTTCCCATTCCATGTTTTTGAAAGCAGCTTTAACAATACAATTTAGCAATTACTCATCCTTGATTAAATGTGGGATCTTTCCCAATTCTAAAAACAATAGGTTATTGCCTAACACCTATTGTGGTGGTGTTTAACACATTTACTATATGCAGAACTGATATATGACATACTGTACACATTACTACTCCTGGTCTAGGTATAGCCCACCTCCCACCCTGGAGTTACTGATTAGAGGACAGACCTTTTCCCGATTACTAAAGGTGACATGGTTACATCCACTTGCTCGTTGCTGAGGGTCACACTTTCACCCAGTATGCTCTTTACAGTTTCATAGGGTCTACTAGGGGTTGGCTTCCTTGATGATACCACTCTGTAGTGAGGGAACTGATTTGACCATTGGGATTCCTTTTAGGTACATATTTATTTATTGAGAGAGAGAGATAGAGAGAGAGAGATTGACACCGTTAGTTCAGGCAATAAACTTAATACTGTCCCATGTTTTTGATCTGGGGATGAGATCATACAGCTCTGAGGAGAACACAAGTGCACCAGAGGATGTTTTTACAGTGGGCTGCTGCTATTGGCTGCAGACCACAGTTACTATAGAACTAGAGTTCACCGTCTCAAGTTTTACACAAACATCTGTTTTCTCAGTTTTCTTCACATGGTAGTCAAATACTGGTACTCGTAAGTGTGTATTTAGTACCTTGCCCAGTTATTAACACTGCTGCAGAGTGAGTGTAAAATGCTACCACTTCAGAATGGTTACATTTTACCCACACTGCAAACTTAAGTAAATGACCATGTAGGGTATGAGGCAATGGAAAATTGCCTCTTAACTCTAGATTGAATATTTTACCAGTTTTAAATTAATTTACAATAAATATTTTTAATCATTTATTAGTATAGCCCCTTTCATGTTGAGGGATCCAAAAGCATTTCTCAGTCCTAGGGTCTTTGTCATGTTCCACATGTGGAACTCCTTCACTGAAAGTCAATGGGAGTTTAATACAGCTAGTGGTTGCAGGACTGCTTTAAACTGTTCTACAAACTATATATAGCGATTATGTCACCTACTAATAAAACACAGCTATCTCTGGAGTGAAACACGGCAGTTTCTAACCAGTACATAGTGGTTTAGAAAAGGAAGTGAGAAAAAAACTTTATGCAGTAGAAACTGCAGACAGGCACAATATAAGTTAAAACTGGGCTAGGGCGGTGAGCTATTTCCCAAACATTTGTGAAAAGCATCAAGATCTCGAATAACCGCAGTCTTGCATCTTAACTGAAAGAGAACACCTCCATCAGAACAGCAGCTCTACATGCCATGGTGGGAGACTGGTTCCACATTGGCTTAGAGCACCATCTATTGAATCACAACTCTACCGTCCTGCAGCACCTAGCTTTTCTTAGGAGGTCTCCCATCTTGTACTGAGCTAGGTCTGTGCAACATAGTTTGTAAGGACAAAAAGGAATCTAAGAGCAAGCTAGCATGGCTATGAATCATATAAAGTAATTCTTATATTACTAATACGTAAGCCTCTTATGTAGTGCTCTTTATCATAGATCTCCAAAGCAGTCTTACCTCCTTTACAGATGGGAAAACTGAGGCACAGAGAGGTGAAGTGACTTCCCAAAGGCCCCATACTGAGAGAACCAGGTCCCCTGACTTCCAATCCAGTGGGCTTACCCCATGCTTGAAAACATGACCCTGTGGTCAGGGGAGGGACATAGTAGAAGAAAAGTGGGAGAGAAGAAAACATAGACCAAAAACCATTCCCAGATGTGAATGTGTGCTCTCTTGTTTAAGCTAAGATAAAATAGTTTCACATTCAAGGCTCCTGAAGACAACTGGCAAAATTAAAAAGCAGACTAGCTTCTTGCATGTACTGTTGATACAGGCCTAGAGAGGAGGTTACTGAGCCCTGAGGGGTTCTGAGAGGGAGGAACTTTGAGAGAGACCTTAAGGGTCTGACTGGAAAACTGTAAGAATTGGTCCCCTCCCAAGTTTCAAAAACAACTCAGGCTCTGGCTATTCCCAGTACCGATTAGACTTCAGCAGGGATTGGTCAAGAATAAATTGTGTCAAACCAACCTAATAGATTTCTTTCACAGGATAGCAAGCCTTGTGGATAGCAGGGAAACAGTAGATGTGGTATATCCTGAGTTTAGCAAGGCTTTTGATAATGTCTCACATGACCTCATAAACAAACTAGAGAAATACAACCTAGATGGAGCTACTATAAGGTGGTTGCATAATTGGTTGGAAAACCATTCCCAGAAAGTAATTATCAGTAGTTCACAGTCAAGCTGGAAGGGCATAACAAGTGGGGTCTTGCAGGGGTCAGTTCTACATCCAGTTCTATTCAATGTCTTCATCAATGATTTATATAATGGCATAGAGAGCACACTTATAAAGTTTGCGTTTGATACCAAGATGGGAGGGATTACAAGTGCTTTGGAAGATAGAATTAAAATTCAAAACGATCTGGACAAACTGGAGAAAAGGTCTGACATAAATATGATGAAATTCAATAAGGAAAAATGCAAAGTACTCCACTAGGAAGGAACAGTCAGTTGCGTACATGCAAATTTGTTTGTTTAGTCTGGAGAAGAGAAGACTGAGGGAGGGACAAGATGATAACAGTTTTCAAGTACATAAAAGGTTGTTACAAGGAGGAGGGAGAAAAATAGTTCTCGTTAATCTCTGAGGATAGGACGAGGCAATGGGCTTAAATTGCAGCAAGGGCAGTTTAGGTTGGACATTAGGAAAAACTTCCTAAGTGTCAGGGTAGTTAAACACTAGAATAAATTGCTTAGGGATCCTGTGAAATCTTTGTCACTGAAAATTTTTAAGAGCAGGCTGGACAGACACCTGTCAAGGATGGTCTAGGTAATGCTTGGTCCTGCCTTGAGTGCAGGGGATTGGACTAGAAGACCTCTTGAGGTCCCTTCCAGTCCTACACTTCTATGATTCACTCACAGTAGACTGAGCACATCTGTATAAAATGACCACGTCTCTAATTTCTTATGTATTTTGATTAAAAGTGAAACCATCAACATTGTTTACATTTAAATGACCATGATTAGGTCTTAGATACTGGAACACAAGATAATGGTCCCAGGAAAAAGCACCAGCTCAAGCCAGTCCAGTTTGATTCCTGCTCTTAGAACAAGGAGCACAGATCAAAAATGCTTTCAGATGACAATGTTCAAAGACCCTTCTGGGTTCACTTTCCACAGCTATTTGAGTGGTCAAGTTTTTCTAGCACAAATACCCATGAAAACTGAATTTTCAGACAAAAAGTCCAAATTTTCATTGAAAATGAGAATCAAATAATACATTGGATTGTAATAGTCAAAGCCGGCACCATGTGGGTCAGTTACATGTTTCATTCAATAGGGGAAGAAAAATAATAGCACAGGACTTGTGACTTGTGGCTGTGGCCAGGGCCGAGTTGTGCATCCCCTGCCTCTGGTCAGGACTGTGCTCCGCTGCTGTCAGTCCACCCTCTGCCCCCCCGTGGCAAGGCTCCAGCTCTCATCCCTCCCCCTCCGCCTGCTTATTTTTAGTAAAGTCACAGACAGGTCATGGGCTCCCATGAATTTTTTATTGTTGCTGTGACCTGTCCGTGACTTTTACCAAAAATAATTTTGACAAAAATCTTATCCGTGACAATTGTCCTCTCCTGAAAAGGCTGGGCTTTGGCATAACCAGAGATAGGAACTTGCATTCCACTCCTCATATTGATTCCCCAGGCAAACCATTTTTGAAAAAGTCTGTTCTTGGCACATTGCTCTACATAGTCCTCTGAGGTTCATAACACTTCCCAGTGCTCAGAATAATACATAGCCTTTGCATATAATACAATAAATTCCAAATATACTTAAATTTAGTTCACTAAGGCTTTTCAAGGATATTGCAGGCAGCTGCTATGTCAGTCATAAGGAGGAAAACTATCAGTTCCTAAAGCTGTTGAACTTGGGCCAGATTCAGTAAAAGCAAGAAACACATTTAGGCTGAGTTCCTGTCCCATGACATTGAATTCACCATTATTTTGGTTCTCTGTATGAACAATAGTCAAGTGAAGACCTCTAGAAATGTAGTCAAATCCTAGTAATGGGGTGTTAGTACCGTTAGGTAGGGAATCTATGCTGTGTAACAAGGGAGGGACAAAGTATGATACATGGGAGAGGGAGTGGAAATATATGTATCATGCAAACATTGGTTCATCCTATCTGGGATGTGACTGGTATTACTTTGTCTTTCTCCTCCACTTCTACTTCTAATTTTATATTTAAATAAGTAGCAAAGAAGAGGGTATTGGATGTAAATGATAAGGAAGTAAAGCCGGATCAATCTTTAGGAAAAGATCCTATAGAATATAATATAGCATAATATATTTTTGAGGTTTTTTAACCAATCTATAGATTTAAATAGCAAATTATTATCTCTGCTCTAGAATAATATAAGATGGTTTAAAAGAAACATAAATCCCTATAAAATGGTTAATATTTTCTAATACATTTTATAGGGTGTTTTGCAGGTTATTTGTTTCAAACCTTAGTGGTCTCACCTCTATTAAATGCTTTAATCTATAGCTTCTCTTATGGAGGAGTCCTATAGTAACCTTGTGTACTGGGCCAATTTTGAGACCTCACATAATGTTTCAGCAATTTAGAAAACATATTTATATGTACACACTTGCTGGAAAAAATTGTTTGGTAATATGAAAAATATATAAGGATGTTAAATCTTACCAGTTTTTACCAAAGAGACTAATTTTCTGCTAACTTACTCTTGGTGCTACAAATGGACTGATCTTTGTATCAGATATCTTAACTGTTATTTTGTAAAAGACAAAAAGCCTTTTAAACTGTCCTGTAGATTCTATATCCTATATTCTATATATTTTAAACTATTCTACAGAGGGGTTGATTACAATTTTGACGATTCTTCCCATAAATTACCACCATATAAGCATCTACATATATGATTACCCTTTTTAATGCTCCAGTTTTGGAGCATGGAGAATGTCTTTGTTAATGTATGTTTTTAAGTTCCACATGGAAGTATCAGCACTGGGGTTTAAAGTCCAAACAGTGCCACCCAAAATCTCCAATTAGTTCTTCATTTTAAAAGAGAACATACT